>BSBK01007963.1:0-427500 GCA_027943335.1 Chamaecyparis obtusa
GAGGTAATTATATATATATAAAACAATGAGGTAATTATTTAAATACACAACACACACACACACACCCCCCCAATTTCACTTCTTTCTACATAATTTAACAAGGAAGAATTTACATACAAATAATTATCTGTATAATAATTTAACAATTCTATCAATTCAAACCCTAAGGTTTTTTGCCATAAATCTTTCAAACTCTAGTTGAATTAAAAATATAATTTAATTATGGGAATTCATCCAAGCACCAAATTTCACCAAACTAATTTCATAATTTCAAACATGAACAGAAAATCACAAAATAGCCATACCACCTAGATCTAATAGGCACGAAGAAAATAATCTTTCTGAAATACCAGAATTAAGACTACAAGGGTTTCAAAACCCTACTTCAAACCACCAATTGAAGAAATGTGACAAAGACCAAAAAACGTAGAAAAATCTCAAGCTTTCACAAAAGAATCCTTCAATTCAATTCTTCCACCCAAATCTGCAACCTGTGTGTTTGAAAATAATGGACAAGCCCTCCCAATATAGGAATTCAAACTCAGCCATGCAATTATGGAACTCAACTCAACTCAACAGCTTTGTGTCCATCAATTTCCCTTTTCACATAATTTACTCAATTCTAATTCTTAACTCGAGTATTTTTGCATTCCTTATTTATGTCAATTCACTTAACTCCTAATTACTTTATTCTTTTATTTATTTATTCTAATTGATTTGTGCAACTAATTGTATATCAATTTAAATATATTATTTTAATTCTTATGATAATTTATTTTTAAATAATAAATTTATCTTCTATTTAAAAGTTGAATTTTGATAATTAATTAAATCTTTAAATTTTAATAAATGTATTTAATTAATTTCTATTAATAAAAAACTTTCACATTTAATTATCTATATTTAGTAAGATCTAATTATCTAAACCAAATCTTACTAATTATTTAATCACAACAAACATACCAACCAACCAGAGACCAACTGAAAACTAATAAAACCATAATCATGCTCAAGGGAGAGGTTATGAACTTGCGTCAGCTAGGTGAATTTGGAAGGGTAATAGATCAAAAGCTTGTCCATTATTTTAGGACAATAAAATGACTTAGGTTGGGATTTGGATTTGAATATAATCTCCCCTCTCTTATCATTGAGACTTGCGATAGGGCACACTCATCCTGACAATTTAGGGAAATTGATGCCCAGTACCTGTAAACCTACATAAAAGACAAGCATGCACACACACACACACACACACACAATAAGAAATGACATGGATTGGGACATTATGTTGATCCCACAAGAAGGTAACTATGACTCTATCCCTCAACCATATCAAACACGTCAAACAAGAAAAGTAAAAGCATGCATGATAGCCATACACATGCAGGTATGGAGTAAGTAAAATCATAAACATAAACATACATTTTAATCATATAAATAGTCATCATCAAAGTAACTAACATCATCTAACTGCAATTATATGATATCCATAATTAACCAACACCAAATCACCATGTAATGTTATATGTCCAAAACCACATAATCAAACTAAAATATGCAATACATACATAAAAGTGGCCTAAAAGAGTTTGGAAATATAAAACTAAAAAGTAAACTATGGGTGGGTACTACATCCACCCTCCCTAAAATTAGGCTTACTCCTAGAAGCCTACAAAAAAATAGGGATATAAACCTCAAAATCTTGTTGTGTCCTTCCAAGTCACTAACGACTCATCAGTAGGGTCTCATTGGACCCTTATCTGCTCGATAGTGTGATCCATGAGGGTTAGATCTCATCACTGAAGTATGTGAATGAACTCCAAATCTAGCTGCTCATCCTCTACCTGCAAAGTATTCCAGTCAAGTACATGTGCAACATCTGGTATATACTGTCTAAGTACTGAAACATGGAAAAGATCATGAACATGAGATAAGCTAGGCAGCAAAGCAAGACAATAAGTAATCAGTCCTATCTTCTCAAGAAACTCAAATGGGCCAATGAAATGAATAGCCAAATTTGAACCCTTTTTATAATGGATAGGGCTATTCTGTGGATGCACTCTCATAAATACCTTAACATAGACTGCAAACTACTTATCCACTCTATGAGCACCTATGTACTTGTTCTGCCTATTCTGAGTTGTAGTCACATACTCATAGATGCATTCCACCTGCTATTCCATATCTCAAAGCATCTTAGGACCTAACAAAATGCTGGATTACGAAGAGGGGGTGTGAATCAGTAATCCTTGATTCTCTGTACCTTAAATTTTTTTCTTTGATTAACTTGGTCAAATACAATTCAACATTTACCGACAACCATAAATAAAATTTAACAATCACCAAATCAAACACATAAATCATTCAACACACGTAACACCAATATTTAGCATGGAAACCCAGATTTGGGAAAAACCACTTTGGGAATTGTCACCCACTAAAGAAAATAATCTTCGGAAGTATGCTCAGTTAAGAGCCAATCTGGTGAAAGATTACAATACACACTCCTAGGTGTGATCTGGTAAAGGGATTTACCTCAGATCTATTAGGATTGACTAGTCAATATAATACCTTAGTAATAAAGGATTGGACATCCCTTTACAATGATTCTATGGTTAAACAACATCAAGTATCATACTTAAAATAGCATACTGAACTCATTAGATTTATCAATCCAAGAGTGTAAACTTGAAATGGTGACTGCAAAGTATATGCTCTAGTCCATCTTCAAAGTCATCACAACTAAAGGAAAGGAAATACTACAGGAAATCTATATTAAGAATTAGAAAAATAGTTTAACCTAGAGCTTAAAGGAATGCTTCAACAATAAACTAACTATGCATCTATGCTGCAGGGAACAACCAATGGTTCTATTACCAAGTGGTTGTAGGAGCAAAAGAGTATTAAATACTTCAAGAAAAATTAAGTCTAATTCCTACTTAATCATGAACTGAGTTCACCTTCCGTGTGGGCCCCCACAGAAGAGTGAATAGACTGAAAAACTCAAAGATTAAGATCTAGAAATGTCATTCATTCATTGATAAAAATATAAGTACAAGATGTAGTAACAAAGTTGTATTCACTACTTGCTAGATTACAAAAAGGATTTCTTGAAAAACTAGCTAACTAGGAATCACGAACTCTAGCTTATTTATCAACAACTTGAAATAGAACTCCTAAAGACTAGGATTCTCCAATATATGGATATGAAAATTTTTCAGTTACAAGAGAAACAACATCAATTAATGCAGGAGTAAACTGCATTCAACTATGCACGAATATAGGAATGCATGACTACTGGATTTCCTCCAAAACGACCACAAGTTGAATTGAACTAGTCTGCAATAGTAACCGCTACCAACTGAAATGGTGGAATCATTATGAACCTTAAAAAAATTTATTTGTCTTGATGATGCCACTTCATTTGTTGATGCCGAGTCTTCCTTACCTATTAACATATCCTTTCCTGCAAGAGATTAGCGCACTCAAAAACCGCAACACATATCCAGGATAAAGATTCTCAATAAGTTTTTCCTACTTTAGCATTATCCTCATCACACAGCTACATGAGACACTACCCCATTAATTCAGAATGGAAAGAATACTAGATTTCATTCGACATAACCATGTAATACATATATATTCAAATATTCTTCCAATCTTAAGAGTATCAAAATACACACATAAGCATAGCATCAAAACATAAAAAGTTTGAACAATGTCTATGAAAAAATCATGAAATACTCAAGTCTTAACCAGAAAACCATAAACTAAATAGCCATAAACTTGGCTCATCATTGCCCCCCAACTTGACCTTTTGCTAGTCCCACAAAAAACATAAAGTTTTTGAGTCTTGTTGTCATTCTGTAATTTGCAGTTGATTTCTATCCATTGCCTCCCTTTGCATAGCTCCAGTAAAATCCCTTGGTCTCTTTGTACTTCTCCCACCTATTCACTTCCCCCTCCATATCATAATTTTATAAGCTCTCCAAGTTTTCCAACAAAGGGGAAATGAGTAAGGGTAGCTGAAATGTGAGAGGAATCCAAAAACTCTGCCTTACTCTTCCCAAGGAAATGTACCATGGAGCACACCTGTTTTCCATACTAAAGTTAAGAGGTGAATGTGGATCCTTATTCCTTAATTCCTTAGTCAAACTAATCCATCATTACTGAATAGAGTTCATAGCTTCTGGCAACTCAACCTCAGCTATCTAAACATATTCATCAAAAGCTACATTCTGAAGAGGGTAAATGAGTTTACTCCCTGAATCAGAAGGATCAATCCTTAACCAGTCATAGTAACAGGTTTTAGGGTCATTGGCCTCCGGTCTTAGATAGAGAGGGATTTCTTCCTCCAACTCTCTATACACTTTGGCTTAGGATTCTTGACTAATTTCATTTTGAATCCATGACATGAGTGCTCTTAGTTGGATAACCCCAACATACAACAAGGGATTCCAAACTCTATCATTAGGAACTACTAGGTTGTGGAGAAAAAGCTCACAAATTTTTTTTTTAATGGCTGCAGGAGAGTTATGAAAAGCTTGGGAAAACTCAAGGGGTTCTTGTAACAATGGAGACCTATCTTGCATTATGCAAGTCATTTGGTAATTCAGAAGTTTCTTCTTAAGAAATATGGAACACACAGGAGATGGAGAACTACAACTCATTAACTTAGGTATAAGGGATGTTACCTTATTGAGCTTTGCATGGAGTTTCTCCACTTCTTCTTCTTTTTCAAGGGCTTCTTGATAATGTTGGTCAATGACTCTATTCAATTCTTTCTTTGGTTTCTTCCATTGTTCTCTCTCTGTAACTAATTGTTTAGACAACTGGAAAATAATAGACAACAACGACATAGAGAAAGAGGCATCCAACATAATATTGACACAAGGGTTTTCTACTAAATGTGAAACATGGGACTTACCATCATTCAAACTCATTTCTTTCATGTGATCCATCCACACCACCATAGATCTCTCTGTGTTACTACACTATTGCACAATAGAAGCCAGTGCATCCAAACCCTCGCTTAATATTTGCTCCACCACTTCATTAACAAAATTCATGTTAACATCAGAGTTCTCTCTGAACAAATTCTTGCCTGCTGTTGTAGGAGGTGGTTCCGGTTTATCTTCTTCCTTTGCAAAACATTCCTCTGACATCTCATCATTTTATGAATCATTGAAATTATCAACTATTTGAGGACCTCTGGAAGATGAACCTCTTCTTTAGAACCTAAAATTTTGGTCATCGGAACTAGAGTCATCTCCAATTATTATGCATTCTTTATTCATTTGACCCTCAGGAACCTGTTCTTTTTCAGCCTCAGGAAACTTCTTAAGCAAGTCTTGTTGACTATTTTTAGGTTCCTCTTTCCTTGACTCAGAGACTTTAGGTTCAATAATTGTCCTTGCTGGTGGTATATATGTGGACACATTTTGCCTCCTTCTATCACTCCTTCTCAATGAGGTTTCTGCTTCCTTTTCAGGAATTTTATGCTTTCTAGGAGCAATTGAAGCTATAGGTGATTGCTCTTTTGTCTCCTGAATGTTACTGGGGATAGTTTTACTTGTTTTATTTACTTTCCTCTAGGAAACCCTACTTGACAAAGGAGTAGTCTTCCCATGGAGGTTTTCTCCTTTTCCTCATTCTGAGCTAACCCAAAAGTAGAGAACTAAGGGGAATTTTTAGGAATCTTAATCCTAGACCTTCTCTTCAAGGAAGATTCTGGCTCAAGTTCCACAATGATTTTCTTGACCCCATGTTCAATTTGAATTCTATTTCCAACTCTTTTCTCTTTAGGCTCTAGGATTTTTTCCTTAAATCCTTCTAATAGAAAATCTTCCCATGACATCCTTGACTGTTCTCTCAAAGCTTTCTCAATAATTAACTTAATTAAGCAGTGATGTGAGACAGTATTAATCTTACCTTCTTGCACTAGAGAAGCCCTCTTCTTCAAAATATTGAACATGAAATTGGGTACATTAATAGGTTGATTATCATGCCACAGACAGCTCAAGAACTTAAAGTGAACAGAATGCAAGAATGTCTAACCGTCCCTCACAAGTAAAGTATTTGATAATGTGGACTGCACACTGCCTAAAGGGGTCTAGCAAAGATATCCTATGTTTACCTTTCTTTCTGTCAACATCCAGTGGTGGATCTGAGTGTAGGGTAAACTGTGCCCTAGATGTTGTTGGATCAAAGTTTTCTGAGAACTCTTCTCCTTCCTGTGGCTGACCCATAACGTCAGCCACAATTGCCTCTAAAAATTGTACCCTTAGTCCTTTAACCATGGCCACTCCTTCCTTAAGTGTGCTTAAAAACTACAATGCTACCTCACCGTCCCAGCTGGTAAGTCTCTGAATATAATCAAGCCATCCCTTGGTTTGGAAATATGGAGAACATGCTTGATCATTTAATAAAATATGATGCACTGTGGGCTCACATCGGATGAGATCTCCTTCCATCTTTAGATTATTAGACTACTCAAAACAATGTTGCAGAAAATCCAAACAAACTACAACAAAGATTGAGCAAGGAAGTCTTGAAATGGCAAGATACAGGAAAATTTAAATGCAAAAAATTCTAGAATTTCAGAAATGAAAGTAGTTAAGGAAATAAGAGTGCAAATCTAAAGTATATCATGCATTAACTGTTCATAATTACTCTACAGACTTCGTACTAGCCACCTTTGCATGTTATGTGTGAAATAATAGCTCATTCAAGGTTGTCACATCACTCAAAGTGAAAGATGGAAAGAAGTGTGTAAAAGTACAAGTAAGGTTTAAAAGAATCAAATATAATGATTTTATGAATACATAAAATAAAAATGATATATCTTCCCCCAAGCTTAATTTGGCAATTGGTCCAACAATTGCGCATGTGATGAGGCATTGCTAAAATTTTGAAAAACAAATTAGAAAATAAATACCTTGGATAGTGTACAAACCTGAGAAATTGCTGAGGGTAGCACCTGTCATCATCCATTGGAGGAGAATGTGAGATGGATGGGTGACAAGACGAGAAGTGATGAGATGGAATTTATTATGGAGAAAGTACTTTCTTGAAGAAAGTTTCTATTATGAGGAGATGAGAAATTTTTAGAGGGAAGAACTTAAATGAGCAGAAGGCTCATTTCTAGAGGCTACAGGAGAGATGTCACCGACGATGGAAGATAACTGCTGCAGGAACTCTACTTTGCTTTGCAACTTGTGGTATAGTTTCAGCCCTTGCCAATTAACCAACAACTTGAATCAAATAGGATCAACAATAGATAATTGAACCACTTCATTTGGAAACATAACAATGATCTTGTACAGTCCCAACCAATGAGTTTAAAACTTCCCTGGAGTGTGTTGATACCTAGAATCATAAAGAAGTACCCAATCACCAAAAACAAACATTTTATCCTTGATAAACTTATCATGCCACTGCTTCCATTGCTACTGAACCAATTATGTATTATTCAATGCAGATTTGCACCATTCATCAAGTCCATTCAAACTCAGAATACGTTCTTGTTGTGTAGAAGTAAGATCCAGACCAAGTTCCAAAGCTGTCCTTAATGTTTTATGTTCAAACTCCACAGGCATGACAAATGACCTACCATAGACTAGCTTGAAAGGAGTGAAGCCCGTTGTAGATTTCCAGGTGGTTCTATAAGCCCAGAGAGCTTTAGGAAGTCATTTGGCCCAATCTTTCTTGTGGAGTGCTACTATCTTAGTAAGAATGAATTCTAGCTCTTTGTTAGTAACCTCTACTTGGCCATTGGCTTGGGGGTGATAAGGTGATGATTTACCATGCCGAATTTTATATTCTTCCATCAAAGTAGCTACCAGATTTGAAGTAAATTGAGCTTCCTGATCAGATGTTAACTCCCTAGGCACACCAAATCTTGTGAAAATAAATTCATATAGGAACTTGGAAACATTGTTATCCCTAGGAAATTTCATAGGTTTGGCCTTGGCCCACTTTGTAACATAATTAGTGCATACTAAAATATAGGATTTACCTTGTGAAGATGGTTAAATAGGACCCACAAAGTCAATCCCCCATTTATCAAAGGGCGCTACAACTACCTGAGTCTGCAAGGGCATCTCATCTGACTTAGTGGGTCGCCCCATGCATTGGCACTTATCACATTTCTTTGTGTACTAAGTTGCATCTTTGTGTAAACTAGGCCAATAATATCTAGTAGTCAAGATCTTGAATGTTGTTCTCTTGGTGACAAAATGACCTCTACAGGGCTCATCATGACATGCACTTAAGATATCATATGTTTCATTTTCCCTTATGCATTAGTGGTTAGGTAATTAGCAATGTCGGCATACCATATATTTTGTGCTGACAATAGAAAGAGGTGTTCATCTAGAAAACTATCATCAATGGTTGCAGGATCATCAGGGACATGCAATCGAGAGAGGAAGTCAGCTACTACATTGGCCTTGTTGGGCTTGTCTACTATAGTGATATCAAATTCCTGCATAAGTAACAACCAACGAGCCAATCTTTTGGATATGGTCAGTTTGTTCATCAAGTACTTAATGGAGGAGCGATAAGTATGAACAAATATTTCATACCTAGTAATATAGTGCCTGAATTTATTCAGTCTATAGATAACTACAAGCAGTTCCTTTTCAATTACTGTGTAGTTGAACTTCGCACCTTGTAGATTTTTACTAATGAAATAAATAGCATTCTCAACTGAGTCTACCTTCTGACCAAGTACTGCACCTATAGCATAGTCTGAGGCATTTGTATGAATGTGGAAAGGCAATACCCAATTAGGTCCCCTCAAGACTGGTGTTATGGTGAGAACCTCCTTAAGCTTCAGGAAATATTTGTTACACTTAGAGTCCCAAGCAAATTTGGCATCCTTTTTTAACAAGTTATAAAGAGATGCTACAAGCTGACTGGAATCCTTTATAAATCTTTTGTAATACCCGACATGCCCAAGAAAAATTTTCACATCCTTCTACTTTTCTGGTGCAGGTAAGTTACTGATTACCTCAATCTTTGCTGGGTCCACTTGGATGCCTTTTGATGAAATGAAATGGCCTAATAAAACACCCTCCTCCATCATCATGATGAAGCATTTCTCACTGTTTAGAGAAAGGTTGTAGTCCTGGCATTGCTTGAGAACCTTTTCCAAGTTTGCCTTAGCTTCATCAAAAGTATTCCCATAAACAGTAAAATCATCCATATAAATCTACATATAGTCAACCGATATATCAGAAAAAATACTTAGGACAGCTCGTTGGAATGTGGATGGACAATTGCATAAGCCAAAATATAAGATCGAATAGGAAAATGTCCCCCATGGGCATGTGAAATTTGTTTTCTCTTGGTCCTCGAGAGCTATTTGTATCTTATTGTAACCACTAAAACCATCCAGAAAAGAGAAACATTTCTTGCCAGCTAGAAATATTTAGTGGCCGAATTGAGCTCCCTGTAGTCTATGCAAACTCTCCATTTCCCTCCCTTCTTTGGTACTATAACTAAGGGTGAGACCCATTGGATATCAGAGATGGGGTAGTGAAACCAGTGTTTAACAACTTCTGCAGTTCATTCTTAACTATATCCCTCGGGACTGGATTGACTCTCCTCTAAGGCTGACAGACAGGTTTATATTTGAGACTGATGTAGATATTAGGAGTGCAGAGTTTAGGATCTAGTCCTTTCATGTCTGTATAGTCCCAAACAAATGCTTGTTGATTTTCCTGCAATAAATTTAGTACAATTTTTTGATGTGGTAGTGATAAAGCATTGCTAGCATTCAATTATCTTCCTAGACTAACTTCCAGCTTGATTACCTTATCTGCCATTGATAGCTGAGCAACTGGAAAAGAATCCACCTCATGAGGTAATAATGATTGGAGGAATTGGGAGGTTTCTGAATACCAAGGTGCATTCAAAGGTGGTAACATAGTTTCTAGGATATAGTCCATTTAGGAACATAACTGAGACCCTACCCCATATTCATTCATGATAATGGATGAAATTATCTCATCTTCTTCCCTAGAGGCTACAAATGGCTCCTAACCTATCATCATAAGATGGTGGATGGAATTGAGTTCTGGATCAGCATCACCCAAATCTAGCCAAATGATTTGATCATCTTGCAGCAGAGGCTGAGTAGGGGAGTATAAAGTTAGGTTCTTAGTATGGACACCATTGGATATTGTCATCTTCCTTGACTGGAAAGCTATATAGGCATCTGCAGTAGCCAGCCATGGCCACCCTAGAATTAGAGGATACCCACCCATGTTAGCTTTTGGGGAAAGGACAAAAAAGTCTATTGGATACTCCCAAGAGTTTAATGTGACTATGACATCCTCTACCATCCTGTCTAGTTTGATAGTATAACTATCAGCAAGATGAAGTATGGTTGGTGTTTCTTTGAGGCTAATGATATGCAGTTGAGACAATACCTCTTTTTTCATGAAATTTATTGATGCACCTAAATAAACTACAACATTTTGGACTTACATTCTATGAATGGTGACAGTAACCACATGACTCTCAGGATTAGAATATTTGGGTACAGTAAGCTTCTCCAACATTAGGTCAGACAACTATCCTAAGACATGAATAGTTTTAGGATCCTTCTTCTTTCTCCTTGGTTGTTTTATACAGGCCTCCTTAATAGCTTTAGTATAAGCGAGAACTTCCTTAACAACATCAATTAATGGTATTTTTACTATCATCTGCTCAACTGATTAATAAAATATGTCACTGTTCGGTTTTCTATAGGTCAAGCTTGTTCTACCAACCTATGAGGAAATGTGGGCTCTTTAACTACAGGAGAGGTAGGCTGAGGTGGTACATCCACTTGTCTAGCTAAGGAGTCCTCAACTTTTGTTATGATAGGCTATTAAGGAGAAGCGAGAGTTTTTCTTGACCTTAAATGAATATCATTTAAGGAGATAGCATAACTTTGTTGTTGTGCTGGCATCTTGGTATTGTTGGGATTAGGGGTAGGATGAACTGGTAGTTGAGTTTTCTTAGGGGGAGTATTATTGGCTACAGGAGGAGGCATTAGAGCCTGTTGTTGAGGTGGTGGCATTAAGGCTTGTAGATTGGATTGGTTAATCTAATTATGAGGCTGTTGCCACCCCTGCTGAGATTGCTGCCAACCCTGTTGAGGTTGTTGCCAACCTTGCTGAGGTTGTTTCCAACCTTGTTGAGGTTGTTTCCAACCTTGTTGAGGTTGTTGCCAATTATTATGCCCACTAGAACCCATATGCTGATGAGTTTTCCATTGACTATTATTATTATAGCTTTGGAGAGGGTCTTGTGGCATACCTAGTCTTTAGGCCCATGGCCTACGTTGAGAAACGTAGAGTAGTTCCCCATTTTCATCAATGGCTTTAAACTCAGTAGGCATTGGCTGTGACTCCAAGCTTGCAACAGTCTTGCATCAACAGTTTCGTTTCTTTTCTCTACAGTGCAGACAGTATTCAACTAACATAACATCGAATTCCTACTTCTTCCTTCTTGCTTGCATGGTGTCCAATTGAGTAGCAACATCATTAATGATGTCTTGCTTAAAATCTGACAACAAGTTTGACAACTCCACCTTAGACACCCTTGAACCATTAGACTGAGGAGGTAAGTCTCTCAGTCCTCTACCTTTCTTCACGGTAGCTCTTGAATAGTTCAGACATATATTCTTTATGTCAGCCCAACTCTTCTGAGTGATGTCTCCACCTACCATAAGATCTAAGGCTTGAATGCTACCATCATGTACACCTTTTAGGAAAAGATGCTTTTGTGATTCCTCGTTCAACTGGTGTTTCATATTATGCTACAGGTTGAACATGAACCTTGAGACATAATCCTCCAAGGTTTCATCTTCCTTTTGGGACATTTTGAAAATGTCATCTCCTTTCAAATCTTGACCCCTGCAATACTCTTTATAATTTGAAAGGAACAAATTGCTCATTGCAGGCCAATCTGCTACAACGTTGGTGCCCAACCCCATGAACCATCTTAAAGCAGCCTCTTTTAGAGTGAATGGAAAAAAAATTAGTTTTTGGGTGTCAGTTGTATAGTCATTGTACACACTAAAATGGTGCACTTCTATGAACCATTACATGCAAGGTTGCTCAAGAATGAGGCCTCACAAAGCGGCTCATAGCTCTCTATGCATGGAGTTGCAAGGGACTATGAAGTATTTGCTCTCAGCTAGAGCTACAAGCTTGTGACCTTGCTAGTCAACCACACAACGAGAGATTCAAGTGAGGACAAGGGAAAGAGTGCCAATATCCTCAAGAATCACTATGAAAATGCAATGCAATGCAACTAAAATGAGGATGCAAATATGCAAAGTATTCTATGAAAAGGAAAGAACAAGTGTTACAAATCCTTCCTATTTAGACTATGTGAGATTAATCTATTGCATAAAAGGAAATCTACACTAAGAATGTCATTATCATGCAACTATGGAAGCAAATATGAAACTAAATGAAATGCAACAACAAAACTCTTGGATGCAAGAGTGTCTTCAAAGAAAGCTCCAAATGACCTAGAAAACCTGCAGCATAACATTAGCATAAAATAAGTGACCTAGAATGAGGGAGGGAGCTCTCCTTTTATAAGAAATGAGGTGAAATGGACCATTGAGATTAAGAGGAAAAAGTCTTAATCAGTGGTGGAGCTTGAAAAAGGAGCAATCCATGTGCACAAGTATCCTCCAATAGAAAAATAGGAGTTGACTTTATGTCCATATGAGACAAAAAGTGTTTTCTTCTTTTTATAAAATAGGAATAGTGCTTTATTTGTGCAACTTAGGATAAGATGAAAAAGGGGGCTTTTTATTTAATCAAAAGGGGAGGAAATATTTTTTTTAATCAAATAAAGACTTAGGATAAATGATTAGCCCATAGGATAAAAATCCAATATATGATCGAAATTAAGACTTGATCAAGAGATTGATATTGTTGAAAATATTGATTATTGATAAAATTGATTCAGGATTGATAAATTGAATAAATGGGGCCCAAAGTCTAGGTGACCATTTTTGGGTGCATACATTTGCCCCTCTTTGACTAATGTGTGATCGATTTGGGAACACATGCAGTCAAAGAAGAATTGAAATGTGAGATCGATCTGGGATCACAAAACAACTCAAATATGAGGTCGATTCGGGATCATATCTGGACAAAGCATAAACAAAGGTCTTTGACCATGAGGTTGATTCGGGATCACATTCAAAGTAAGAGATAAGAATCTCAAATTTGAGCAAAAAGCTCACAAAAGATGTCTGAATCAGGAAAATCAAGGAATCGGGGATGAGAATCCCATAAATACTGCCCCCTCGGAGTCGAAATTGAAATCAAAATCAGGTAGAGGAGAGACAGGAAATCAATAAAATATGATCAAATCAAAATGAAATCACAATCGAAGGTAAATGATAATAAGATAACCATTAGGCAATGAAACATGCCCCAGAGATGAGCTAGAAGAAAAGAGATAGGGCGAATGAAAGACTAGAAAATTGAGAGATATGAAAAGGAAGAAATTCCACTGAAAATCAAATTATGCCTCAAAAAGTCAGTCAACTGCTCAGAAGAAAGGGAAAATTTGGAAACGCGACTTGGATTTCAATTTCGAGTCCGAAAATAGATAGAAAATGATGTGATATGAAAGACTAGAAATAAAAGATATGATCAAGAAGAATCAAAAAATGAGCACAGTTGACCAACTAGTCCGTAGATGATAAAAAAGAAAGCTCTCTCCATATGCAAAGTGCAAAACTAATCTAACATGACCCTAAAAATGCAAGCTACTATGAAAGTGGTTGACTTGCAAGGTCACAACACTTATAAACATCTAATTATCATCATCGAGCATTATTGGTAGCATCGTAAGATCATACAATGCACACTAGCATAACTATGTGGATATGAATATGATCTTTATCAGATAGAAATGTGGAAATCTCACCTAGGCATCAAAGACATATAGGTCAAGAGGACTAATGCAGTGAGATCACCTAAGTTTGATATGGCGAGATTATGCTTGTATCAAGACACATGAAAATCAGGATAGCTAGAAGCATGCACTCGCAAAATAGTCAAGGATAATACCTTGTCAATCCATAGGGTCAAGTAAGACTAGCATAAATGCTCATGATAGTTAGGACCAAAAAAATATACCCACAAGTAGATAAAGAAAGAAAACATGTTCTCATACCCTCAGTCTTCTAGCTATGCATCATCGAAAACTTCTTCGGGAGAGACCACTCATCAAAGAAATCCTCATAGACAGCACACAAAGAAAAATAAAGTCAACATATCTCAACAAGTTGATTGTTTAAGTACGTGTGTGTTGGTCATAGAATCAAACTTTGAGTATCACATTTGCAAATGAGCGATATCGCATCATACTTAGACTGATGGGTAAGACATCTGAAAAGTGTTAAGAAACACTCGACGCAAGGGTAGTGTTGAAAAACACTGTTTGGGGTGGTATTGAAAAAACACGGGTTTGCGAAATTTTTGAATTTTTTTATATTTTTGGAATATATAATTTTTTTTGAGATACATCAAAGCAAGATGATCATTTTTTTCAGGACATTTTCTGATTTTTAGAATTTTTGACAAAATATCATTTTTTTGGATTTTTTTTTTTAGGACTTTATATACTTTTTAGGATTTTTTTCAGCATCATATATCAATTTTTTTGGTACTTTTTTCAAGATCCATAAATATGTACAAAGGATGCCCCTAGACAGAACAGGCATCAAACTCTTTAAGCAAGATCACATCATGTATTTCCAATTTCTAGCAAGGTGGGGAACGAGAGGGATTAGCAAGCTGGTGAATGAGATGGAGGAAAAGAGAATGAAGGAGAATGAAGGGAAGAAATCCTCAAGGTCAAACTACTCAAGAGTACCCAAGCTAGGGAAAAGATTTTCATGTAAAGCACATTTGGACAAGAAATGAATGGCTAGCATAGGACAAGCCTCAAAAGTGTAATGAAAAGGAAGGAAATGATGCAGTCCAAAGGAGTAGACATGTCAAGAGGCTTCATATTATCGTATTTTACTTTTTTTTTTATTAGATCAAGACAAAGGGGAAAAGGATAGTGAAAGGCTAGAATGAATGGAGGATAATGAATATGAAGGTTAAAAATGAAAGGAATGAAATCAAGATCATCATAAGATAGCTCACAAGATAGCCAAATGTTCGTGTATAGGTCAACATTGTCAAGATCAAAGAGAGAGGATGGAATGGATGCAATATGTAGAAGAACTACGCATGATGCCTGATTTCCAAGTTTTCATCATGGTACTTATCCAAGGCACCACAAGGGAGTGGTTTTCACTATAGGATGAATTTATTTCTCTTTACTTTTGCTACCAAGGTGCCTGTTTCCAGGTTTTCACCATGGCACATTTTCAATTTTATTTTATTTTTTTATTTTTCCTATTTTTTGAAAATTTTGGAAGAAGGCAAGCTTTTTAGATAATGCTCCTTGAAAGGATAAACTATGATATGCCAAGGATCCAAACTGATATGCTCAAAGATGCCAAAGGGGAAAGGAAGACGCAGGAGGAATAGGCAAATGAGGAAAAATGATAGAAGGTAGAAGGATAATGAATGGAAGGAATGCAAAAAGGTAGATGGAAAGAAAGGTAAGATCAATGTCAATACACACCTTGAAGGGTGACGGGAAAAATGGAGGAAACGTAAACCATATTCTAGTCCAAGTGCAAACCATATTCTGGTTCATTATTGCTATCTGACTCCTCGAAGAGAGGATTGGTGTGCTTGTTATAATTCTCAAATGTGAATGGAGGAATACGAGAAGGAATATGGAAAATGTTTAGTAGAGGTTGTGGTTCAGGCGCATGGAATGGAAGAATGTTTTTGGAAAAAGATGAAGTGGAAGCCTTTGGAAGCTTGAATGTCAACTTCACTTTTTTCTCAACATGAGACTTTTTCAAGAGAGACTTTGTAATCCATATAGCTTTAAGCTTTTTATTTTCTTTTGATGTGTTAGAGAGAATATCTTCAATGATGGATTTTGGAACCCATACTTGTCTTGTAGTTTTCTTCTTAGATATCTCTTTTGACTTTATGCCCCCATGTCGATTAGAGGAGACATGGTGATCTTCTTTTTTTGATGGATTCTTGTATTGCTTCTTTTTCTTGTTTTGAACATTCAAGTTACTTCCAAAAGACTTGGGACTTGTGGAAGAAGAAGGAAAATACAACTAGTTTAGATGGGTGGGTGAATGAAAAGGATTCAAGGGTATGCATCTATGTTGATCTTGAGGAAAGATAGGAGATGGAGGGATGCAAGGACCCAAGATGGATGATGAATTAGGAGAGTTAGGAGGGGAAAGTGAAGGGATATAAGGACCCAATATGGAAGGAAGATGTGAAGCCCTTAGTATTGGTGGAGGAGGTCCAAGGATGGAAGTGGAAGATGCAAAAGGATAATCAATAAGTTTATCAACATCTATATGACAACCAAGGATATCAGCATCTTTAGAGTGAGCATTAAGATTTTCAATAGGATCAAGCACATCTTGAATAGGAGCACCTTCTTTGATAGGATCGTTCAAAGCTTGTGAAGACTTAGGAAGAGTAGAAAGCGGAAGTGAACATGGAGTGGTAGAACAAGAAGATGGAAGACTTTGATCTTGACAAGTTGCTTTGGATAGCATAAGTGCATCATTTTTTTCTTGATTTTCAGTAGGCTTAACATTGGAAGTAACAACACCATTTTTAATAACCTTAATGGAAGTATCATCTTTGGAAAGCGCAAGTGTGGTAAGGTTATTTTGATTATCAATAAGCTCAAAGGTGTGAGTAGTAACTTGATCTTGCTTAGGAGATGGTGTAATGAATGCGAAAGAGCGTAGAGGATCAAAAGAACCATGAAATGGAGAAGATACATCATGAAGAGAATTGGATAATATGGAGGGTTCCTGATCTTGATCTTTATTTATATTCTTTTCTTTATCATTTTTAGAGTCCTTTTGACATGGAGCCACTTCTACGGACAAGGAAGCAGGTTGGGATTGTATGGAAGACTTTGGAGGAGATAGTGAAGGATTAGCTGAAGTAGGCATTATAGCGCATAAAGGCTTAGGCTCTTTAGGTTTAGCATTATTGAAAGTATTTGCAGCCAAGTGAAGGTTAGCTTGAGTTTCTTTAAAAGGTAGCCCTTCAGGATAACTATAGGGAACTGCATGAAAATCCTTAGGATCTTTGTTGGATAAAGGATTTATGAAAGATTTGGAAGACTCGGAAGCTTTAGGAAGTGTATGGGCATTGGAGGAAGTAGGAGATGGAAGGGGACCAACACAAGATAAATGTTCATCATTAACATGATCTTGCTTGAGAGTGTCATCTTTATTTTTAGCATGAATGTTCTTAGAGGAGAAATACTCATAGTATCTACGTTTATAATCAGCACGGAAAGCTTTCTCTTCCTCAATAGAAGTAGATGTATCATATTGTTCAAAACAAATATTATAATTTCTCTCAAAATCAGAATCATAGGGATCACCATCACAATTTATCCAATAGGATGACCCTTTAGTAAGACTAAGCACATGACAAGGAGGACTCTTAGGAATAGAGGTGCCATAAGTATTGCTACATTGTCCACCATTATAGTCATCATAGTCATCAAAGGTAGGTGTGTCACTCTTTGTGGAAGAGACATCACAAGGACTATCACTTTGCTCTTTATGGTATGTCTTCTGAAGAGAAGTAAGACTCTTGGAAAAAGTAGAAGAAGAATGAGATTGTGAAGAAGATGAAATTGAAGACTTAGTGGAAGAAGAAGACTTGGATAAAGAAGAATTCAAATAATATTTAGAAGAGTCATGATAAGATTTAGAGGATGAAGAATGTGAATAATGTTTAGAAGAATCGTGATAAGATTGAGAAGATGAAGAATGATGAGAAGATTTAGAAGATGAAGAATATTTGGATGAGATCATGAGTATGATTCTAGCAAAGGCGTCTGATTTAATTGACTTTTCTTTTATTTTTGCTATAAGTTTATCACCCATGCCATATTTAGAAGAACCATTGGAGGAACAAAATTCTTCAAATTGAGAAATGAGTTCAAGATTATCCATTCTCAAGAGAGGTTCCATGGCAAGGTAGTTGGAATTCATGGTTCTAGAAGAGGAGGAATCAAGCATGGAAGAAATGAATAGATGAATAGAAGAAAGTAGACTAGATAATAAGAGGAAAAGAATCAAGAAGAAGAAGAAGAAGAAGAATTTCCCATGGGAATAGAAGACTTTAGAAGAACATGGGAAATGGAGAAGAAAGAAGAAGACTAAGAGCCATCTTGTGCAATTGATACCATAACGTTCATTGAGATGTTGAGCAACATGACAACACCTCGGATCTAAGATTTGGACTGACCAAGGAAGACTGAAAATAGAAGACCCTTGGTAATAGGATGACCTCACAAAATGTCAACACCAAACTAGGATAATCAAAGTTCTCTATTGTCCAAATAGAAATGAAAAGATAGAAGAAGGGGCTTTACCAACACTGTCAAAGAGGTGCTTCAAATCAAAGGGTGACTACCCTTGCACTTTTGAACCAGGAGGTTGGGCTAGGCCAAAAGATAATTGAAATTGAGATTAAATGAAAATTATTTGGACAATAAGAGTACGAGAATTTCCCAAGAATGTAGCTCACAATTCTAGAGATAAAAATTCTCACCAAGAATAACCTTCTAATGCGATATTTCTCTTTGGCTAATGTGATACTGACGTTGATTTTGACCAATTTGTGCAAAATTTTGAGTTTTTAAGGTCTAATTTCAAGTTTTCGAATGTGAGCGTGAAAATGTCTGATTTCTATCACAAATTCAATAGCAATTGGACAGGTTTGCAAACAATATGGGATCAAACATGTCTTCAAACACTTGAAACAAGGGCAAAAGCAACCTTGCCAAGATAAACACTTGTGATATCAAAATTGAAAAAGCACCCTATGAATGCTACCGATTGTTTGAATGTTGATAACATTTACACTGGTATAGCACAATCGAAGATAATTCAAGTAATTACTACCTAGAAAGACAAGGCTCATTACTTAGCAACTTGGCCCACAACTTGATGTCCCCTTGCCTCACACCAAGTGGTTGCCCACAAAAGATATTGGCTTTGTCGTGGAAGTGTCAAACAACACAACCAAAGGAACACATATGGTGAGTATCTTGGGGTGATCCGGGTTAGTCCACTTGGATCAATCCTTGCACCAAGAAGCTAAGCGGAAAAAATAGGTGGCCTCTAACCTATGGTTCCTAGTAAGGGCTTCCATTCACAACACCCCTCTTGCTCCTCATAAAGGACTAGGACCTCATGGCCTCAAGAGTACCTTAAGCATTCTTGCTCAATGCTTTCCCCATGGTCACAATCTCATGAGCTACTCAAATCAAGCGAAGACAAGTGTTATGTCTACCAAGGTTTTGTGTCCTCGATAGCCTTGAGATTATAGTGAGTTGGAATAGCCGGCAAAAGGTTTGTCCCCACTTGGGTCATTCCTCTTGATTGCTCAAGAGCAGGCCCGCTAAAGGATTCTAAATCTAAACAAAAAGTGGATCAATTCTTGAGGTTCAAGGTTTTTGGTTCACCACAAGGATGAAGATCATACTCCCCTATCTCAAAAATCTCTCTCAAACACACCAAACAAAGTTCATTTACCCTCTTGTTTTCAAAATTCAAAGATGGGTCAAGATTTTCTGGTTCACCAAAATGGTGAAGAGCATACTTCTCCTACCACCCAAGAATTCCTACAACAAGATCTTAAGTGCCTAATAAATGAAACAACTAGTTTTTGCCACACTTAAAAGGAAAGCAAATAAACAAGCAAGATTTTTTTTTTGTTTTTATGCTTGGGCAGCCCTACAAAAACTATTAGTAGCCCTCTTTGACATGCGTTCTTTTGACAAATTTCAAGTAATGAGAGCACCTACAACCACAACTTGTTAGACCAACAAGAGTTAAGAGAATCAAAATCCAAAATCTACCAATGATTAGTACATGAAAAATTAGATAATCTGCAAAAATAACTGATCAAATGATAAAATCTGAAAATGAAACCATCATGGTTGGATTAGGCTCGGAAAGACCTTTCCAATGATATATCACACTTAAACTTTTGATACCATTTGCAAAATTTCAAAAAAAAATGGGCACCCGTTTTCCAAAGTGGCACGGATTTGAAAATGCTAGAAATTTCAAAAAATTTCAAAAAGATACCTAACAATCCGAAACTTGCAAGATAGATAAAATAGCCCAAAAATAGCTCACTATCGGGTACAGACATAGTACAGACACCAGTATCATGTGATACTTCACAGTATACTGGGGCGATACTTTTTAGTCTGCGCGATATTTTGCCTTATGCCAGGCGATACTTCACCCGACACCAGGCGATAGAATTCACAATAGCCAGGCGATACTTCTGACAGGTGAAGTATTGCGTGCACATACAGAGAAGTATCGCGCGATACTTCTGGAAAGTATCATACGATAGTCTGAGAAAAAAAAATAGAGACCGAAAATTAAGCTAAAAACTTGCTGAAAAATTGACGAAAAATGATGAAAATGCAGAAAAAGAAGGGACAAAGCTAGTCTACTCTGCCCCACGGTGGGCGCCAAAAATGTACACACTAAAATGGTGCACTTCTATGAACCATTACATGCAAGGTTGCTCAAGAATGAGGCCTCACAAAGCGGCTCATAGCTCTCTATGCATGGAGTTGCAAGGGACTATGAAGTATTTGCTCTCAGCTAGAGCTACAAGCTTGTGACCTTGCTAGTCAACCACACAATGAGAGATTCAAGTGAGGACAAGGGAAAGAGTGCCAATATCCTCAAGAATCACTATGAAAATGCAATGCAATGCAACTAAAATGAGGATGCAAATATGCAAAGTATTCTATGAAAAGGAAAGAACAAGTGTTACAAATCCTTCCTATTTAGACTATGTGAGATTAATCTATTGCATAAAAGAAAATCTACACTAAGAATGTCATTATCATGCAACTATGGAAGCAAATATGAAACTAAATGAAATGCAACAACAAAACTCTTGGATGCAAGAGTGTCTTCAAAGAAAGCTCCAAATGACCTAGAAAACCTGCAGCATAACATTAGCATAAAATAAGTGACCTAGAATGAGGGAGGGAGCTCTCCTTTTATAAGAAATGAGGTGAAATGGACCATTGAGATTAAGAGGCAAAAGTCTTAATCAGTGGTGGAGCTTGAAAGAGGAGCAATCCATGTGCACAAGTATCCTCCAATAGAAAAATAGGAGTTGACTTTATGTCCATATGAGACAAAACGTGTTTTCTTCTTTTTATAAAATAGGAATAGTGCTTTATTTGTGCAACTTAGGATAAGATGAAAAAGGGGGCTTTTTATTTAATCAAAAGGGGAGGAAATATTCTTTTTAATCAAATAAAGACTTAGGATAAAAGATTAGCTCATAGGATAAAAATCCAATATATGATCGAAATTAAGACTTGATCAAGAGATTGATATTGTTGAAAATATTGATTATTGATAAAATTGATTCAGGATTGATAAATTGAATAAATGGGGCCCAAAGTCTAGGCGACCATTTTTGGGTGCATACAGTCATAACTCCTACAAAGGATGTCAAACTCAAAGAGGAAGGTTTTAGGGTCTTTTGTGATAAGGCCATAGAATTTGGGAAGTGCAGCGACAGGTATGTTCTTCAAATTTTGATTACCTTGCTAAGGAGGAATGGGGAAAGGAAAGGTGGGTTGAGCCATTCTTGGAGGAGGTCCTAGCTGTTGTGGCTGATAAACAATAAGGGCAAGGGATTATCCTGATACTCAGGGTCAACGAAAAGGTCATTTAGATGCAATGATTCTTTAGAGGATGATGGCGAAGGCAATTGTTCATATGCATTAGCAAATGGATTCTCAAATGGTTCTTCTTCTTGTATGTTCTCAACTTGGGGTTCCTCAGGCTCTGGATGAAAAATATCAAATGGTTCTTCTATGCATATAAAATAATGTAGAATTTAAACTAACATAATGACTTCAGGGTTGAACTAGATTAACACCATCCCCGACAATGGTGCCAAAAATGACTAGTCAGTATAATGCCTTAGTAACAAAGGATTGGACATACCTTTACAATGATTCTATGGTTAAACAACATCAAGTATCATACTTAAAATATCATACTGAACTCATTAGATTTATCAATCCAAGAGCATAAACTTGAAATGGTGACTGCAAAGTATATGCTCTAGTCCATCTTCAAAGTCATCACAACTAAAGGAAAGGAAATACTACAAGAAATCTATATTAAGAATTAGAATAATAGTTTAACCTAGAGCTTAAATGAATGCTTCAACAGTAAACTAACTATGCATCTATTCTATAGGGAACAACCAATGGTTCTGTTACCAAGTGGCTACAGGAGAAACAAAGTATTAAATACTTCAAGAAAAATTAAGTCTAATTCCTACTTAATCATGAACTGAGTTCACCTTCCATGTGGGCACCCACGAAAGAGTGAATAGACTGAAAAAATCAAAGGTTAAGATCTGGAAATGTAATTCATTCATTCATAAAAACATAAGTACAAGATATAGTAACAAAGTTGTATTCACTACTTGCTGGATTACAAAGAGGATTTCTTGAAAAACTAGCTAATCAGGAATCACGAACTCCAACTTATTTATCAACAACTTGAAACAAAAGTCCTAAAGACTAGGATTCTCCAATACATGGATATGACAAATTTTCAGTTAAAAGAGAAACAACATCAATTAACGCAGGAGTAAACCACATTCAACTACGCACGAATATAGGAACACATGACTACTTGATTTCCTCCAAAATGACCGCAAGTTGAATTGACCCAGTCTGCAACAGTAAACATTACCGAATGGAAATGGTGGAATCATTATGAACCTTGAAAATAGTTATTTGTCTTGATGATGCCACTTTGTTTGTTGATGTTGAGTCTTCCTTTCCTGCTGACTTATCCTTTCCTACAAGAGATTAGCACACACAAAAACCACAACACATATCTAGGATAAAGATTCTCAATAATTTTTTCCTACTTTAGCATTATCCTCATCACACGGCTATAGGAGACACTACCCCATTAATTCAGAAAGGAAAGAATACCATATTTCATTCTACATAATCATGTAATACATATATATTCAACATATTCTTCAAATCTTAAGAGTATCAAAATACACACATAAGCATAGCATCAAAACATAAAAAGTCTGAACAATGTCTATGAAACACTCATGAAATACTCAAGTCTTAACTAGAAAACCATAAAATAAATAGCCATAAACTAGGCTCATCAAGGATCTTCACCTTGTTAGGAGTGGCCTAGTTAAAGGGCTTCAAACACTCTTTAGAATGTTACCTTTTGCAAGGATTTTACAATAAGACTATTAAGTCCACTCGGTTAAGAGATTTTGATATTACAAATGTTAATAAGGAACAATGAATATATTGACCTATAGATTCACAAATAACTTTGCATAATTAGATCCTTTGTGTGCTCTCTATCTTCACTTCAATCCTTCACTTCATCGAATCCTACTTTACTGACTTAGAATTCACCTTTTCCTTCTTCACTACATGGGTTGGTGACTTATCAACTCTTCAATTTGCCAACCATTTGTTCATAGAAATCCATCCTTTATATCAACCTTTTTTTGCCACTTAATATCCTCTATTACATTTTTGTTTGGTTAATCTCATCCATCCAATTCATTTTACAAACTTATTCATTGAATTTGGATCTCAGTAACATGTTTTATCATCAACTAGGAAGTTGAAGTTTCTTGAAACTTGTTTCTTCTATTTTCACCATTTAGATCTAAGCCATAGATCATCATCATGAGTTTTCCTGATCGTAGATCTCTCTAAATAAATCTTCCTTATCATCATAAACTTCCAATTCATCATAGCTAATCATTAAATGTTGTTCTAATCCTTGTATTTAATTTATGTTCCTTGATCGGTGGATAACTCTAAATTTTAGTTAACTTCACTCAATGTCTAAAATTTAAGCTCGGTGTCTTGAGTTCCTTTTCCTTTACCAAAACTTTCCTTCTTTTACCGAATGACCTTTCCTACTCTTACCTAATGACTTTTTCTTCTTAGTAGCCAAAACTATTTTTCTTACCAACTTGATTGATCTTCTTTACCATATTTTACAGACTTGATATAATCCAATGTTAGGTAGAAAATAATTATATCAACATAACCTTAGCATTGTCTGATCTGTATCAGATGCCCATTTAATTTATTTAACTTCATAACATCTCATTTCTTCTTCTCCTTAAATCATTCACACTTATATCATACTCCAAATGATATGGCAACACAATATAAATCAAATATCAATTTCTTGACATCAATGACAAGATAATAATTGATCTAACTTTTCTATAATCTTGTAATCCTCTAATCTTGGTCGGTCTTCATGATCATCACCATCATTTATAGTAACATAGAATATTATCCTCTAACCTATCTCAACTCAAAGGGTATATGACAAGGATGACCATACAAAGCCTAAAAAGGTGACATACCAATCAAACTATGATAACCATTGTTGTAGGAAAACTCAACAAAATACAAATAGTCCTCCTAGTGAGTCTTTCTATCCATGACATATATCCTCAACATATCCTCAAGCACCCGATTAACCCTCTTTGTTTGACCATCAGTCTCAGGGTGATATGTCGAACTAAAATTTAGCTATGCTCCAAGATCGTTCTGTAAGGAAGTGCAAAATGAAAAAGTGAATATTGGATCCATATCTGATATAATCTTGCGGGGAATACCATGTAACCTCATAATATCCTACATAAAGCCTCTAGCTAATGGAGTTATTGTATAGGATGCTCCCATAGGAGAAAAGTGTGCCACTTTGGTCAACCAGTCAACAGTAACCATGATGGTATCTTTTTTGTGGGGATTCATAGGAAAACCTATGATGAAATCCATCGAGATGATATCACATTTCCATGATAGAATGAGATTAGGCTATAAAAGTCCTTCTAGATGTTGGCGATCTTCCTTAACCCTCTGACACTCTAGATACTAGCCACAAAATCAGCAATGCCATGTTTCATACCAGACCAGTAATATAGGTGTCAAAGGTTTGCATGCATCTTCTTAACACCTAGATGTGTCAAGTAAAGTGCACGATGAGCCTCATATAAAATTAAGGTACGAAGATCATCTGATGGAGGTACATATATCTATCTCATATAACACAAAACACTATCTCACTCTAAAACATAGTTTGAAAACATACCTTCCAAAGGTCTCCTTGACTCAATCTCAACTCTCACTTCCTTGTACCAAGTATTTGAAGGAATTTCCTATAGTATATGATTCCACAAATCCACACCAAGAGTCAAAACTGAAATCTCATGTCTCCTGTGACTCAAGGCATCTGCTACCATATTTTCCTTACCCTAGATGTACTTGATTGCAAAGTCATACTCACAAAGAAACTCCATCCATCACCTTTTCCAAGCATTTAGATTAGGTTGGGTAAAGATATCCTATAGGTTGTGATGATCACTATGAAGCTCAAATTGATGTCCTAATAGAAAATGTCTCCATTGTACTAATGCATGAACTACTGCTACTAACTCAATATCATGTGTAGGATAGTTCAATTCTTTCTCCTTGAGTTTTCAAGATTCATAAGAAATCACACATCCTCCATGCATAAGGACCACTCCTACACATTCCAAAGAGCATAAACACACACCATGAAATCACCTGTTGGGTTGGGTATTGCTAGGATAGGTGCACTGGCTAGACACTTCTTGAGGTTCTAGAAAGCCTCTTCAAACACTTCTCTATCCAAACATACTTCTTCCATTCCTTTGGAGAGAAGTAATCTGATATGCAATGCTAGAGATTCTTTGACAAACCTGCAATAGTATCCTGCCAAGCCCATGAAAATACAAACTTCAGATACATTAGTGGGGGTTGGCCAATCTACTATATCCTAAATCTTGGAAGAATCCACTGAAATACCCTCATGTGAGATAAAATGCCCCAAATAATGAACTTCATATTGGAAAAAGTCATACTTCGTTGCATTGGCACACAACTAATTGTCACAAAGACACTACAAAACTAGTCATAGATGTTCCTCATGATCCTCTATTGTTTTAGAATATATTAATATGTCATCCAAGAAGATGAGGAAAATATAATCAAGGTAAGAGTGAAATGCTCCATTCATTAGGCACATGACAATAGATGGAGCATTTGTCAAACCAAAAGGTACTACTATGAACTCATAATGTCCATAGCGAGTGCAAAATATAGTTTTGTAAATGTCTGCATCCTGAATGCGTAATTGATGGTATCCTGACTTGAGATCAATCTTAGAGAATACCTTGGTTCCCTTTATCTTATCAAAGAGATCATAAATCCTTGGTAAAGGGTTCATGTTCTTGATCGTTACCTTGTTCAACTGTCTATAGTTGATGTACAAGTGTAAAGATCCATCTTTCTTTTTAACAAAGACTACAGGTGCACCCTATGGTGAGACACTTGGCCAAATACTACCCTTCACCAAAATATCCTCTAATTTGAGCTTAAACTCACTCAAATCCTGTGTAGTAATCTGGTAAGGAGCTCTAGATATAGGTTGTGCTCCTGAAATAAGATCAATGTGAAAATCTATGTCAGGCTTTGGTTGCATACTTGAAGACTCACTAGGAAATACATTGAGGAATTCCTGAAGTATAGGATGACCAAGAGTCTTTACTTCTATTTCTACTTCATCCATCTCACTCATAGTTATGTCCAATACTTGACATCCCTTTTATATGTTTTGCTTGAGTTGCATAGAGGAAATCTTACGAAGAGATGTAGGGCGCTGAATTCCCACTATCTCATAATTTTTGCCAACATCATCTTTGCATTTGATTATCTTTTGTCTAGAATCAATGCTAGCTCCATGAGAACTTAACAAATCCATCCCAAGGAAAATATCATATGATCCTAAAGGAATGACATGAAGGTCAACCATGGTGATGAATTTACCTAGGTTCAACTCACATTTGTGCACTATAGAGTTTTTTGATATCCTTGCCCCAAAGGCTAACTATACTTGCCAACCAGTGCCTTTCTTTACTACCACTAGCCCACATTTCTCTACTACAAAAGGAGATATAAAATAACATATAGCCCATGTATCAAATAAAATAGAAAGATAAATACCTCTAGTAGCACTAGAAGTCTCTACCACAATTCCCTGATGCTTTGCCTAACAATGATCCACTACCACAAATACCCTGTGAGATATGTCGACATCCCTATAGTAGGCTCAAAAGTTGTAGGTCTCTATCCTAAAAATTATAATGCACATTGAGGGAAATCAACTACAATGTGACCATACTATCCACATGAGAAGAAACCATTGCCTCTATGGTGACCTCTCTCAGCGAAGGGTGCACTAGACTTTTGATAGATGCCTCTTCTTGTAACTGAATGTGTTCTCTGTGCATGATGACTAGGCTGATTGTACATGTTGTGCAAAAAGTTACAAAAGTTCATAGATTGAGATCACTGTGCTGTGCTAGAGGATATGTTCCCTTCTGTTGCTGACTACAAAAGTAGGGGGAGGTTTCCTGAAGTTTCCTACATCTTGGTTTTGATTTCCTCTATAGCTTGAAGGTGTAGGAACATCAGTCTGAACTCCTATTTGTCCACTATTCCCTAGAGCCAAATTTGCCTCCACCAAAGTAGCTTTAATAACCACTTCCTTGAGGGTCTTGTGTTGGGATGGAAAGATAAGGGACTGAGAGGGGAGGGGTGAATCATTTCCCTCCAAAACTTTAACTGAATACTCAATCTGCAATCGTAGTGACTAACTATCCAACTAAATCCATTGTTTGCAACATTCATTCAAATAACTTTGTAAATGTAAAGTGCATGAAAACAAATGATAAATCAATCATGAAATGTAATACATAACACAAGTATTTTGGTTATGTAGAAACCCTTGTTAGAAGGTAAAAACTATGGTGGGGATGAGACCCACAAATTCTTCACTACCACAGATAATAAAGTATGCCGGTTAAGGCTACAAGTTGTGATCACTTCTGGTGATCTCACCCTATTAGGAGTAACAATCAGATCGATTAGATCTACCTTGTGAAAGGATTTAACAACACTACTTGAGTGTGCACTTGGTTAAGAGATTTACAATCAGACTGTTAAGTCTACTCTGTTAAGAGATTTGACAACTCTGCTATAATGATTAGAGAATAATAGAAAGTATCTGTAAATGACAACAATACTTTGTCTAAATCAAATCTATGATATAATGAATAAATATGTGTAGTAAACTTTCCTCTTTTCTGCTTGGTAGCCTTAATTGTTTCTAAATAAACTTAATTGAATCTCTTAAAACTTCACTGTCATGCAAACCTTGTCTAAATTCTGATGCCTTGAAGGTGGCTACTGCTTCAAGATCTCCTTCTTTTTTTTGATCGATTACTTGTCAAAATGACAAAAATTACAAATATATAGCAAACTACTATGATTGCCATGACCTAATTAGGTTTACAACATCTTAGAAAATCTAAGATCTACGGTGTACAAAATTAACCTAGATCTAACTATTACATAGGAATCATCACAACATTTAATGATTACATCCATAATAAATAAGCTTCGATGTTGGTAAAACATTTTATGAATCTGTGTAACCATTTGCATAGATTAATGTGTCTTTCCTGATTACTATATCATTTCCTAAATGACTCAGTAAAGACAACCTTTTCTTTGGTGAATACACTGGTGCTTGGTGTTTACTGATGCTCGGTGCTTGATTTACTCTGATGCTCGATATGAAGGCTTTGTTTGTTTAATCGACTAGTATAATGTAGCTTTTTGTATCATCTTTTACCAACTGATCAACTTAGATAACCGACTAATCTAATTTGATATTAATGAAAATATTTAATGCTCAAATAGAGTTAACATCTTGGGTTCCAAATCCTTAACCCCTTTGATGATGTGACCATTGAGTCCCCTAATGAAATGTTGCAACATAAGTGGTGACTTATCACTAAACCCTACATAGGGCTTGAGCTCAAAGAAATGACGCTCATAATCCTGGATAGTCATAGATAGTTTCCACAAATTGTGGAACTCATATGTGTGCTACTATTATCACTGATCATATAAGAAGCATTTCCAAAAGTTCTTGAGAAAAATATCCCAAGTTACAGTATCCATGGTAAGTCCCAATTTCTTCTCCTCAATTTTCTACCAAGAAGATGCAAAACCTTTGAGGTTCATAACAATACATCTAGCCTTAACATTGTTATCGAACTGTTGCATGACAAAAAAATAATCTAATGCAATGAAATGAGTCTTTGCCTCAAAACTGGTGCCAAGACCATTAAAAGGAGGTCATGATCTCAAAAGGTCTCTCATCTGATTGGCCTTTACGACTCCCTGACTGAGGGTAATGTGCCTTCCTCTTGGACTTCTGGATCTCTTTCTCTCCTCATTATTAGAATGGTGTGATGCTTCCTATTTAGCTTTATCTTGCACATGTAGACATTCTAGGATAGTCTAGAGACTTTGCATAGCATTGAGTTCTCCTGAATCACCATGATGTTCACCGCCATCCTCTTCCATGCTCTCCTAAAATCTCTGACTCACAGGAGGGCTAGGAAGTCTTCTCCTTCCACATCATCTATTATAGCCTCCACTTCGGCCTCTAGCAACATATCTTGGTTTGGTGACCATTTTCCCTATAACATTCAACAAGAATGATGAAAATAAATAATAAGTGAAGAATCGTAAAGCAATAGTCTGAAATATAAGAGTGTTATATGTCTAATTTTTGTTTTAAGTTTTAACTACTAGAAACCTAATGGGAGTACAAATTTCCTAGAGTTCCTAGTGTTTGAAACATGGGCTATGATACCAAGTGTAATACCTCGCTAGGGAACCCATGAGATATTAACCTAAAACATGTTACGAAGTTTACAATTTTTTTTAAAAAGAGTTTACAAACAATAATGAATAAAAAAGAGGAAGTAAAACATAAAGTCCATAGATACACATAAACATAATCTCAATTTCAGACTACAAATCTCAAGGGTTCCTTGATGTAGAAATTAGGTAAATAAAACTAAATCTATTAATTACAATAACTATCTAAATCTTCTACATGGTGCATCATAAATACATCTAAATAATGAAGTATACATAATTACCCACATCCACTGCACAAGTCACAAGGTATGAAATTACAACTGAGTACAAAGTATAAATAAAGAAAGAATAGGAATAAGTCTCTCAAGCAAGATAAGATAAGAATAAATCGCAACAAGGATCATCCCGCACTAATACAGGAACATCGAAGTCTCAAATGGTAAAAGAATCACTACCTCTCGACCTCATTGAAAACCCATGGTTCCACTCCCACCATTTTGAGGAGATAACATCAAACCCCACTCAGATAACAATACCAAAATTAATCATTAGATAAAACTAAGCAAGGGTCCTATAAGTTCCTATCTCAAGGGTACATCTCAAACTCAATGGTACACATACTAATCCAGAGGCAACCAACACATATAGGAAACCTAAGATGAAATTAGGGAAGTGTCATCACCTATGTCAACCCCTTGGAATGATCTCACTAGACTCTAACTCCCAAGTGTGATCATATGCGGAACTTGAAATCCTCTCATGTAGACATGGATAACTGATCATGCCAGAACTCACCACCACTACTAGATGGGCAAGCATCTTATCCTGCTCTCATCCTTAGCCTATACTAGCACTCAAGACATGGGTGAGGAATCCATTATCTTATTAATTAATTTTAAAACCCCATTTAATTATATTATCACTTGTTTAAGTAACCTACTAAGGATACCCAAGCATCCACTTCTAGGCTCTGATGCCTGCAAAGCAAGCCACTTCCCTTTTAACACCTAGATAACCTACCCTAGGTTCATAAATCTCAAAACATATCTCATAGGTCATCACAAATCATAGCCTCAAAATTTGGTTCCAAAGTACAACAGGAACACACATAAACAATTTCCTTCATAATAAAATCAAATTCCAAAAGGTTGGGTCATTAAAAAAGATCAACTGCACAAAAGTATGCAATGCAAACAAAATATAACACATTAACCCTAGCCCCACCTCTGGTAACAATCCTAAAAGGATGACATAAAAGATTCCCTCCTAACCCATAAACACAGAAGGAAAAACATACATGAGAATTTAATTAACAATAAACTAATTTGTAAAGTACCATTACATAAATTTGTAGAATTTTGAGTAGTTGTAAGGTGCAGAATAATTAGATCTAGCTATAAAAGAAACAAGCAAAACTTCCATGAAAAATAAATAGAACAAAACATAACTGCTAAACAATGAATTTTATTAATCATTGATGACTTACAAGATGTAAATATTACAAAGATATAGCCAAAGATCAGGACATCATGTGGATGTCGCAAGTAGGTAACTACAACTCCGTCCCTCAACCATATCAAACATGTCAAATAAGAAAACATGAAAAGTAAAATCATACATGATAGCCATACACATGCAAGTATAAGGTAAGTCAAATCATAAACAACATTTTAAACATATAAATAATTATCATCAAAGTAACTAACATCATCTAACTGCAATTATATGATATCCATAATTAACCAACATTAAATCACCATGTAATGGTATACATTTAAAACCACATAATAAAATTGAAATAATCAACACACACATAAAAGTGGCCTAAAAGAGTTTGGCAATATAAAACTAAAAAGTAAACTATGGGTGGGCACTACAGGATGGATGAAGGCTGGTGGATGGTTCTAGAGGCAGTTACTAGTCATTCCTGATTTGGAGTACCTCAGTGAGAAAAGAGGTCAGAGTCAATGATGCTAGGGTTCGGTGGGAACCGTTGAAAGAATATCTTCGTGAGAGGGAGTTTGAGGACCATGCTAGAGCTTGTGCCAAGACATCTAGAAAGAATATTCTTGCACATTGGAAGTGAAAGGCAAGTGACCTCTTCGTGCCAGAAGGTATTTCAATGGCCTCTACAAAATGATGGCAATATAGAGAGCTTGAGGACCATGCCAGAGCATGTGCCAGGGTATCTAGAAAGAATATGCTTGCACATTGGAAGTGAAAGGTAGATGACCTCTTCGTGCCAGTATTTTGATGGCCTTTGCGAAATGATGGTAATATAAAAGGAAGGCTTAGGCTGATTTGGAGCCAAGTTTTGTGTAGGTTGCTCTAGTTTTTACTCTTTGTTATTTATTTTTGTCTCTCCTTTGTTAGTATATGGTTGTAGCCGATGGTATGTATTTCTAGTAAGATAGATGGTTGTTGTTTTTTTCTCTCCTTTTTTAGTATATGGTTGTAGCCGATGGTCTGTATTTCCAGTCAGATAGATGGCTGTTATTCTCTTGTCACTCCTTTGTTAGTATATGGTTGTAGTCAATGGTTTGTATTTCCAGTCAGATAGATGGCTGCCCAATATATGGGCCATTTTGTATTCACAGATATAGATTTTTATAATTGTTTATAGCTAGTATGCTTTAGGGGTTTGGTAAACTGAGATGTATATGTAGGGATATCTATACTTGGTAAACTGAGATGTATATGCAGGGATATCTATACTTGGTAAACTGATGTTTATAATTGTTTATAACTAGTATGCTTTAGGGGTTTGGTAAACTGAGATGTATATACAGGGATGTTTATAATTGTTTATAGCTTTGCTATGCTTTAGGGGTTTGGTAAACTGAGATGTATATGCAAGGATGTTTATAATTGGTAAACTAAGATGTATATGCAGGGGATGTTTATAATTGGTAAACTGAGATGTATATGCATTGGTAAACTAAAATGTATATGCATTGATGTTTTAAGATATTTTAGTATGCTTTATAATTGGTAAATTGAGATGTATATGCATTGATGTTTTAGGATGCTTTATAATTGGTAAACTAAGATGTATATGCAGGGGGATGTTTATAATTGGTAAACTGAGATGTATATGTAGGGATGTTTATAATTGGTAAATTGAGATGTATATGCAGGGGATGTTTATAATTGGTAAACTAAGATGTATATGCATTGGTAAACTGAGATGTATATGCATTGATGTTTTAGGATCTTTTAGTATGCTTTGGTAAACTAAGATATGTTTGAGATATGTTTTAGTATGCTTTGGTAAACTGAGATGTTTATAATTGGTAAACTAAGATGTATATACAGGGATGTTTTAGGATGTTTTAGTATGCTTTGGTAAATTGAGATGTATATGCATATGATGAGATATATTTTAGTATGCTTTGGTAAATTGAGATGTATATGCATATGATGTTTTAGTATATATGCTTTAGGATGTTTTAGTATGCTTTGGTAAACTGAGATGTATATGCATAGGATGAGATATGTTTTAGTATGCTTTGGTAAACTGAGATGTATATGCATAAGATGTTTTAGTATAATATGCTTTCATAAACTGAGATGTATATGGATGGATGTTTTAGTATGCTTTGGTAAACTGAGATGTATAAGCATAGGATGTTTTAGTATGCTTTGGTAAACTGAGATGTATATGGAGCAATGAGATATGTTTTAGTATGCTTTGGTAAACTGAGATGTGTATATGCATAGGATGTTTTAGTATGTATGCATATGATGTTTTAGTATGCTTTGGTAAACTGAGATGTATGCTTTAGGCATCTCGTAAGATGTATATGGAGGGATGAGATATGTTTTAGTATGATTTGGTAAACTGAGATGTGTATATGCATAGGATGTTTTAGTATATATATGGAGGGATGAGATATGTTTTAGTATGCTTTGGTAAACTGAGATGTGTATATGCATAGGATGTTTTAGTATGCTTTGGTAAACTAAGATGTGTATATGCATAGGATGTTTTAGTATGCTTTGGTAAACAAAGATGTTTATAATGAAACTGAGATGTATGCTTTAGGGGTCTCGTAAGATGTATATGGAGGAATGAGATATGTTCTAGTATGCTTTGGTAAATTAAGATGTGTATATGCATAGGATATTTTAGTATATATATGGAGGGATGAGATATGTTTTAGTATGCTTTGGTAAATTGAGATGTATGCTTTAGGGGTCTCGTAAACTGAGATGTATATGGAGGGATTTTAGGGGCCTCTTAAGATGTATATGGAGGGATGAGATATGTTTTAGTATGCTTTGATAAACTGAGATGTGTATATGCATATGATGTTTTAGTATATATATGGAGGGATGAGATATGTTTTAGTATGCTTTGGTAAATTGAGATGTGTATATGCATAGGATGTTTTTGTATGCTTTGGTAAACTGATGCATAGGATGTTTAAGTATATATATGGAGGGATGAGATATGTTTTAGTGTGCTTTGGTAAACTGAGATGTGTATATGCATAGGATGTTTTAGTATGCTTTGGTAAACTGATGCATAGGATATTTTAGTATATATATGGAGGGATGAGATATGTTTTAGTATGCTTTGGTAAACTGATGCATAGGATGTTTTAGTATATATATATGGAGGGATGAGATATGTTTTAGTATGCTTTGGTAAACTGATGCATAGGATGTTTTAGTATATATATGGAGGGATGAGATATGTTTTATTATGCTTTGGTAAGCTAATGCATAGGATGTTTTAGTATGCTTTGGTAAACTAAGATGTATGCTTTAGGGGTCTCATAAACTGAGATGTATATGGAGGGATTTTAGGGGTCTCATAAGATGTATATGGAGGGATGAGATATGTTTTAGTATGCTTTGGTAAACTGAGATGTGTATATGCATATGATGTTTTAGTATATGACATTCCCCGCCTCTGACCAGAGAGTGCGGTAGATAGAAGAATGAGGGAAGCTCAGAACATAGAGTGCCATATCTGAGTATGTCGGCCCTATCTCCCTATTTTCATTCATTCGACCGACCTACATCACCTTGATGAATCGCAAAGCTCAGAACATGGAATGAATCTATCGAGGATTAAAGGTAGGGCGGTGGAACCAGGGGGAAATGAATCTAGTCTTACCCACCTGTATATGGAGGGATGATATATGTTTTAGCATGCTTTAGTAAACTGAGATGTGTATATGCATATGATGTTTTAGTATATATATAGAGGGATGAGATGTGTTTTAGTACATGCTTTGGTAAAATAAGATGTATGCACTAAGATGTATATATGCATAGGATGTTTTAGTATGCTTTTGTAAACTAAGATGTGTATATGCATAGGATGTTTTAGTATGCTTTGGTAAATTGAGATGGTGCATGCTTTAGGGGTCTCGTAAACTGAGATGTATATATAAGGATGTTTTAGTATGCTTTAGGGTTAAGGATGTTTTAGTATGCTTTAGGGGGATGTATATGGAAGGATGTTTTAGTATGCTTTAGGAGTCTCATAAACTGAGATGTATATGTAGTGAAACCCAAAATGATGTTAGAAACTATATAAATATTTTATTAATAATAAATATAATCAATCGTATCGAGTAAAAAAAAGAGTTATTACTACCTTGGATGATGAAATGGGATAGGATGGTTCTTAGATAAAAGGGAATATTCAATTGTTTTTAGATGAAAGAATAATATTAATTGATTTTATCAATAGATATTTTACTTTGGGATAGGATGGTTCTTAGATAAAAGGGGATATTCAATGGTTTTTAGATGAAAGAATAATATTAATTGATTTTATTATTAGATATTTTACTTCTAGAATAGGATGGTTCTTAGATTTAAGGGGACAAGATGTGTTTCTTTGGGGGGCCTTAGGTGAAAGGGGTTAGATAAAAGGGGATAGGATGTATAGGATGTTTTTTGGTTGAAGATTTAAGGGATTTGGCTTGACGAATGAATAATATAAAGATGTTTTTTTTAAAGATTTTTATGATTTCATTATTTGATAAATGAACGAGTGTAGCTAATTACAAGCATTGTAATAGAAGTAATATATAGTTGGTTAAAATTATATGTATTATAATTAATTTAAATTCTAAAAACTAGTATTAAATTAATAATAGATAATCCTAACAAAAAAAATATTCAAATTAGTTACAATTAATATTTTATAACTGTTTATTACAACAAATATAATATAAATTTTTTTTAGAGTAATGATATAATATACTATAATTATTAAAAAATAATTTAAAATTTATTGATTAATTTTAATATAAGAAATTTAATGAAATTAAATAGATTTTTATATATAATTAAAATTATAATTAATTAAAACGGATCATATCATAATAGGCAACTAATAATATAATATACTATAATTATTAAAAATAATTAAAAATTTATTGATTAATTTTAATATAAGAAATTCAATGAAATTAAATAGATTTTTATATATAATTAAAATTATAATTAATTAAGCCGAGAGGCTTTCTACAGTGGCATCATTCATCAATGTAAACATTTTGACATTTAAAAAAAAAATTGACGTTCATATGAGTGTATTATGGTGAGTTGGCAAAGTCGTGAGTTGGCAGATTGGAATACTGGTGGTTGTAATTGGCATGGAGTTACAAACTATGTGGAATAGACCGTGTAGTGCGTAGTGGAATATAAGTGGTAATGCAAGGTAGAGCAAGAGTCACAGACGCACAATTGCTGAAGATTCACAAACGCACGGTAGCTTAACAGTCTCAAAGAAATAAAATCCATCGGTTGCTCAGAGTTACGAGATAAACCTTTAAAAAAATATTATCCGTGGGTTGCCTCAAGTTGGCAGAGATTGACGACTTGGCAGAAAAATATATATAGATTGAATTAATATTGGCGTTACAAAATTCTTAAATCGCAGAGACTGGCAGGCATCCAATTTGCTTTGCTATTTTATTATTTTGCATGGAATTAAATTTATATTAATTGTGCTGCTGATGCCTACCTCTTGTAACTATTTTTCCACTGCGATTGCTCAACAGATGAGTGCTTCGTGCTCTGTATGTTGCTGGGAATGTTACAAATTATGAAGAGTCTTCCATTACAATACTAGATGAAGAGTCTTCGGTTTAGGGTTTACTAAACATATCAATTCCCCATATATTGTTCACAATGTAGTTCATTTTTTCATAGTATTTCTGATAGCAGGTTCGATAAATATACACTTTGCAGGTAAAAAATCCGCTCTTTGTTTCTAAGTTCTTCCAATGTAATTTGCAGAGATCTAATCCAAAATAGATAAGCTAATTATATTATACATTTCAGGAAGCAGGAGACCTGGTATTGATCCTCGCAGAGATAAGGAGATGATTGTTGTGGGAAGCAGGAGAGTTGGTCTTCATCGTCGCAGAGAACAGGAGAAGATTGTGCGTGAAGGTAAGTTATACATTCCCACGCCGTATTATAGATGAAATTTGAATATTACTTTCAACTTACATCCACATTAGAATGAATTTATAATCTTTAGAGGTTTGAATCTCTAAATTGAATATATATAAACCTCTCATTTTACACAAATTAAGAAAATTAATCTCCTATTTCTATTAATGTTTATGTAATTTAGATAAGTATTATTACTCTCATTTTACACATTAAGAGTAACTCTGACTATCATTAGGAACTTGGGGGATCTATGTAAAAATATTGTGGATACTGTGTTCATTGAATTGAGAGAAGCTAAAACTAAATTGAAGTTAGAAGTTCCTGATCATTTGGTGGGACTTGAGGAAGCCATTGAAGAGCTTGAGACTAAAATAGAAACAACTTGATGGAATTATAATGGATATGGTATAATTGTGGGCATTGTAGGCGAGGCCGAAATCGAAAAAACTACTTTGGCAAAAGAATTCTTCAATCACAAACATTCTATGTTCTGCAAATCAAGTTTTTTATTTGATGTAGGTGAAGCACATAGAACTAAAAAAATGGTGAAGATGCAAGACAAACTAATGTCTGATGTAAGTATGCCTCAGCTACCACTTTCTTCTGCTACTTTTCGACCTAGCAGCCAAGAGGAATATCGGTATTCCAGGCCATTAATTATTTTAGATGGAGTTGACCATGCTGATTAATTGAAGTCACTGTCATTGAATGAATTTCTAAATTGCGGGGCCCTAGAAATAGGATCTCACCAATATTAAGATTTAGGTCAAAGCTCTGTATATTGTATATTGTTGTCATCCGAAGAAATCGAAAGGGGAAAAACCATAAGAAGCTAGCATAATGACCATATCTGAGTACACTGTGCCCACGTTATGAATATTATTTATGTGAAAGTTTTTAAAATGCTGTCATCCAATGCAAACATTAGGTTAAAAAATATTTTCCTCTTACCCTACCAACTTTTCCATTTAATATTAGGGTATTGCACAGTCTAAAAATATGAATATTATTTATTTGAAAGCTTTGAAAGTGCTGTCATCCAATGCAAACATTACCTTAATAAATAAGGTAGATTCACTTTTAAAGTAACTAAAAATAAGGTAAAAATAAGGTAGAATCAAAGTGTAAAATTTATTTTGTAATTATTTATTTACAAATAATATATTTAATTTCATACATTTATTTTCTTTAAGTAATTAATTTCATTAATTATCTTAATACTTTAGTTTTAGTAATTAGTTTTAGTTACTTATGCATACATTTTTATTAGTTTTAATTACTTATGCATACATTTTTCTTTTCTTTTCTTGAAATAATTAATTTTTTTTAAAGTAACTAAAATTAAGGTAGATTCACTAAACTAAAAATAAGGTAGAATCAAAGTGTAGAATTTATTTTGTTATTACTTATTTACAAATGAATATATTTAATTTCACACACTTATTCCCTTTAAGGAATTAATTTCATTATTTATCTTAATACCTTAGTTTTAGTAATTAGTTTTAGTTACTCATGCATACATTTTTTTTTTCTTTTCTTCAAATAATTAATTTTTTTAAGTAACTAAAATTAAGGTAGATTCACTTTTAAAGTAACTAAAAATAAGGTAGAATTTATTTTGTAATTACTTATTTACAAATGAATATATTTAATTTCACACAATTATTCCCTAGCTTAGGTTACCTATTTCAGATTAAATATAGAGTATATTTACAATAAAGGATTCTATTATTTCTTATAATTAAAAATTTGACATATTTCTTTTGTTTTCAATAATGCAAAGGGTATAAGAAATGGATGTTCGTATGGGAATGAAGGTTGAAGTGTGTTCTGATGAGGAGGGATTTGAGGGAGCTTGGTTTCAAGGAATTGTTATAGGACATGTCAATAACACTGAAAAACCCAAGTATTATGTTCAGTATGATCATTTCATAACTGATGAATGAGATCGACAACCCCTTATTGAAGAAGTCTTTTTTGAGTACATGAGACCCATTCCACTTGTGATTACGTTGCCTCGATATATACCACTCGACTTTCCTGTGGAAGTACTAGAAAATTATTGTTGGTGGAGAGGTGTGATAGTTGATAGATTTCAGTCACCTCTAAGTCAACGAGAGTTCTTTGAAATATATTTTCTAGATACTCAAACTCTACAACCTTATTCACGTTTTCAGTTACGTCCAGCACAAGAATGGGTTAGAGGTCAATGGATACTAGCACGATGGTATTGAATAGTCAATATTTTTTCAAGTACTATATATTTTTGTATTGAGATCCAGAACTTAAATAATGTATTTAATTGGAATTTTGTGGTGTATATTTAACTATTACCTTTTATTTTTTGTTGATTATTAGTTTTCTTTGGAGGCCAATGCCACCAAATGCATTGATATGTGTTTCTAATGCTATGAAATAAATGTGAAGGGGTTATTAATTTTGTATATATGTAAGTTGAATATTATTTTTCTTTAGAGGGCAATGTTGGCAAAGAAAGTACTAAATTTTATTTAACTATTTTCTTTAATTGATTTAAGTACTAAAGTTTATAACTATATTTAACTATAAGAAAGTACTAAAGTTTATAACTATATTTAAGTACTAAATTTTGTTCACTTAAAATTGTTTAATAATTTAATTTTGGTATTATTTTTCCTATAAGTAGTTATTTCAATATTCTATATATTTTATGCTTAAATTAAGTGTCAATCATTATATTATATAGGATGTTAAATGAGTTTTGGTGTTTTAAATAAAGAAGTCATGTGTACCTTTGTGAATTTCATTTATATGCATTTCTATTTATATGACAATATTGTTTAAAGGACATATTAAATTTCTTTCTATGTAAACTAACTATTAATTTTCTTTAGAGGGAAACGCTGATGTATTTCCTAATTTTATAATTATCAGAAAAAAATATTGAATATGGATGTTGATCAAAGTGAATCAGAAATAACTATTGGCAGCCCATTACTTCCAGATGATTCTATACAATCAGATGGAAATGTTGAAACCTGTTTGGATAAATTGGGAAGAGTCATTTTAGAGTGTTGTCAAAAAATGGTCAATGAAATGCATACCGCAAGCTTAAATATTGGAGGTGTTGATGATCTTCAAATCCTACAAATGGAAGACTATACAAGGGAGATTCACGAGACATGGAGGAAAGCAGTTGGGTTCTATGAATATATGAAAGACGTGCGTTATGAAGAGGAATACAGAGAGGGCAAAAATTGTGATTTCCTCACTGAAGAATTCCATGTGTTTTTACACCACTACAATGAAATCTTGCTATAACACAATTAAATGAGTCTTTTATTTTTGAGTTAACAATTTTGAGGAGTTTATGTTTGAATTGAGTTCAAACATAAAGGATTTGTGTTCTTTTTCATTTATGTTAAATAAATTGAGAACATGTTTATAGATACAAGGCCGTTTGGTATTTCATATATTTATATATGTATTTCTCTTATGGAGAGCCTGTTTTCCTTCTATATCATTTATGATTTGTTAAGTATTGATTGAAGAAATATTTATATTTTTTAGAAGGAAATGTTGCTAAAGTTATTGAATTTTATAAACGAACGTTATAAAACCTACTTTATTTCATGTATTAATTTTTAACATTCTTTAATGTTTGGTATGAAAATAGCTCTGAAATTATTTCTCATCCAATCCTATTTTTTCATGCCAAAATCCTTTGCTAATCCAATTATATCAACTACATTAATTGACTATTTTATTCTCTTTATAGCTATGAGTCAACCACCTGTAAATTTTCAATTAGATGAGGAAAGGAGGCAATATTAGATGGAGCAATGGAGAGCTTATCAAAGAGAATACCAAAGAGAATATCAAAGACGACGATAAGAACAAATGATAGAAGTTCAAAGAGAAGAGGAAAGAACAAGGAGTAATGAATTCCAAAGATAGAATTATGCTAGAAGAAGGGCAAAATTATCAGTACAAGAATTGGAACTTGGAAATGGAGAACAAGGAGATAGGAATAGAAACTATCGTCAACGAATGTTTGATGATGTATCTCATTCTCAAACACAAGGAAGACATGAAGTTGATTTAGAATCAAGTGAGAGGTACAATCAAGTATTGACCACAAATATGGAATTGAATCTTCAAAATGAGAATTCAAGAACAACAGAACGTGTCCTTGAAACACCTCATCATACAAGTCAAATTGGGATAAATTTAGCTAGACAAGGCAATGTAGAAAATACACAAAACCAAGGTGGGATTCTTCAAGATAATTTCTATAGATTTCAAATGCAGTTTCGACAACAATTGGATAGCTTTAGAATGCCAAATATGTGCTATATTTGTCAAGAATGTTATCTAGGAATGAAAGTGTCACGCACCTCAGAAGGTCCAGTATGTACTAGATGCCGACAAGAAAGAGGAATAAAAAGATTCTCATCTTTAAATAATATGGACCCAAGCCCTCAACCTGAGGAACTTGCAAACTTGACTCAAGTTGAGGAAATGTTAATTGCACATGTCAACCCCATACTTCAAGTGACACATGCAACCGGTGGTCAATATAAGTATAAAGGACACACGATAAGTTTCCCACAAAATATAGAACATGTTTCCAATATATTGCCACATACAATTGATAAGTTGCCAATCATTATTGTTCGAAGGAGAGATCAACATGGGACACACTATAACTTTACTGTGAATAGGGATCATGTCTACAAAGCACTCAAATACAAATTAGAGCATGACAAATTTTACTCCGATGTTCAAATTAATGAAAATGCTCTCAATGATCTGCCTACAAATACAAATGAAAATATATTTGACAGATTAAAGACAGTCAATATGGAATTTGATTCAGATGCAAATGAAATTGTTTTTGTGGGTCCAATCATGGAGTCAGATGAAGGCAATATATTAGAGCACACCACATCGATGGCCTCAAGGCCACCTAATGCCCCAAAGGAAATGGAACTTATCAGTGCATGGGTTAATAACCCTAATGCAAATCCAACATCATTCATAGACTGGCCAAGTATTGGTGCATCTCCCATTAATGAATATGTCACATCCGGATTACTTGATATGGCATTTCCAACATTATTTCCTGATGGTAGATGTGACTGGTTAGAACCACGAATGAGGTGGGTTCATCTTCATGAATTTGTGAAGCATCTATTGCGGTATAGGGATCACTGTTTTGGTAAACATCCTAGATTTAGATATTTCATGATGAACATGATAATGAGACACCGTGCACAGAATTCATCCTCAGTGTTTGCAAAAAGAAGCTTTAAAGACATGCCAATTACTATCAATGAGTTGCACCAACATATGGAAAACACACCACATTCTAATTTGGCAGATAAATTGATGCGGTTTGGGACAACATTAAGGGGAACAAGGTCATACTGGACTAAATGTCATGTAGAACTGATAGATATGCTTCATCAAATTGGTACTCCTACAATATTTTTCACATTGAGTGCAACAGATATGTATTGGCAAGATTTGCATGCACTAATGCCAGGAACAATGCCAACTAATCCAAGGGAAGCTCAAAATTGGAGGAAACAAAATGTCATTGACTACCCTCACATAGTAGCACACTATATGTAGTTAAGACACTCAATTTTCAGAAAAGAGATTCTAGAAAAGGGAATGAAGGTCAAAGACTTTTGGTGTAGTTATGAATGGCAACATAGGGGGTCACCACATGTGCATGGATTCATATGGATTGAAACTGCACCCAATATGAACAACATTGACTGGTCAAATGAGGAGGAACGAAAAAGTGCTGAAAGATATTTCCATTCTATTGTTCATGCATGGAACCCTAGAGAAGACCCTCATTAACGAAATATATAGACATGTATATAAATACTAGGATATATTTATAATGTGATATAATTGATATACTCATTCTCACTATTTTTTAATTGTAGGGATTGCTAAATTTTCAACAACATCCATGTCTCAAAAATACGAGACAACTTGTAGAGGTAGATTTGGCACGTGACTATGAAGAAATCCTAAATTGTGTAGAACGACCCACAATATGTAAGGAAGGTGCATGCCTTCGAAAAAAAAGGGAAAGGATGGTTTACAGGTAATCATTTCAACATAAGTAATATTTATATCTGAATTATATTTACATCCAAAAGTAATAAAAATAAAAATAAATTTTCTTATATTGATTATAGGTATAATGCTCCTTGGCCATTAAACTTGGGTGGATCAAAATTATATGAAGACATAGAAATAGGTGAAAAGAAATTTGAACCAGCGAGAAATGATGATAGAGTGAATTCACATAATCGCCATATACTACAGTTGTGGAGAGCAAATATAGATTGGCAACCTGTTCTTTCCAAACATGCTGTAATCAACTACATTGCCAAGTATGCAGCAAAAGAAGAGAAAACCTCAGAAACATATCACCAAATGTTGATGCGCCTCTCAAACATGGAAAACCCAGATGATTTAGCTGCACGAGCATATAGGAGGCTTCTAACTACGACCGTTATAGAAAGAGACATTGGAGCTTAGGAAACATGTCATATGTTGTTAGAACTCCCATTAGTAGAAGCAGTAGAAGATTTGTGAATCTAAATGTCTCACGTGAGATGTTCAAACCTGTAACTGTAAATAATGAAAATAATGAAGAAAACAATGAAGAACAAACTAAATCTTTCATTGATGGTTACAAAAGGAGGCCATTGTGTATGGAAGGTTTGGCACTAATTGATGTAGCAAGATCATGGATATATAATCCTAAAAGAAGAAGAGAAAACAAATGGGAGCCAAGGGAAAAAGTAGCATTTGTCAGAGTGTTTCCTAGGTTTGTATCTATTCCTTCACGTGAGTCAGGTAAATGGGTTGACTTTTGTTTATCAGAGTTATTACCCTACAAGCCATTCTGTGACATAGAATGAGATATTGGGAATGATGATGACTCCATCATAGAAAAGTGGGAGACATTCAATTACAATCCTTGGCATGTTGAACGTATAATGACTGCAGAAAATGTTGAAAACCCAAGTGATTCTGAGATTGAAGACAATGAAAATATTCAAAGAAATATGATAGAACATGAATGGGAGATTATATCTAGGTTGCATCATGGTCAAAATATACAGTGTTCAGAAATAGACATGTTGGGGAGAAGAGACATTGACAAACATACAAATTGGTCTGTTGATTATCAAGGAGAAGAGTACACTAATGTAGCAATCAATTTCATAAGTAACATGAAGGATCATGGATGTCTTATATATGATGACATACCTCAATGCATCAACTACATGACCCTTGGTGACAAATAGAAAAAGGCAGTCAACATAATTATGGCACACTACCATAGAAATCAACATGGAGAACCATTGTTCATGATAATTCAAGGAACAACAAGAATAGGAAAGTCGTATCTAATTGGTGCCATTAGTCAATCTCTTGAAAATGCTGCAATGCCCTCCCGTTCTCCCCTACTATTAATTGCACCAACAGGGGTCACAACATTCAATATAGGAGCCCCTATAGTTCATTCAAAATTGAAAATACCAATACGAGATTTTGCTCAACTAGAAGGAACAAGGCTCACGAGTTTTCAAGAAGAAATGACACATATAAAATACATTTTGATTGATGAAATGAGCTTCATTGGTCAGAACATGCTGGAAAACATAGATTCACGGCTCCGACAAACATTCCCACAAACTGCAAACATAAGCTTTGGAGGTAAATATTTCAATTTTCAATTGTGAAAAAAAAAATAGTTTAATAATTAACTGAAATACAATAAAAATACACTACTTAAAATATTGATTTTGTTGATAAAATTTCAAGTGTATCTATTATTTTGGTAGGAGATTTGGGTCAACTACCTCCAATAAATGATAGACCAGCATATGATAGTAATAGAAGGGCAAAGTTGCTATGGCAGAAATTCAATACTGTTGTTACTTTAGATAAGATATTTAGACAAGATGGGGAAAATGTTGACCAACAAAGATTTTGTCAACTTTTGACAAATGTAAGAGATGCAAACCCACAAATTGATGATTGGAGGTTGCTAATGATGAGAACCCCTATCAACATAGATGCTACAACAAATTCTGAGTTTGAAAATGCTATCCATTTATTCTCAACAAATGAAAATGTTCACAGTCATAATAAAAAAATGTTACATTCATTGAAGCATCCCGTTGCATGTAGTGTTGCAACAAAAGTAGGAAGTGGTAATACATCAGAAGATTGTTCAAATGATGAGCTTGATTTGGAGTTGCTAATATCTAAGGATTCTAGGGTCATGCTAACTTCAAATCTATGGATAGAAGCAGGTCTTGTAAATGGAGCTCTAGGGTACATTCGAAAAATTGTCTACAAAGAAGGTACTGCTCTGCCTCAACCTCCAACATATGTGATGGTTGAGTTTGATAATTATTCTGGACTACCATTTGAAGATCATCATCCAAAAATAATACCAATAACAACAATACAAAAGGGTACAACACTTCAATTACCATTAAGATTGGCATGGGCATTGATTATACATAAATCTCAAGGACTGACTCTTCCAAAAGCAACAATTGATATAGGGCCAAGAGAAAGAACATGATTGACATTCGTGGCAATTTCTCATGTCAAATCTCTACAGTGTCTAAGAATAATGCCTCCATTCACATATGATCGATATGAGAAAATGAAAAAGGGTAGACAACTTGCCAAGCGCAAGGATGAAGAAAATAGACTTAAATGCTTGGAAGATAATTGATGTAATATATTATTTTTGATGCATTTTTCCAGTGCATTTAGTAAAATTTATTTTTCCCACTTTAATAATTTGTAACATTTTTTGTACTATTGTATGCTTTCACAATATCTACATTGAATAATTCTATGCTATATTTATGTCTCATTTGAAATGTTACAAATATATTTTGTTAATGCATAATATGTGAATAGACATTTAATATAATCTTGCATCATTTTTAATATAATTTTTTAAAAAATGATTTAATATAGTAACCTTTAAAAAAATGTGTCTCAAGATATCAAGCTGAAAAAATATATTTTATGTTTCTTTGATAACACGCATTTTCTTAATGGTTACTATCCTTTATGCAACATTTCTTTAGTTTCAAAAATTAAATTCATTATCATGTTTCATTATGATATAAATACTGTTAATAATTTCCATGCAGCTTACCAAGATGTCAGACAAATTGCGTTTATCATGGGTTTCCAGTTGGTTGGAGGAATTTCGCCCGCGTCTACCACACAATATTGTCCTTCGTATAGAGGAGCTGAGTGTTCATTATTGGCTAAGGGATAGAATGGTCAATCGAATTAAAAACAATGGACCAAAGAACACTCAAATTAAATTTTATAACTATGTTGTATACTTCAACTTTTATTACAGAACGAAGGTGCAAATGAACTTAGATGTGAAGTTTCACCACCTACAAATTGAGATTGTAGATTTATGTGGATGGTTAGATGCTTTGTACCATGAGATTCATGATCTTTATCTTGCAGGGTGCATTTTTAAAATCACAATCAAGCCAACAATAAATTTCAGGAAGCACACTCTTTCTGATGAACTCAGTCTAAAGTTTATGAAATTTCTTAAAGGAGAATCTAAAATTAGCTATCACAAGGGCCCACTCGAAGAATGGTTGATTGCTACTCTTAAGTTTGATTACACCATCACATTCATAGTACACCAAGTCATTCCATCTTTCAGGTTGTTGCACACATATTATGGGGTGCCTACCTTATTTGCCGTGAAGTCTACTCTATCAATTAAAGTTCATAAAATTCTTTCTAGAAATGTGGAGATATTACTGGTGCATCCATGGTTAAAAAAGTGAAAGTATTTTGCATATTATTGGACAATGTGTTTACAAAATTTTAAACAATTGTATTTTTTATTTTAAGCAATTTTGGAATGACTATTAAGTAATAAATTGTTAATTGTTGTGATTCATTATGTCAAATTATGTTTCAATAAATATTAAGTATTTAATTATTACGTGATGTCCATGAATTATCTTCAGTATTTCTCCAATGTGTACTAATTGTTTGACAATATAATGGATAATCTAAACTCTATAATTTATCATTATCCTAATTGCAATTTAGACCCTTTTCCCAAATTACACCCTTATCCTATATATTGTAATTATAATCAAAACTCTAACCCTAAACCTAATTGTCTTTGTAACCATGATTATAATCAAAGCCCTCACCCTAATCATAATAATAAATCTAAACAATTTATCATTATCCTAATTGCAAATTAGACCCTTTTCCCAAATTACACCCTTATCCTATATATTGTAATTATAATCAAAACCCTAACCCTAACCCTAATTCTCTTCATAACCCTAACCCTAATTCTCTTCGTAACCATGATTATAATCAAAGCCCTAATCCTAATCATAATAATAAATCTAAACAATTTATCATTATCCTAATTACAAATTAGACCCTTTTCCCAAATTACACCCTTATCCTATATATTGTAATTATAATCAAAACCCTAACCCTAACCCTAATTCTCTTCGTAACCATGATTATAATCAAAGCCCTAATCCTAATCATAATAATAAATCTAAACAATTTATCATTATCCTAATTGCAAATTAGACCCTTTTCCCAAATTACACCCTTATCCTATATATTGTAATTATAATCAAAACCCTAACCCTAACCCTAATTCTCTTCATAACCCTAACCCTAATTCTCTTTGTAACTATGATTATAATCAAAGCCCTAACCCTAATCATAATAATAAATCTAAACAATTTATCATTATCCTAATTGCAAATTAGACCCTTATCATATTTATTGGAATTATAATCAAAACCCTAACCCTAATTCTATAATTTATCATTATCCTAATTGCAATTAAGACCCTTTTCCCAAATTACACCCTTATCTTATATATTGTAATTATAATCAAAACCCTAATCCTAAACCTAATTGTCTTCATAACCATGATTGTAATCAAAGCCCTAACCCTAATCATAATAATAAATCTAAACAATTTATCATTATCCTAATTGCAAATTAGACCCTTTTTCCAAATTACAATCTTATCCTATATATTGTAATTATATTCAAAACCCTAACCCTAACCCCAATTCTCTTCGTGACCATGATTATAATCAAAGCCCTAACCCTAATCATAATAATAAGTCTAAACCAAACTCTTACCCTAATACTAACACTAAATACTAACCCTAATCAAATTAATTAATTCAATGTGTTAATCAATCTTAGATAAAATTCTTTTATTTTCTCACTATATAATTTACTATTGTAGATTAACTATAATAATAATAAAATGTTTGATTATGCGTCACAACTGCTACTAGCTTATATATACTTTATATATATAATAAGCCGAGAGATATCCTTCTCGAGGCGCCTATTTTCATAATATATCTCAGTGCAATAGGTTCCTCAGAGAAGGATATCTCTCGGCTTATTATATATATATATATATATATATATATATATATATATATATATATATATATATATAAGCTAGTTAAGACCGATCGTATCATAATAGGTAGCTAATAATATAATATACTATAATTATTAAAAAAATAATTAAAAATTTATTGATTAATTTTAATATAATAAATTTAATCAAATTAAATAGATTTTCATATATAATTAAAATTATAATTAATTAAGACCGATCGTATCATAATAGGCAGCTAATATTAGAAACTGATATAGTTTACAAAATACTAATAGGCTTCTACATTTTAATTGTGTTTACAAATTGATAGATAACATAGTTTGATCCCAAAGAAAACTAGGTACCTCAGAGAAGGATATCTCTCGGCTTATTATATATATATAAACTAGTTTACAAATTGATAGATAACATAGTTTGATCCCAAAGAAAACTAGGTACCTCAGAGAAGGATATCTCTCGTCTTATTATATATATATAAACTAGTTAAGACTGATCGTATCATAATAGACAGCTAATAATATAATATACTATAATTATTAAAAAAATAATTAAAAATTTATTGATTAATTTTAATATAATAAATTTAGTCAAATTAAATAGATTTTCATATATAATTAAAATTATAATTAATTAAGACCGATCGTATCATAATAGGTAGCTAATACTAGAAACTGATATAGTTTACAAAATACTAATATGCTTCTACATTTTAATTGTGTTTACAAATTGATAGATAATATAGTTTGATCCCAAAGAAAACTCACATCTTATTGAGATTTATCTTATTAAAATTTATTTATCTTATTAAAATTTAGGAACAATAACCCTATAGAATAGGGAAATCATTTATCTCTGATTAAAAACTGATGGTGAATCAAAATCCTTTTTCGTACGATTTATCCAAAATAATTTTTTAAATCATTTATCTCTGATTAAAAACTGATGATGGTGAATCAAAATCCTTTTTCGTACGATTTATCCAAAATAATTTTTTTAGATGAGTAATAAGCCGAAGCCAAGATCAACATGGGGTTCAAGAAGACTTGAACTCATGACCTCCCAAATAAAACGCTCACAACTTACCGTTGTGTTGTAGGGTGATCCAAAATAATTTTATACACAAGACAAATAGGATTAATTACACTTATTTTATTTCAAAATTTATATATTTAATTATATTTTTAATAAATAAATTTAACTCTTTAATTATTAATCTTCTTTCAACATTTTTTACATTGATTTTTTCAAAATTATACTAAAATAATATATTTAATTAATATTAACTAGCTTAAATTTAGTATAATCTTTTAAGTAAATATTTTAAGTAAATATGATAAAAGTATTAAATTCGGATGAGCTTTTAAAATAGTAATTGGATGAAATTCGGATGAGCTTTCAAAATAGTAATTAGATTATTTCAAAATTTATATATTTAATTATATTTTTAATAAATAAATTTAACTCTTTAATTATTAATCTTCTTTCAACATTTTTTACATTGATTTTTTCAAAATTATACTAAAATAATATATTTAATTAATATTAACTAGCTTAAATTTAGTATAATCTTTTAAGTAAATATTTTAAGTAAATATGATAAAAGTATTAAATTCGGATGAGCTTTTAAAATAGTAATTGGATGAAATTCGGATGAGCTTTCAAAATAGTAATTAGATTATTTGCACTATTATTATGTAATATATGTATTACTAAAACAAAATATTTAAATTTCAAAAAAAAATTAAAATTATTATTAAATTATTTATAAGTTAAAAAAATTAATATTTAAATTTTCAAACAAAAATTAAAAAAATTATTAAATTATTCCTAAGTTAAAAAAATTTGACAATCAATAATCAATAATTAAATGTAAAATGACCATAAAAAAAACATATGACAGGTAGGGGACCGTCAAATTCCTGGGAGAGATGTTTTTTCTATGGTTCAGGGGAAAAAAAGTAAAAACTGATATTTTACTACTTTGAGAGACGTTGATATTTTGAGATATTTTAAAGAAAGCAAAAATCATTAACTAATTCATATATTTCAAATGATTCCGAAAAAGGTAAAATTCATTAGCAACTTCATTAGTAAAAATCTTATAAATACCCCTAAATGTAATTCAGGGAGCAGAAAATAAAAAAACAGGGTTTACCTAAAATTGAACTCTCATGGCTCTAGGGCTCTGAAAAGGAATTCAAAATTTGACTCGGAATAAGAAAACCAATCTTCTAAATGTATGAGAAAACCAATCGTATTAAAATCAAGTGCATCTTGGAATTCACACACTAAATGACCTAAGCCTGATATATATAAAATCACTGCTCAGAACTACTGGAATTCACACACCAATTGACCTAAGCCATGGCATATATAAAATCACTGCACAAAACTCCATAAAGCCAATTCTAAGGTGGGCAGAAAGCATTCTCCATTCGATCTCAAAATAAATATGGCAGTTTCAGACTTTTGTCATACGAATATACTTCTTCCCAGATGGAAGGCTGATTGTCTCAAACCCCTGTGGATATAATTTCTTGGCTTCATCATCAGTTATGGATGGTGGGATTATCACCCTCTCGCCCGGTTTCCAATTAGCAGGTGTACACACCCTGTATTTTGCAGCCAACTGAAGCGAATCCAACACCCTCAACACTTCATCAAAGTTTCTCCCAGTTGTTGCAGGGTACAGAAAGCTCAACTTCAACTGTCAAAAAATAAGCAAATTGCATTCATCTATAAGTAAAACAGCATATCTTATACAGCTACATAAAACCCTAAAACAAAATCTGATTGTATATATATCTTCTTAAAACCCTAAAACAAAATCTGATTGTATATATACCTTCTTGTCAGGGCCAACAATATGCAGGGCTCTGGATGCTAATGGCTTTCCACACTCATCTTTCTCATCTGGGTCCAACATATTGAGCTTCACCATGATCTGTGAATGGGGATCAGCCAATATTGGGTATGTAACCTTACTTCCAGGGGTACATGCTTCAACATCAGGCAGCCATGCTCTGTGTGCTTCCACTTCATCAGAGGACAAGCCCAAAAGCTTCACTCCACGCTTCTCAAACTCACCAATATAACTGGCAAGCCTTCCCAGCTCAGTAGTACAGACTGGTGTAAAATCAGCTGACCCAAAACAAGAATGAAGGCATATGTTAAACAAAAACATAGAAACGGAATGGTAACTACAATCCTTCCAAGCTTGGTAATACAGACTAGTTTAAAATCAGCTGACCCAAAACAAGAATGAAAGCATAAGTTAATCAAAAACACAGAAACAGAATGATGTCTACAATCCTTCTAAAGCTTGGTAGTACAGACTGGTGTAAAATCAGCTGACCCAAAAAAAAAGAGGCATATGTTAAACAAAAACATAGAAACAGAATGATAACTACAGTCCTTCCAAGCTTGGTAATACAGACTATTTTAATTCAGCTGAACCCAAACAAGAATGAATAGCATAAGTTAATCAAAAACATAGAAACACAATCAAAACTACAATCCTTCTAAAGCTTGGTAGTACAGACTGATGTAAAATCAACTGACCCAAGACATAAGTTAATCAAAACATAGAAACAGAAAGAAAACTACAATCATTCTAAGCTTTGTAGTACAGACTGGTGTAAAATCAGCAGACCCAAAACAAGCTTGAAGGTATAAGTTAGACGAAAATCACCTGGCCCAAAATAAGAATGAAGGCATAAGAATGAAAACTAAACAAAAACATAGAAACAGAATGAAAACTACAATCCTTCTAAGCTTGGAAGAATGAAAACTACAATCCTTCTAAGCTTGGAAGACTGAAAGCTAAACAAAACATAGAAACAGAATGAAAACTAAACAAAAACATAAAATAATGGAGGCATAAGCTATAAAAAGTATAGAAAATCAGCTGGCCTAAAACAAACAAGAATGAAGAGTAAGTTAAACCAGAAACATAGAAACAGAATGAACTACTATCTTTCCCAGCTCTGTAGTACAGACTGGTGAAGATCAAAACAAGAATGAAAGCATAAGTTAAACAAGAACATAGAAACAAAATGACATTTTGAAGAGTTTCGAGAACTAACCAGGGTGTGAGAAGATAATAGCCCAGCTGTTCTCAATGTAGTCATAGAGCCTAATGTGTCCATGAGTGGAATCTGCCTCCACATTAGGAATTGTGTCTCCCAAGGAGAGTCCAGGCATTTTTACTTCCTTCACTTAGAAAAATTACAGTTTATTTCTTCAAGCTCAGAGATTTATACCTAAACTTTGGCGGATATATTGTAAGAAAATGGGGGTAATATATAGCAGTTAGGGGTTGATGAGCATTGGAGTTGTGTGTGATATGCATGGGTGAAACGTGGCACTGAGCAGGTGAGCATATGGCAGAGTTTGCAATTCACACGTTTGCCTCCACACTCGATCAATGGTCGATTCCAAACAATCACTGAATCCACACCTTACATTCCAAGGCCTAAAATATCTTGTATTTTGAGCTTATTTGCTGAAGGCCAAAAAATATCTTATCTTATATATTATATAGATATTTTCAGGCTTTAGTTAGCGTGTGCATGATTCATGGATAACTTTGGCTTGCTGTCATCGAAGTTTTGGGGATTACTGATTGCATTCTTCATGACAAATTGAAGCATTTTTAAAGTTCTTCTCAACTATAAAGTTGTGATGGTGAAATTTGCATGAATGCCTTTGATGTTATTTTATATAAAGTTGGATGCATTTGTTATATGATTATCCTTCTTATTAATGTATTTTTCATATTTCATTAATATTTGTATATATTACATATTTATTACAGTAAATTTTGTACCTATTTTTTATATTTATCTTTTATTTTATTCATATATACTTATAATATGATATATTCACCTTAGTTATCTACAATATCTAATCATATATTTATTCTAAAATGTGCATCTATGACTACATTCAATACTTTTATATTTTAATATTCAAATGCAAATTCTAATTCTAATTCTAATTCTATTTCTAATGTTCTTTCCTATTTTTAGTTGTCATTATGAATAGACTAAAACTATGTTTACATATTTTTTTACTATATTGTTGTATCTAAATGCATTTAGTTGCATTCATTTATCATCCTATCTCAAGGAACACTTCAATTGATACACTAAGATAAATTTAGATATATAATTTCATCTTAGAACATTTGCATGATGAAGAGGTGTCTTTGATCACTTGCCTAAGCATTTTAGTTGTTCGCCTAGGCGAACACTTCCCAAAGTAACATGACAATCCTCAATAGGTATTTTAAAATATTGTCAATCTCAACTAATAGAGGAAGCAAAATCAAACTAGGTGTTCCTTCAAGAATTGTTGTTGATAATGAAATATATTTTGAAGATCCCATGACTTTTCTTATATATGTCCATAATATGGTATCTTCTTAATGCATCCATCCCTTTATCATCCACAAAGAAATGGACAAGTTGAACTCAGTAAGAGAAACATCATGAAAATCATCAATACAAATTTGGATGAAAATAATAAAATATGAGATGATAAACTACACTTTGTTGTTTGTGTAGATATGGTAATATAAACTACAAGGCTATTGGAAGGAGTTTGTTCAATTAGTTTAAAACATAGAGGCTAAAATACTAATTATCTTGAGTTAGAAATCCACAATTTATTATAATACTTTGAAGGACAAAAAGAATACACCATTTGCCAAAGAGTGCATGAGTTGACTAAATTAGATGAAACCAAAAGGGTTTCTTGTCAGTGGAATATACTAGAACAACAAAAAAAATCAAATATCTCTTTGATAATAATATTATTTAGAAAGTGTTTGATACTAAATATTGTTCTCATGTGGAACTCCCAATCAAACGATAAATGCAACATCAAAATTTGATCTGTCTTATGGGTTAGGCCCTATCAAATTGTTGAAGGATACAATCATGCACTTTCTACCTTAAAAGTCTTCTTGTATAATTCTTGGAGCTACTAGTACATGACCAACATATTAATTTACATCACTTTTATTTAGGTATAGTTTTAGATATAATTTTAAATATATTTTTATATTTTAGTCCCCTTGTGTTACATTTTTCTATATATATTCTGATGTTGTGCAATCACAATCCTTGTGTTTCTTTTTCCTCCACATGTGTTCATCAATATGCTAGGAAATTTAGCCATGTTTAAAAAACCATAACTTTTGATCCAAAACCTGAATTTTCACAAACAAGATATCATTGCAAAGATGAATTTGTATTCTTTTAATGGTATAATTTTTATCACCAAATCTTTTTTTTTGTAAAATTTATTGTTGAATGAAGTCAAATAATCATTTTCGGCTTTCAAGCTCATACCTATATCCCTAGGTCTCTAATGTCTTTGATTTCTGATTTAGCTCTTAGGTCTCTATACCACATAAGATATTTTGATATCTGATTTAGTCATTTTAGGAGTGTGTCATTTGTTATAGTCATGGGTTATGCAACTCATCCTTCTATAATCATTCTAACAAAAAAATTTTTTAAGTCCCACAAAAAAGGCATCCTTGCACATTGAGTTGGCTCAATTTTTTTCTCATCTTTATTGACTCATCATTGAGGTAGAAACACAATAGAAAAAAATGGTTTCAAATAATAAAAATAAATACATTATAGAATTGATTGGTACAATAATAAGTGGAAGAATATTTTGGGAGCCCTATTATCATATCTCAAGAATTAGGTGTTCATGTATAGTTTGGAACAAGATTTGGGAGATCATGGAGATCTATATAATCGTCCACTCTCAAATGATCATTTATTATCTATTACCTCATTCAACTTAATTATGTTGATAGTCTAGCTTTTGATTGTGATACATTAGAGGAGCTCTAATGTGATGCTGATGCAGGAGCATCTCGGGTCCTTGGCAATCCTATGCCACCAAAAATAATTTGGAGTTTGTCTATGTTGCTTAGTTCCTGCTTTGACCGAGTTGGTCGGTAGTTGGTCAGTTTCCTTTGGTTACTGAGTGTGGTCAGTTATCTCCTGGGTAGTCATTTGTTTCACTGGCGCTCGACGTTGCTTGTCTGTTGCTTGGTTATCCTTGCTCACTGATGGGTTTAGTTTTAGTTTCTGCTGTGGCCGACTTGTGCATTTATGTTGGGTCATAGATTTAATGTTGGAATCCTTCATTGGAAGGTGTGTGGTCCTAGATCTGATCGTTCCTTCCGTTGATCGTGGATCTGAAGGCTGACTCAATTCGGTAGACTCTTGTATAAATGTAGTTGTTTGGTTATAGTTTAGGAGGTAGTTTTGGGGATAGAAGATAGAAGTAGAGATTTTGACAGATCCTCGCATGTTTGAGGACTTCTGTATTTCATTGTAATATTTGGCCCTAACTGGGAAGAACTTACAGCCTGACATGTATCATTCTATTTGATGAAAATATATGAAAGCTTTTGCATTCTCTCTCTCACACTGTTGTGTTTGTTTTCTTCCACATGTGTTGAGCAAGCTTGGATCATTAGGGTGTGCCTTTGTTTGGCCCATCTTTTTCCTTGGCCCACGTTAGGTGGTATCAGAGCGAGGTGAGATCTTGATCTAGGTTTGTAGGTTCCTCTTGAAGCCCTAGTTGATTGTTGTGGGGTAGCAGATTGTGATCTGACCTGCAATTGTAGAGGGTTGACAAGATGGTTCATGGGAGGCAAGATGCAGATCAAGGATTGGTGGATATGCTAAGGTAGATTGCTTCTAGGTTAGAAGCTGTTGAAACAGCCCAAAGAAGAGGCAGACATCTTGAAGATGTTAGTGATGATGAAGTTGAGGAAGAACAAGTGAATGCAGAACTTGCACCTGTTATGGATCACGATGAAGAAAGATTTTTGAAGGCTTTGACAAGTCTGAAGTCAACACCACATTTCAATCCTCCTGAGTATGGTGGAAAGCTAGATTCTGATGAATTAGTGGACTGGATCACCGAGATGGAAAAGTATTTTGAATATGAAAATATTCATGAAGATAAGAAGGTGAAGATTGCAAGCACAAAGTTGAAAAGTCATGCATCCTTATGGTGGGAACATTTGTAGTTGGATAGGAAGAGGAAAGGAAAAGACAAAATCAAGGTATGGAATAAAATGGTGAACAAACTTAAAGGAAAGTTCTTACTTTGTGATTATCAGATTAACTTAGTTTGGTGAATGTAAAGTTTGAGGCAGAAAGATAGCTCGGTAAAGGAATATACTAAGGAATTCTATAGATTAGTTATCAGATCTGGACATAATGAAGATGATGTGGAAAGAATTGGTAGATACCTGAATGGTTTGAGAGTTTCCATCCAAGAGGAAATTAGTATGGTCAAGTTGGAGAATATTGAAGAGGCTTATCAATTTGCATTGAAGGTCGAGGAGAAATTGAACAAAAGACATGAACAAAGACAAAGAAGTCGAGGTGGTAGATTCCCTAGAGGAAGAGGTAGATCTAATGGTGAAAATGGTAGATCTAAACTAGAAAAGACAAATTTGGACAAAGGCAAGACCAAGTGGAAAGGTGAAAGTTCATCTAGAGGTAGAGGTAGTAACTACCAAGGTGGTTATAGCAGAGGAAGTTTCTGAGGAACTTGTTACAATTGTGGAGAAGAAGGACATAGATCTTTTGAATGTACTCATGCAAGTAAGAAGGTTGGTAGTAGTAGAAATGCTTTGGTACAAGAAGAGTCACCAAATGAACCTGAGAAAGAAAATAACTTGATGGTAAGGAGAGCACTATGGAATGAAAGTAAGAAGGAAGATCTGGTAAGGAAAAGTTTGTTCAAGACCAGATGTAGAGTTTCTGACAAAGTTTGGAAGGTAATCATTAACAGTGGTAGCTCAGAGAATCTGGCATCTAAAGAGATGGTCACAAAATTGCATTTGGAAAGGTTGGTACATCCAAAGCCCTATCAAATTTCATGGATCAAAGATGAGCATACACTCTTGGTAAGTGAACAATGTTATGTGAATTTGAAGATTGGAAAGTACTATGATAAGGTGTTGTGTGATATCATGCATATGGATTGTTGTCATATTTTGTTGGGTAGACCTTGGAAATATGATAGACATGCTATATATGATGGGAGATTGCACAAGTATACTATTGTGGCTGATGGAAGAAACAAATCTTGTTACCATTGATGGAAGAACCTGTTAGTAATGTTTGCAGATCTGTGAAAGTTTGTTTGATGGAGGGAAGAAATTTTGTTAACTCTTTGAAGAAGAATGATGTATGTTTTGTTGTGATCCCTAACAAACCGAGTAAGAAAATAGAGGATAATGTCCCTGAGGAGATTGATAAGTTACTCACTGAGTACAGTGATATCATTTCTGATAATGTACCTGATGGTTTGCCACCAAAAAGAAGCATTGATCATTGTATGGATCTAATCCCTGGAGCTAGTTTACCGAATAAGGCACCTCATTAGTTGACACCTACCGAGAATTAGGAATTGAACCGACAGATTCAAGAGTTGCTGGAGAAAGGTTTGATCAGAGAAAGTTTGAGTCCTTGTGCAGTACCTATTGTATTGGCACCTAAGAATAATGGAGAATGGAGAATGTGTACTGATTCCAGAGCAATCAATAAGATAACAGTGAAGTATAGGTTTCCTATACCAAGAATGGATGACATAATGGACAGTCTAACTCGAGCAAAGTATTTCACCAAAATTGATTTGAAAAGTGGGTATCATCAGATCAGAATTAGAGAAGGTGATGAATGGAAGACTGCTTTCAAGACAAAAGAAGGTTTGTATGAGTGGTTGGTTATGCATTTTGGTTTAACTAATGCATCAAGTACTTTTATGAGGCTGACGAATGAAGTTTTGAAGAAATTCTTGGGTAAGTTTGTGATTGTATATCTTGATGACATTCTGATATTCAGTAAGACCAGAGAAGAAAATTTATTTCATGTTAGACAAGTTTTGCAGAGATTGAAAGAGGAAAAGTTGCTGATAAATCTGAAAAAGTGTTCATTCATGAAAGAGGAGATTATGTATTTGGGATTCGTTATTTCAGCTGATGGTTTGAAGATGGATCCTGAAAAGGTTGAAGCTATTTTGAATTGGCCTACACCTATGAATGCTAGTGAGGTAACATCATTTCATGGTTTGGAAAGTTTTTACCGAAAGTTCATAAGGAATTTCAGTTCAGTTTGTAATGCTATGACTGAAACTATGAGAGGAGACAAAAGAGAATTCAAGTGGACACATGAAGCTGACAAAAGTTTTGAGACTCTAAAGTAGAAGGTTGTTGAATTACCTGTTTTAGCATTACCTGATTTCAGTAAAGTATTTCAAGTAGAATGTGATGCAAGTGGAAGTGTAATTGGAGCCGTGTTGAGTCACGAAGGTAAACTTGTTGCTTTCTTTAATGAAAAGTTGAATGATGCTAGAAGGAAATTTTTTGTGTATGATCAAGAATTCTATGCTATTGTTCAAGCACTGAAGAAATGGAGACATTATTTGATACCGAGTGAATTTGTGTTGTATACTGATCATAAAGCTTTACAGTATTTGGGTACTCAGAATAAGTTGAATCAGAGACATATGAAATGGGTTGAGTATTTGTAGAGTTATATATTTGTGATAAAGCATAAGAGTGGAGTCACTAACCGAGTTGCTGATGCATTAAGTAGAAGAAGATCTTTGATGACCGAGATGAAAATTGAAGTTCTTGGTTTTGATGAGATGAGAGATTTGTATGAGTTTGACCTTGATTTTTCTAAGCCATGGAGAAAGTGCAGAGCACCTATTCAAGATCAACAAGATACTAAATGGGATGAATATTTTATTCAGGAAGGTATGTTGTTTAAAGGTATTTAGTTGTGTATATTGAGAGGAATAATGAGAACTAATCTGATAAAGGAGAAACATAGTTGTGGTTTGGCTGGACATTTTGGTATTGATAAAACATGGAATTTTCTTAAGGAGAAGTACTATTGGCCGCAGTTGTATAAATATGTTTAAAAATTTGTGAAAAGTTGTGGAATTTGTCAAGTTGCAAAAGGAGTAAGTCAGAATACTAGATTGTATGTACCAATTGTTGTACCTGAGAAACCTTGGATTGACATCCATATGGATTTTGTTCTTGGCTTACCGAAGACAGTAAGAGGTAATGATTCTATATTTTTTATTGTGGATAGATTATCTAAAATGGCACATTTATACCTTGTAGAAAGACATCAGATGTAGTACATGTAGCACATCTTTTCTTTAAGGAAATTGTCAGATTACATGGATTACTAAGGAGTATTATCTCTGACCGAGATAGTAAATTTGTTTGATACTTTTGGAAAACCCTTTGGAAGAAATTTGGCACTGAGTTGAAATATAGTTCTAGATTTCACCCACAAACTAATGGACAGAGTGAAGTTGTGAACAGAAGTTTGGGAAATCTTTTGAGATGTTTAGTTGGAGACACACTGAATAATTGGGATTCTGTGTTGGCACAAGTAGAGTTTGCATACAATAATTCAATGAATAGGAGTACTAGAAAGACACAATTTGAGATTGTGAATGGCACACAATCGAGAGATATATCTGATTTGAGAGACATTGCTGATGAGAATAAGAAAAGTGCTGAAGGAGTAAAATTTGCTGAGTACATGAAGACATTGCATGAAGATGTGAAGCTGAAGCTGGAAGACAGTAATAAAAAATATAAAGACAGAGTTGATAGATCAAGGAGATATAAAACTTTTGATGTTGGTGATGAAGTAATGGTTCATTTAAAGAAAGGTCGATTTCCTGTTGGAACATATGGGAAACTGAAGATGAAGAAGTTTGTACCTTGCAAGATTTTGAGGAAATTTGACAGTAGAAATGCATATGAAATTGAGTTACCTAATGATGTGGACATATCACCTATTTTCAACATTGCTGATTTGTATGAGTATCATGAACCTGATCAAGAAGTGACAGTATCGACAGAATATCCTAAGAAGTAGAATGAAGAAATTGAATAGATTTTGAAGGAAAGAGTGGGAAAAAGTACAAGAGGAAAATAGTATATGGAATATCTAGTGGGTAAAAGTACAAAGCTGTGTCACACTTTTATAAAGGAAAAGGTCAACAACACACAAAATTTTTAACTTTAATGACATAAAAATGATATTTATGTTTAAAATTTGGAGATAATGTAAACTAATGAAATGTGTAAAAGTGGATGAAGTTTATGCCTATAATTTTTTTAATTTTTTTTGAACAAGAATTCACATAGTTTTAAAATTTTTTAAGTCCATTTTTTACTTGCTGAAAAATGCTGAAAAATGAGGGTCTTGTCCGCACCAAAAAAGTATATGCAAATAATCTTTTTTTCCTTTGATTTCAAAATATGTCATAGATAAAATGTATAGCTAGTGTAGAAAAGAAGAAAAAATAGTTTTCAATTTATATTTTCTCTGTTATAACTACTCAAAGCCGAACATACTTGAAATCGACAATTTTCATCTAGCGTCAAATTTCCCCTATTAAATCTACACCATTGAGAAAATAAATTACACACTCTTGAAGATAACTCTCTCCTCTAGTGTTAAATATAAATTTTCAATTTTTTTGATAAGCTTTACTATTTTTTTCTATTTTTGAAGCATCTTGTTCTCAAATGTTAAAATACCTACTTGCAGTATTTTAAAATTATAATATATTAGATCTACTTAAAATAATATAAAAATTATATGATGATAATCTTGACTCCGTGCTCTAAAAAAGGGTATTTTTATATTTGTAAAAAAATATCATTAAAAATAGTAAGAGTTATTGAAACATCACTTTTCTGAAATAATTTTATTTCTTTAGTAATTGTTATAAAACATGCATTTAATAGATATTTCCAATTGGAAAAGGTGAAGAACTTAGCTAACTTACTTAGAATGAATCTAGCTAGACCATGTGTTTGACAAAAAATAATTTTAGTTAGAAATACTCAAATTCAGCTATGCTGATAAGTTGTCCTGAAACGTGACACAACTTTGTGCTTTTACCCTAGTAAAGTGGAAGAATAGACCGATGGAAGACAGTTCATGGATTTCACAGTCTAAGCTGGATGCAGCTTCGACCAAACCCACCAAATGATTCAGAGAATCATTTAAAAATAACCCCAGGTGTCAGATGCAGGAGCATCTTGGGTCCTTGGCAATCTTGTGTCACCAAAAACAATTTGGAGTTTGTCTATGTTTCTCAGTTCTTGCTTTGACCAAGTTGACTGGTAGTTGGTTAGTTTCCTTGGGTTACCGAGTGTGGTCAGTTATCTCCTAGGTGGTCAATTGTTTCACTGGTGCTTGGCGTTTCTTGTCTGCTGCTTGGTTATCCCTGCTCACCGATGGGTTTAGTTTTAGTTTCTGTTGTGACCGACTTGTGCATTTATGTTGGGTCATAGATTTAATGTTGGAATCCATCATTGGAAGGCATGTGGTCCTTGATCTGACTGTTCCTTCCATTGATTGTGGATCTGAAGGCCGAATCAGTTCGGTAGACTCTTGTATAAATGTAGTTGTTTGGTTGTAGTTTAGGAGGCAGTTTTCAGGATAGAAGATAGAAGTAGAGATTTTGACAGATCCTCGCATGTTTGAGGACTTCTATATTTCATTGTAATATCTAGCCCTAACTAGGAAGGCCTTACAGCCCGGCATGTATCATTCTATTTGATGAAAATATATGAAAGCTTTTGCATTCTCTCTCTCACTGTTGTGTTTGTTTGCTTTCGCATGTGTTGAGCAAGCTTGGATCATTAGGGTGTGCCTTTGTTTGGACCCTCTTACTCCCTGCCCTATGTCAGATACACCACTTGTGCATTAAAAATAAAAAACCTTTCTTGGAATACCCACTTCTCTAATTGTATCATCTTAAAATGGAAGTACTTCCATGTTAAGAGCGTTTAGCCCTTTGAGTAAGTGGTTTGGGGTCATGTTAAGCACCTTGATTAGGTCTTTGCATGTATTTGGCTTTCTCCCCGCTTTCCACTTCTTCTCTGCACTTGATTTTTTCATTCTAGGTGAAATTAGGGTTAAGGTCTAAGGAATTTTTCTAATTTTCCCTCTTTCTATGGCTCTACTTTCTAGGTAGGATTCATAAATGAGGCCTCCTAGTCCTTCATCATATCATTCCAAGGATTTTCTATTTGTTCCTGACATTGGGTCTTGTTCAAACAACAATTTCTAAGTTTCTAGTACCCTTGGAACCCCTGTTGCAGAATCTGGCCAAGTTAGGGTCTGAGGTCAAAGTCAACCTTGACCTTAACTAGGTCAAGGTCAACCTTGACCTTGACCTCTTCCCTCCGGGATTTCAAATTGTCATGTGTCGGTAGCTTGGCTTTCGGGATAATTATTTCTCCGCCTTCGGGTCGGCTGTTTCAGGCTCCGAAACAGTAAATCTTTTAATTGTATTTAATCAAGGTATATTTTCTAAAGGTGAGGACCTAATTGGGATTTAATTCTTCAAGGTGGCCCATCTAGAGGAGTGTGCCCTAGATCATTATAAAAGGAGGCCTTCCTCTCTCATTTTCACATCAAATTTTCATATCTCATTTCATCGACACTCAAGCAATTTCATGTGCAAGCTCTCAAGTTCAAGCAAGTCTTCAAGCATTCAAGTGTTCAAGCATTCATCCATCAAGGAGTTCCATTGTTAGCTATTGAAGGATTCAATCTCTTTGTAGCCCCCTTGAAGATTCATCCTTCTCCATTCATTCAAATCTTCTCATATGCAAAGATCAAATCAAGATTGGTGTTGAAGATCAAAATACCATTGATTGGAGACATCCTACATTCATTGAAACATTCTTACTTGTGGATTTGAGGATTTGAATCCTCTACAAGGACTTCAACATAAGCGAGGTGATTTGTTTCAATTACTTTGTTTATGCACAATATATTTCAATTCAATTTCAAGGTTAATTCCTAAATTGAGGTTTGACTAAGGCAAACCCCCCATACAACCAAAAACCCCCATTTTCTTGCAGGTACAGGTGCAAAATCTTAGATCTGAGAGCGAATTTGGATACCCTTTTCGGCAATCTTTCAGGATCTGTGAATAGAATCGAAATCGAACTTCAAATAAATAATGTGGTCTTTGACCTTTTGAAAGGTCAAAGTCGACCTGTGTGAATTTGGAGAAAAGATTTCTGGGTTTTGTCCACCTCGACATTTTCAATCCAAAATAAGTGACAGAATCTTCAGAAAGTTCATTCATAAGCCAGAATTCAGCATTTTCCAGATCTGCCCTAATTCAAGGTTAGTATTTGCACTTCAATTATTTCAATTTCAAGTATAACACATTTCTACCTAGGGGAAACATTATATTTGTTCTTTCTTCCATATTAACCATAAAATTGATTCGATTGTGTATTAACCTCTAGGTTGATCAAATCGGATCTCCTTGTGGGGAATTTGGGTTCGAGAATAGATCTCATATTCCCCCCCCTAAAACAAATGAATGATGTTGAATACATTTTAACCTCATTCATTTTGGTGAACCCGACTAGCTTACTCTCTTTCTTTTTGGTGTTAGATTACCTTTTATCTTGTTAGTATTAGATTTGTCCTTTGTGATTGATCTTGCATGTTAATTAGATTTCATATTCATGCTTTATGTGTTCTTAGTTTAGTTCATTTTCATTATATTGGTTTATGAGCTTTACTACCACTAGTCCTACTTATAACATTCCAGTTAGAAGAAGTCGTAGACTCATAGGTGCCTTTGAGTCTGAATCTTCTCCTTTCCTTAGGATCCCCGATGATAACTTGGTTCTTCATGATTCTAATCCTACTATGGAGAAAAAATCTTCTCACTCATCTCATGATGAGGATGATGCTTTAAGGGTTCCTCCTGAACAAGTCCAAAAACTTTCCACTGAACTTGATAAAATGGGTAATTGGCTTCTTCAAGAAAACCATGGTCAAGATTCTATTCAAGCTATAGAGGCTCTTAAGAAAGTTCTCCGTGATAGTGATCAAGGTGTTAACCTCTTGCGTGGTATTACTCATCTTGTGCATTCCAATGTTAAACCTTTAACTCAAGAGGCTCAAGATTTAGGTTTCACTACTCCTATCACTAGTGTTGAACCTCCTTCTAATCCTTTACCTAGTATTCCTATCTATATGTGATGCCCAAAAGTTCGGGTCAAAACACAACCAACAATTTTTTTTTTTAAAAGGTTAAAATTTTGCCATGCTCATGATGCAGAACAAAAGTGTTAATGCCTACGTCTCAAAAAGAGACAGGTGATCAACCTCAACAAGGTTGCTTAAGTTTCCATAGTATGCTAGAAGGAAAACAATATAATCGAAGAAGATCGTTACTCATCTTCTCGATCAATATCATCGATCATCATTCTAAAAAGCTTATAGGTGATCTAAGAGGGATAGAATGTTTAATGTTAATGTTATTCTATAATTAGTATTTATACATTTGAAAATGGATATTGATGAAATCGTCAATTTAAATTTATATTCAATATAATCATAAGTTGGCATCCTCCTTTGGTGACTATGATGGTTTCCTCTGTTCCTATGAGTGTTCCTCCCGTGTCCCTTCCTACATCACAACCTTCATATCATAGTGTTCCTTTCACTTATTCCACTCCGCTTCCAACTGTAGTTCCTAGTGTTCCTCCAGTTATGTCTTCTATTCCTGCAGCTTCTTACACTTTACCTAGTGTGTCTAATGTTGTTACTCCTCCTATTTCCTCTAATGATTCCACCATCATCAATTTGGCTCAAACTGTATCATCCTTACAACAACAACTTGCTTCCTTAACTCAAAACAAGTTTAGTATTCCTACATGTGACATGGGAAGTCCTTTGTCTCAGGATATTATCTGAACTCCTGTTCCTCAAAAAGTCGATATGCCTCGTCTGGAGAATTATAATGGAAAGGGAGATCCTGTTCATCATGTTAAAATATTCCAAATCCTTTGTAGTGATTATGCTCATGGCCATAGGATTTTAGCCAAACTATTTGGTCAAACCTTTCATGACAAGGCCTTACAATGGTATTGTTCCTTGCCTCCTTATTCCATTGATTCCTTTCCACATCTTGCTAATGCCTTTATTCAACAATTTCAAAACAATATTGGCCTGCAAGTGTCTTTGACTGGTTTAATGCATTATAAACAAGGTGCTAAAGAAAAGTTAACTGAATTTATTGGTAGATTTAAGCATTTGCATGCTCATATTTCTTATCCTATTCCTGATATTGATATTCAATGTATGTTTATTTCAAATTTGCAAAAGGATATTAGAGATAAGATTTTGCTTACCGAATTTACCTCTTTTCAACAACTTTGTGCAGTGCTTCATCATTATCAATTACAAGTGAGTCAGTTTGAGAGCAACACTCCAATGACTCCTATTCTAGTTGATAAAAGTGATGCTGCTCCTAATCCAAACAAGTTTCAAAAATTCAACAATTATGTCAAGATAAACAAACAAGCGAATGCAGTTGCTGATCAGGTTGTTGTTGCATCTCATAATGCCACTTCTGCATCCACTGGTTTTTGATTAAATTGTACATTTACTCCTCTTTCTGAAACTTTACATGCTATTATGAATAGGTTGTTAGCTGCTAATATGATTACTTTACCTCCTATTCGACCTCTTTTACCTACTACGATTGCATCTAAATATTTTGATCAAAATGCTTTTTGTCAATATCATCATCAGAATGGTCATGATACTGAGAGATGTTATTCTTTAAAACATAAGGTCCAAGATCTCATTGATGCTAAAGCTTTATCTATTGATAATCTGGATAGTAGTGGGAATCAATCTGTCTCTCCTCCTAATCAGAACCTTCAAATCTATACGAATCCTTTACCTACGCATGATACTAATACTATTGCTCAACCATCTGCTCAGGAACTTGTGTATGATTCCAAGATGGATGATCTTAATCATGTTGTTAATCATGTGGAGCATGTTGCTAAGCCTATATCTCCACTTCAACCTTCACTTCATGTTTTATCTCAACCTCAAGTTAAACCTAAACCTAAAGTGAAACCTCAACCTAAACCTCGACAACAATTCAAGAATAAAAGACGTCGGGAACTTTTTATTATCTTTGATGACTCTAAGATTATTAAGGCTCCTGATGGTCCCCTTTACATTGCTGCTAGGGTTGCTCATACACCTACTCGTGGTTGTCTTGTTGATCCTACCTCCTTAGTCAATGTTATCACTCAAGAAAATCTTTTTATGAAAAGCTTACAACATGACTTCTATGATACATCGGATGTGTGGATTCAAACTTGTAATGGTTTTCTTTATCCCTCATTTGGTTCTATTACTTTACCGGTTGAACTTTTTGGAAAACTTGTGAACACTACCTTTTGTGTGTGTGAAAATTATACCTGATCTGTAGACACAACACTTCAGTAAAACATTAGAGGTTAGCTATAATCAAAATCGTGCAAAATTAAAATCTAACTTAACCAAGCGATTTACTGCCTTCTAGTAGGTGCGAGATTGATGTTCTCAGATTGTTATCGAGATTAGTGACCTAGACGACACCTAAATGAAAGATTTGAATACAAAACTGATATGAAATATGAATGCAATTAATCTATTTTTTGGTATTTTCTATGCAATAATAATGATAAACTGATATGAATCTATGCTAATATGGAAATTGATCTAACAATAATATGAATCTATGCTAAATGATATGCAATGCTCAAAACTAGAAAGATCTCACAATAGCTTGGATTGGCAAAAATGATTCTTCAGACTCCAATTCAACAGCGTGAGAATGCAAATTCGTGGATGAATTATGAAGAGCCGAGCCTTGGTTTTATAGAAATCCAGGGCTTTGGAGGTGCATGGAAAAAAGCCATAAATCACTCAGATTAACTTAGCTTGATTTTTGAGTTATCTGATAATAAAGATAATTTAATTCACAAAAACATGCAAAATCTAAGTTTTAACTCAAAATAGAGTTTAGCTTTAATTGATAATTGATAGTTGTCTGCTTTTATGATTGTGCATGTTTTATTTATGAATTAATTTAATAATAAAGTGATTTATTTCCAACTTAACTGATTTTTGAAAATAAATAATTGATTTATGGGTTAATCAATTATTTAATCAAACTTTTATTAAAAACTATATTATTAAATAATGACAACTTGCTTTAATTAATTAAATAAAAATTTAATCAATTATTCATAGGATATTGGATTTATTGTCAAAATTAAATAATACAATTAATAATAGATAGAATTAAATTTAATTACACAATTAAGTGGCAAGATATTAAATCTAATTAATTAAATATGAAAATATTCAATTAATCAAACTTAGGATAAATGTGATTTATTGCCAAATAATCATTAAATTAAAGATAATTAAGAATATTGCTAGGAATATTCCCCGATGCAAGATTTAAGATAATCAATTAGGATTCGATGATGTTTAGATGTGCCTTAGGTTAGGACTTTGATGTCGATTTCGTTCGAATTGTTGATATAGAAGATTAATGAACTTATAGCCCATTTTTGGGGTATTACATTTTGCCCCTCTTTGAATTACTGTGCGAAGTGTAGTGGTTCAAAGATAGTTTGTGTTTGATAAAGATATGAAACTGATGTTTGAAATTGATAATTGATATGAGACAGAAGCTAATTGATATTGATTTGATATGGAGATAATAGGCCCTGAATGACCAAATAATGTTCACTGTAGCAGCGATGAACCGAGGATTGCAAAAAAAAGTGTCAAAATGCCTGATTCCAAACCTTATGATTGTGAAGAAGTGAGTGACCGGTTCTAGACTTGATTGTCTTAGCAGAACTAGCAGGTATCACATCTGAATCCTTCAGTTGCCGAAGAACCAAGGAAAGAACACTATGATATGATGGTTGCAAAAACTGATACAGTTTACAAGATTAGGAGGATACCAGATTGATATGGATCGTCAAATCTGATATGCCTCAAGTGATGATAGATTTGCCCCGAGCGATGAGGACTTTTGATGATTCAACAACTAGACATGGTTGTTATCTTGATTACTGAGGAAAGATATGATATCAATAAAAATATGATTACAGACTTTGAATGATATGCAATACCATGCCCCCTTCGGGATTAAAATTGAAATCTAACAAGAAAAGTCAGTGTTGATAGTTTAGAAGCATGTTAATTGATTTGAGAAGTGGTTAAACACGTCTAGGAACACATTCTGCATCATTTGGAGGTCCTGGAGACCAAGTTTGACTAGGTTAAACCATGAGTTGACCATAGTTGACCAAGTTGAAATTTTGATTGTTTGATGTAAGATAATCAGTTAAGTTGAATTATGGATTTTTGTGATGATCGAAGGTCGAATAAGCAGTTAATAATATGAATGATCTCAAATTTTGATTTTGATCCCGAAAAAGGATTCTACTTGTTGTTTCGTTGGAGGAACCTTCATGTGAGATTCAGCTCTTGTTAGATTTGAAGATGCGATTTGAAAAATCATTTAAGCATTGAAGTTCGTTTAATCATTGTGAGATCATGCAAAGATGAAAAATAAAATGCAGAATGAAATGCAACCTAAGACCTAGGACCTAGTCACTGATCATGTGTTGATTTGTTATCATCATTGAACTTTTAGGTAACCGGATAAATCAATACAATGCCCACTAGCTAAAAAAAACATAGACATATGAATATTGATTTGTATGCGCAAGAATCAATACAACACCCACTGGTCAACAACCATGGATATATGAATATTGATTTTGTTTTTAGAATGTCGGATTAGATATAAGCACCAAGGCATAAACGCTAGGATGACCTGAATATCATGTCCATTTTGATATAGCAATTTGTATAAGCATCAAAACATAAATGTCGTGATGACCTGAATACACCTTGCATGACAAACACATCAAACAGCCAAGAGATTATTCTAAATCCGATGTGAATTACCCGTAGTGACCCTTTATCATTCACATCCTTAGGTAAGATCGCGTTTCACAGTAGGAGAAAGAACTCACTCAAAAAGACAATAGTTAGATCAAAGTTCCTTGAATTTTGTGGGTATCAATGGTCGAGGTACACATGGCCATCCAATTCAAGATAGAGGCTCTTACAGTCGGACACCATTTCAATCCAGAATTTTCAAAGTTGTTAGATTTTTACATACAAGTAGAAGACAAAGAAAAGGTTATGCCCCTAGTCATCACTCTCAAAATCCTATAAAGGACATCATCGAAGAGCTTGAAGGGACACAATATGCAAAAATCTCAATGTGAATCAGTAAGCATACAAGGAGATAAAAGCATGTAAAAAGAATAGATTGTTTTCAGTTTGTGTTTGATTGCATTGTTGTAGAGGCAAAATCCTTTTTGGAGACAAGACTGACTGACTGACTCACATGAAGCTTCAAAAGGACTCTGACTGGATATGATACATCTAATATATACTGGAGGCCATAGGATATAACATTGATTGCCCCCAAGTGTTAAGCATTGATAGGATACAGATGCTTGAGCTGATTGGTGGACAAACTGACTTATTGAAAACTGGAAATGCAAAAACAAACCGGGAGATATGTACAAACTAAAGCAAGACTGAAAGCTGGGAAAGACCAAGATTGTAGTGATAGATAGAGCATTTTGAAACAAGTGGCACCCATTTTCCGGGTTTTCACCATCTTGGCAGAGATTCTATTTTTGCTACCAAGGCGCTTGTTTCCAAGTTTTCACCAAGGCACTTTTTTTTTTTTGTATTTTTCATTTTTTCAATTTTTTTGTACTTTTGATATTTTTTGATTTTTTTGTGAATTATCAAGGTGCCTATTGCTAGGTTTTCACCAAGCTGTTCATTTTTTTCAAGACTTATTCTGATTTTTATAATTTTTTCAGGACATTTTACCATAGACTGAATGCCTTAGGCATAGAATTTCTTCAGATGGAGAACGTTGATTGGTTCTCGGAGCTGTTCTCCTTCAGTCATTGAGAGTTGATAAGAACCAAAGCCAAAAGTAGCAGTGATTACAAAGGGACCCAACTAGTTGGGTTCAAACTTCCCCTTGCGTTCTCAATGTGATTGATTTTTAGGATTTTCTCTCAAGACTAGATCACCAACTTGAAATTCTCTGTGTCTAACTTTCTTGTTGTAGCCTCTAGACATTCTCGTCTGGTATACTCTGAGATGATCATACACTGCTTGTCTATGCTCATCTAGTAGTTCCAGTTCTTGCAACCTAGACACTCTGTAGTCATCATTAGTTACTAGACTGTGCATTCTAATTCTGAGTGATGGGATTTCAACCTCAATAGGTAGTACCGCTTAAGACCCATAAACTAAAGTGAAATGTGTAGCCCCAGTAGGTTTTCTAATACTTGTTCTGTTACTTGTTCTGATACTGATTCTGATACTAGTTCTGATACTTGTTATGATACTTGTTCTGATACTTATTCTGACACTGGTTTTGATACTTGGTTCTGATAATTATTCAGATACTGGTTTTGATACTTATTTTGATACTGGTTCTGATACTTGTTTTGATACTTGGTATACTTGAAAGCATATTTTTCATTGTAAACTCCCAAGCAAGATCATATCATGCAGTCCCAATGTCTAGCAAGATGGAGAACAAGAGGGATTAGCAAGCTGGTGGAAGAGATGGAAGACAAGAGAACGAAGGAGAATGAAGGGAAGAAATCCTCAAGGGAAAACTCCTCAAGAATAACCAAGCTAGGGAAAATTTTTCATGTAAAGCACATTTGGACAAGCAATGAAAGGCCAGCATAGGATAAGTCACAAAAGTGTAATGCAAGAGCAGGAAAGGATGCATTCCAAAGGAGTAGACATGTCAAGAGACTTCATAGCATCGTGTTTTACTTTTTCTTTCTTAGATCAAGACCAAAGGGGAAAAGGATAGCGAAAGGCTATAATGAATGGAGGAAGATAGACATGAAGGCTAAATAGGAAGGGAATGAAAGCAAGATCATCATAAGATAGCTCACAAGATAGCCAAATGTTCGTGTATAGATCAACATTGTCAAGATCAAAGAGAGAAGATGGAATGGATGAAATATGTAGAAGAACTACGCATGATGCCTGATTGCCAGGTTTTCATCATGGTACTTATCCAAGGTGCCACAAGGGAGTGGTTTTCACCATAGGATGAATTTATTTCTCTTTACTTTTGCTACCAAGGCACCTGTTTCCAAATTTTCACCAAGGCACATTTTCAAATTTTTTTTTTTTCATTTCTCTTTTTGGAAGAAGGCAAGCTTTTTAGATAGTGCTCCTTGAAAGGATAAACCATGATATGCCAAGGATTCAAAATGATATGCTCAAAGATGCTAATAGGGAAAGGGAGATGGAAGAGGAAAATGAAGGATAAGGTTTTATGTAAAGCGAGTGAGGTTAGAAGATAGGAGGAATAGGCAAATGAGGAAAAAGGATAGAAGGTAGAAGGATAATAAATAGAAGCATTGCGAAAGGGTAGATGGAAAGGAAGGAAAGATCAACGCCAACACACACTTTGAAGGGTGGCGAGAGGATGGAGGAATCATGAATGAAGGAATACGTGAAGGAATATGGTGAATGGATAGTAGAGGTTGTGGTTTAGGCACATGAAATGGAATAATGTTTTTGGAAGGAGATGAAGTGGAAGCCCTTGGAAGCTTGAATGTCAACTTCACTTTTTGCTCAACACCAAACTCTTTCAAGAGAGACTTTGGAATCCATATAGCCATAGGATTTTTATTTCCTTTTGATGATCTAGAGAGAATATCTTCAATGATAAATTTTGGAACCCATACTTGTCTTGTATTTTTTTTCTTAGATATCTCTTTTGACTTTATGTTTCCATGTCTATTAGAGGAGACATGGTGATCTTCTTTTTTTTATGGATTCTTGTATTGCTTCTTTTTCTTGTATTGAACATTCAAGTTACTTCCAAAAGACTTGGGACTTGTGGAAGGAGGATATGACTAGTTTAGATGGGTGGATGGATGAAAAGGATTCAAGGGTATGCATCTATGTTGATCTTGAGGAAAGATGGGAGATGGAGGTATGTAAGGACCCAAGATGGATGGTGAATTAGGAGAGTTAGGAGGGGAAAGTGAAGGGACATAAGGACCCAAGATGGAAGGTAGACGTGAAGCCCTTAGTAGTGGTGGAGGAGGTCCAAGGATGGAAGTGGAAGATAGAAAAGGATAATCAATAAGTTCATCAACATCTATATGACAACCAAGGATATCAGCATCTTTAGAGTGAGCATTAAAATTTTCAATAGAATCGTGGACATCTTGAATATGAGCACCTTCTTTGATAGGATTGTTCAAAGCTTGAAAAGACTGAGGAAGAGTAGAAAGCGGAAATGAACATGGAGTGGTAGAGCAAGAAGATGGAAGACTTTGATCTTGACAAGGATCTTTGGATAGCACAAGCACATAATTTTTCTTTTGATTTTCAATAGGCTTAACATTGGAAGTAACAACACCATTTTTACCAACCTTAATGGAAGTATCATCTTTGGAAAGCGCAAGTGTAGTAAGGTTATTTTGATTGTCAATAAGCTCAACGGTGTAAGTAGTAGCTTGATCTTGCTTAGGAGAAGACTTAAGACATGGTTGAATGCATGAAAAAGGGGTTGTAGGATCAAAAGAACCCTGAGGTGGATAAGAGAAATCATGAAAAGGAGTGGATGACATGGAGGGTTCTTGATCTTGATCTTTCTTTATGTTCTTTTCTTCATCATTTTTAGAGTCCTCTTGACATGGAGCCACTTCTAAGGACAATGAAGCATGTTGGGATTGTATGGATCACTTTGGAAGAGATGGGGAAGGACTAGCTGGAGTAGGCATTGTAGCATATGAAGGTATAGGCTCTTTAGGTTTAGCATTATTGAAAGTATTTGCAGCCAAGTGAAGGTTAGCTTGAGTATCTTGAAGAGGTAGCCCTGGAGGATAACTATAGGGAACCGCATGAAAAGTATTAGGGCTTGTGTTGGATGAAGGTTCTATGAAAGATTTGAAAGACTTGGAAGCTTTAGGAAAAGTATGGGTAATGGAGGAAGTAGGGGATGGAAGGGAACCATCACAAGAAAAAAGTCCAACATTAACATGATCTTGCTTGAGAAGAGAATCTTTATTTTCAGCATGAGAGTTCTTAGAGGAGAGATCCTTGTAGTATTGATGCTTCAAGCTAGCACAATGCATTTTATAGTCCTCAGCAGTAGTAGATGGATCATAATCAAGGTATTGTCCACAAAAGCCATCAAAGTCTCTTTCAAAATTAGAATCATATGGATCACCATCACGATCTATCCAATGTGACATCTCATTTCCAGTAAGCAGGAACACACGATGAGGAGGACTCTTAGGAACAAAGGTGTCATAGGTATCATTATATTGTCTGTCATCATAGTCATCATAGTCTCCAAAGCTGGATGTGTCACTCTCTGTGGAAGAGGTATCATAAGGGTTATCATGTTGCTCAAATTCTGTCTGGGGGCATGGTGACATGTACAAGTCTTTATCAAATGGAAAAGAGTATAGAGCTTCCATGGAGAACTCTTTAGGTTCCTTTTCTTTCTTAAGATTGTTAAGTTCAACTTGCATAGCTTGCAGCTGCTTCATCATAGTGGTGATTAAAATTTCTTCCTCATGTGTACTGATTCTTTGAGACATGTATACTAATTTTCAATGGCTACTGCTCTGTTCTTGACATAATGATTTGTTCGATAGATTCTAGAAATAGGCTGAAAAGGCTAAATATCTGGCAATTCTGACAATTTTCTGACAACTCTAAAAAATTTTCCAAATGACACTCTGTAGACTCATACGACAGTGGGTATGCTATGAAACGAAAGTGGCAAAACTTGTATGATAGTTGGGTAGCCATGAAACGACAGTTGAAAATCTCATACGACAGTTGCAAGATTTTGACTTTGAGAATTTTGCTGGCATGGAAACTCGTACAACACTAGGTACTGAATCATACGACAAATGGGTTGCAATGAAATGACACTTGGAAAAACTCGTATGACTTTTGACTTCCTGAAATGATTTTTGACTCTAGAAAGGATTTTACGTCAATTTTTACAAAATTTTGAGTTTGCAGATTCAGATTGTTTGCAAATTTCAATGTCCAGATTTGAGGATTGTAACAGATTTGTTCATTTTCAGTAACCAGATAGATAAACAAGCATGCAAAATAGCAAGCATGTGATTTCAAGCATGTCTGAAAACAATGAACAAGGGCAAAAGCAACCTTGCACATGAACAATCAAGTGACTTATTCATTCTAATCCTCAGAAGCGCTAATTGTGTATGTTCCAAAAATGTTTTACAATAATGCACGTATACCCTATAAAATGAAAATTTAGCCTCGCTAGGGTTTTTAGCAATGGTTTGACTCTGTAACTTTTATGATCCAAAGGGGTGAACTCCAATCTCAGCGCACCAGGGTTTTGACACAGTCTGAGAAATTAATCTTCAGGAGCTGCTAGGGAGATCTGACAACCCAACAATGAACCATACCCATGGAGATTTCTTCCACAAGGACATTTATATAGCGGCTATCACTACCATGACAAAAATGGCTATTACCGCTTGAGGTTCAACATAGTTTTCCCTGTGAAGGGATTGTCCGCTACGGTTAACCCTCTCTAAAGGTGACTCACAATAGTATACCACAAGGGGACTTGGCTCCAGATCCAAGGTTTTTGACACCTTTTCACTTTTAACCCAAACAAAGCAAGAAGATTAATCTGACACGCTAAGACAAAGTTTTGCTTCACCAAGGTCTATGATGTCAACTCCACGTGATCTATCAACTCTCTGGGGAGAGAATGTATCAATCAATAAGAGAAGGTGCACTAACCAATTTTGATTCACCAAAGCTCGTGATGTTAACCCCACGTGATCTATCAACCTCTCCTGGGAGAGAATGTATCGATCAATAAGAGAAGACACACTAACCAAGTTGAATATGAAACGCACTAAGTATCCTCCCTACCTACAAGGATTCTATCATCAAGAAGGATTTCGCTGGGAATCCAATCTTTCAAGAATCATGAATAGTGTTCATAGGGCCTAATTACTATGTGAGCATAGATGTATGTTTCCAAAAGAAAATCTACCAAAAGTACCCAAAAAGCAAAAAGAGGAACACTTAATGCTTAAAGTGAATATGAGATGAGTCCACAAGGTGGAACACTTAACACCTCACACAAGCTGAAAATGAGTCCCCAACTTAGAAAACAAGTGAGTTCCTAAAAGCACAAAAGGGTTGCTAAGTGGAACACTTAACGCTTCTGTCGTGTTGACCCCTCCCCTTTATGGCACTGAGATTGCAACCACGGGGTAGAATGAGAGGCCAGCGGATTAGCGAGTCCAATAACCTAAGATAGCAATCAAGATCAATCACAAGTATCTGAGACTACTTAATGAATCCTTAAGGGGTCACAACCTAGTATCAATTATGCAAGTGTGTAAAACAAAAGCATGAAAAGAATCACCCAAGCTAGACACATGAGAGATTTATTTTAAGCCCCAAATCAAAATATTATCAGCATAAGTGGAATACCTGAGATCCTCGCAATGCGCTTAGTAGATTTTTACCTAATTTTAGCAAACTTTACGCTTTTTCCAATCAAAATGAGAAAGAGTCAATAAAAAATAGAGAATTCCAACTGTTAAGATTAGCTGTTAGTCAAAATCTAAAAATCAAATCTGACAAACTTCCTGCAAAAATGAAATGATAGTTAAAACCTGATGCTGAAACTCGTACGACAGTGGGTATGCTCCTAGACGACACTGGGTGTCTGCTGAAATGACAGTTTGCAAAACTCATACGACACTGGGTGTCTAATGAAATGATAATCCAGCTTCCAAATGATAGTGGGTGCCTGATGAAAGGATACTCGGTCAACTATCATACGACAGTGGGTATGCTCCCAGATGACATTGGGTGTTTGATGAAATGACAGTCTGAAAAACTCATACCAGAACAGGCAGCAGCAGGGGAGTTCTGATAGAGAAATGATAGAAGATTGATAGAAATGAAGGGAAGCCTATTTCAGGGCCCCACGGTGGGCACCAAAAATGTGTGTGTGAAAATTGTACCTGATCTGTAGACACAACACTTCAGTAAAATATTAGAGGTTAGCTATAATCAAAATCATGCAAAATTGAAATCTAACTTAAACAAGCGATTTACTACCTTCTAGTAGGTGCGAGATTGATGTTCTCAAATTGTTATCGAGATCAGTGACCTAGACGACACCTAAACGAAGGATTTGAATGCAAAACTGATATGAAATATGAATGCAATTAATCTATTTTTTGGTATTTTCTATGCAATAATAATGATAAATTGATATGAATCTATGCTAATATGGAAATTGATCTAACAATTATATGAATCTATGCTAAATGATATGCAATGCTCAAAACTAGAAAGATCTCACAATAGCTTGGATTCGTAAAGATGATTCTTCAGACTCCAATTCGATAGCGTGATAATGCAAATTCGTGGATGAATTATGAAGAGCTGAGCCTTGGTTTTATAGAAATCTAGGGCTTTGGAGGTGCATGGAAAAAAGCCATAAATCACTCAGATTAACTTAGCTTGATTTTTGAGTTATCTGATAATAAAGATAATTTAATTCACAAAAACATGCAAAAGCTAAGTTTTAACTCAAAATAGAGTTTAGCTTTAATTGATAATTGATAGTTGTCTGCTTTTATGATTGTGCATGTTTTATTTATGAATTAATTTAATAATAAAGTGATTTATTTCCAACTTAACTGATTTTTGAAAATAAATAATTGATTTATGGGTTAATCAATTATTTAATCAAAATTTTATTAAAAACTATATTATTAAATAATGACAACCTGCTTTAATTAATTAAATAAAAATTTAATCAATTATTCATAGGATATTGGATTTATTGTCAAAATTAAATAATACAATTAATAATAGATAGAATTAAATTTAATTACACAATTAAGTGGCAAGATATTAAATCTAATTAATTAAATATGAAAATATTCAATTAATCAAACTTAGGATAAATGTGATTTATTGCTAAATAATCATTAAATTAAAGATAATTAAGATAATTAAGAATATTGCTAGGAATATTTCCCGATGCAGAATTTAAGATAATCAATTAGGATTCGATGATGTTTAGATGTGCCTTAGGTTAGGACTTTGATGTCGATTTCGTTCGAATTGTTGATATAGAAGATTAATGAACTTATAGCCCATTTTTGGGGTATTACACCTTTGTGGTGGTTCCTACTTCTGATCAATTTCAAGTTAAGCTAGGTTTGCCTTGGTTGACTGCCATGCATGCTGTTGCTTCACCCATCCATAAGTGTCTTAAGTTCATTCATGATGGCAAAGTGAAGATGATTAATCATAGTCTATATCAACCTTCTAGGCCTAGAGATTGTGCTGCTCTGGATTTCTTTTGGCCTTCCTTACCTAATTCATGTCCTCGCCCTGATAATCTTTTTCAATCATATCAAGCTTATAAGCATCATAAGATTCTTCAATTAAGCATACCTCCTATGGATCTTAATCATGGTCTTTTACCTACACCTTCGATACCTCCTTTAACTATGGCTTCTAGTTCTGTTAATCAAGTTCTTCCTACCAAATCTATCAAAGATCCTGTGATTGTTCCTCCTATGGTTGATAATCTTGTTGATCTTCCTAAAGAACCTGTGAAGGATCCCGTGATTGTTCCTCCTAGTTCTCAACCTATTTTAAATAAATCAAAATGTAACTGATCTACTAATGAACATCGTAAAAAGCATCGTGCTCATGCTAAAGCTAAAAGATCTCTACTTTCTGCAGATACACCTATGCATAATGTTGTTACTAATAATGATGTTCACATGCATGATTATGATGATTCTATTCATATCTTAGATCCTATTTTGATTAATTTGGATGAAGAAGATACTCTTGATGATACTAATAATGTTAATGATGAATATGAGACTATTGACATTGACATTGATTTGTCGAATATGCTTTCATCTCAATTAACTCTTACACCTAGTATCGAACATTGTGATTCTCAAGAGGATCCTTGTTTGGAACTAGCTATCATTCCTACTATATTGGATATAGTCCCTCTTGTGAGTTACCCACCTACCCTAAATGATATACAATGAGATGGGGAAAGTAGGTGACACACTTGAGTGGCTTGTCCTTCGTGGTAGCTTTGTTGTGTGTTTGCCTACTGTACTGTGCTTCTCCCGTAATGTGATTGCTAAATGTTGTTAGATTCTTTTATACAATCCTTGTTACTCAGTTGGTACAAGGTGATGAAGGAATCGAAACTGTTGTTCAAATTCCTCTATATGTATCTCTATTCTTCTATGTGTTTCTCAATGTTATGTTGTAATTGTGCTATTGTTCGTAAATGTTTCCTTGTGTAATCTGCTTGGATTCGAGATATGGTAGCACTAAATCTTTTTGGTCTCCATGTCATGGTCTGAAAAGATTCTCCTTCGTATATCTTATGTAATCTTTCCTCCTTTGTGATTGTAGTTCTACTTCCTTTGGGGAATGATGTCAATTCATTTGCAATAATATCATATATATATTATCTTATGATCATACTGACCCCATGGTAGATAGATCCCTTCCATGTTCTCTGTATGTTTCTGTGTTATTTCCCTTGATTTGTCTTCACCTACGGGCATCTCGATGTGGAAATGTAATCAGTGGAGTTGTTTATGTTTCCATTAAAGCCATTGCTCCTGTTAAAGTGTCACCAATGACTTTAACGTGGGGGCATACGCTCTACTCACTTATTACACACATGCACTTATGAAAAATTCAAAACATGCTAAATCTTCTAAAGGTAACGCACATAAGTTGCTAAATCCTAAGGAAGACACGCACTTTAAATTTAATTTTCAATATTTTCTTTTTGGATTAAGAACTAATCCTTAAAGTATGGATTTATATTAGGATCTCTTGATCCCTCCAGTTTCAAATACACATATATTGTGATCCCTTAAGGTCGGAAATGTTCTTAAGACTGGATCTCTTTTATTTTTTATTTTTGGTTTTATTCTTATGGAATAGAATATTCCTAAGGATAAATCCTTGATGGGTTGACTAGTGAGTAGCCACATTCACTAGGCAGTTCAATTCTATCTTTCTAGTTGCACCTTTTTCCTGTGTGGTTCACAATGGGACATAAGTTCTCATTGGGCAAGGTAATCACACTTTTTCTCTCTCTTTAGAGATGTCTCTCTTATCTGTGATTTAAGAGTCGATGAAGACTTGAGTCCCTGGGGCCTTGGGATTTCTCTTTGTCCCTTAGATTACAATAAGATTATCTTGTTATTTTTATCTCCTTTACCAAGAGTTTGCATCGAGTCCATACTCTTGCTAAAGTGGGGGCTTAACGTATCGTCTTAAAATGGAAGCACTTCCATGTTAAGAGCATTTAGCCCTTCGAGTAAGTGGTTTGGGGTCATGTTAAGTGCCTTGATTAGGTCTTTGCATGTATTTGGCTTTCTCCCCGCTTTCCACTTCTTCTCTGCACTTGATTTCTTCATTCTAGGTGAAATTAGAGTTAAGGTCTTAAGGATTTTTCTTGATTTTACCTCTTTCTATGGCTCTACTTTCTAGGTAGAATTCAAAAATGAGACCTCCTAGTCCTTCATCATATCATTCCGAGGATTTTCTATCTATTCCTGACACTGGGTCCTGTTCAGACATCAATTTCTAAGTTTCTAGCACCCCTAGAACCCTTGTTGCAGAATCTGGCCAAGTTAGGGTCTGAGGTCAAAGTCGACCTCGACCTTGACTAGGTCAGGGTCAACCTCAACCTTGACCTCTTCCTGCTGGGATTTCAAATTGTCATCTATCGGTAGTTTGGCTTTCGGGATAATTATTTCTCCGCCTCCGGGTCGGCTATTTCAGGCTCTGAAACGGTAAATCCTTTAATTGTATTTAATCAAGGTATATTTTCTAAAGGTGAGGACCTAATTGGGATTTAATTCTTCAAGGTGGCCCATCTAGAGGAGTGTGCCCTAGATCACTATAAAAGGAGGCCTTCCTCTCTCATTTTCAAATCAAGTTTTCATATCTCATCTCATCGACACTCAAGCAATTTCATGTGCAAGCTCTCAAGTTCAAGCAAGTCTTCAAGCATTCAAGTGTTCAAGCATTCATCCATCAAGGAGTTCCATTGTTAGCTATTGAAGGATTCAATCTCTTTGGAGCCCCCTTGAAGATTCATCCTTCTCCATTCATTCAAACCTTCTCATATGCAAAGATCAAATCAAGATTGGTGTTGAAGATCAAAATACCATTGATTGGAGACATCCTACATTCATTGAAGCATTCTTACTTGTGGATTTGAGGATTCGAATCCTCTACAAGGACTTCAACATAAGCGAGGTGATTTGTTTCAATTACTTTGTTTATGCACAATATATTTCAATTCAATTTCAAGGTTAATTCCTAAATTAGGGTTTGACCAAGGCAAACCCCCCATACAACCAAAAACCCCCCATTTTCTTGTAGGTACAGGTGTGAAATCTCAGATCTGAGAGTGAATTCAGATACCCTTTTCGACAATCTTTCAGGATTTGTGAACAAAATCAGAATCAGACTTCAAATAAATAATGTGGTCTTTGACCTTTTAAAAGGTCAAAGTCGACCTGTGTGAATTTGGAGAAAAGATTTCTGGGTTTTGTTCGCCTCGACATTTCCAGTCCAAAACAAGTGACATAATCTTCAGAAAGTTCATACAAAAGCCAGAATTCAGCATTTTCCAGATCTGCCCTAATTCAAGGTTAGTATTTGCACTTCAATTATTTCAATTTCAAGTATAACACATTTCTACCTAGGGGAAACATTATATTTGTTCTTTCTTCCATATTAACCATAAAATTGATTCGATTGTGTATTAACCTCTAGGTTGATCAAATTGGATCTCCTTGTGGGGAATTTGGGTTTGAGAATAGATCTCATATTTCCCCCCCTAAAACAAATGAATGATTTTGAATACATTTTAACCTCATTCACTAATTAAGTGTTAATGTAATTGTGTATAGTGTATCATGTAAGTGTTAAGGTACAAATGTGTGGATAAGCAATGGCGAAATCAGCATCAAATGTATAGAACAATGAAATGTAATCAACATTTTAAAGAATATGCTTCTCTTTAGTTCAACAATATTAATTCATTGTAATGATCCATTTTTTATCTTTCCCTGAAGAAGTGATCTTTAGTATTTTGTAGGTCATTTGTATCTTTCCCTAAGGTTGTGTGTCGTAGCATGCAAGTCCAAATTAAGAGCAGTAAGATTCCTTGGCCTTTGGCCTAGAATTTTGTAATCACTTTTCTATAGTGAGTGTGATTCTCACCATAATATTTCCTACTTTGGGTTTTCCACATAAAATTTTTTGTATCCTTGTACATTGCACTTTTTGTTTCTATTATTTACTTATGTACGTGTGGTTATTAGTATGAATGGTTGAGTTTTAATACATGTTATTCAACCCACCCCCCACCCCCTATCAGCATGTCAAAGAATGAAGAAGCATATCATGAACTTGTCTAATCCTATCTCTTAGTCTTGACTATATAAGAAAAGAATAATATATATTGTAAGTCCAACCTCAATTAAATCTATTATGCCCATAATCACAATTTTTTTTTGTCTTGTTTCTCTCTTGTAGAAGACATTCTTTGGTCTTGCAAGTGATCCTAGAGGATTGAGTCCAATAGTACAACTCTAACATTCTTCAACCAAGACAAAAATTTCATGGTTTGGTACTTTCCAAAAATGCCTAAGAGTTTTATTGTAAGATATAAAAATATATATTTTGAGATATATATATATATATATATATATATATATATATATATATATATATATATATATATATATATATATATATATATATATATATATGTGTGCATGTGTGGAAAATGTTGTGGACATATATTACCTCCTAATCCAAGACAAGGAGATCCCAATTGATTAACCGAAAGGAGGCGATCAATGCAAAAAGGAATCAACTAGTTATGGATAAAGAGGGAAAGGGGTTCTAATTTCTTAATTATAAAGTAAAACAATAAATCATAAAGAATACGATAAAATAAAACACTTATCCTGAATTGTGGTAGATCTGGCAATACTTTTTTTTAGGTGTCTATACTGACTTTCTAGAAATTCTACAACCGAATCTAGAATGGAAACACAGAGATGGAGTAAACCAAGAAATATTTTTCTTTACTAAGTCAGGTTGACCATGACCCAAATACCGGCTGACCTTGACCCCTTTATGTCAACCTTGACCTGCACTGCTTCGATAGAAAATATGATCGTGGATCCTTGAAAGTTTGACGAAAAGGGTATCTGAATCTGCTTTGTACTTTGTTGTTCCACACCTCCACCTACAAGAAAAATGGTTTTGTTGTTTGGATGAGGGGTTTGCCTTGGTCAAACCCCAGTTTTGGAGTTAACCTTTAAATAGAATTGAAATGGAGAATGCTAACAAGTAGTAGAAGAAGATCTAACAATGAAGCTATGATATTCAATAGATATGCAATTGTATTTGAAATGTAAACAAGTATGTTAATATGAAAGCTTGGACTCAACATTAAAAACCATAAATGTAAATCAAAACCTCCATGATTGTATGCTTGGAATCCACCTTGAAGGAAGAATGAATGAATCTTGAGGATGTACAAAGGATCTCGAAGGAAGATCACACCACCATGATGGATAGATCTAGGATTTGAATGATGAATCTTGAATGCTTGAACCAAATCCCTTCAAAGGCTTGAATTCTTGAATCCTTGATCTTCAATGGAGAACTTGAATGCTTGAGGAGAAGACTTGAAAACCTTTATTGAAAAATTGGAAGCTTAAAAGACTGTAGAACAATGGATGTTGATGATGCTCCTTAGATTTCTTGATCTTTATTTTTGATGATTGATGATCACAAATGAGAGGAGAAGGCTTCATGATGGGGAGATTGGGATAGAATAGCTAGTCTATGCTCCCTGATCCTTGTCTTGGATCCCAATGTGCTCTTTACAAACCTTATGGTCTATAGGACTCCTATTCACTCTAGGATCCCCTTACCTAGCCCAATCTATCCACCAAGTATAAACTCTCGTTCTTCCTAGCTTGTTTGCACTCTTCCTAGCTCCATTCCCTTACATAGACCAATAAGGGGTTTTAAGGCTTAATCAACTCCACAGGCTCTAACAAGAGAAATGTTGACTTCCAAGGTGTTTTTGCATCAAATAAAGCATCTCCAAATTGTTGGTGAAGATGGGTTGATACCCGATTTCAAAGTTTCTTCACAAAACAAGGCTACTGGAAAGAGCCCCTATTAGGCCTCCTGTCCGGGTTTTTAGGGATTTTGACCCACTTCTTCCATAGATTCAAGGCTAGAGTTCCAAAAGAACATCTATTCAATTTCCAAACCATCAAGGATTTATAGGGTTTTGGGGCTTCAACTGTCCCTACAATGCCTCCACTAGAAATGAGGGTTTCTAGGGCTTTTTAGGCTTCTCTGAGTCATAGGGCTTGTCTGTTTGCATAAAAAACTCTAATGAATTGGTAGAATCCTCTCCTTCACACCAGTGAACCTTCACTCATGCCTCTTGACTTCCAAAAAAGGGCTTGTCTTGAAACTCTCTCCCTTGTCCTTCTCAAAGTTTGACCATACCTAACCGGGCACTACTTAGTCTTGCCTAGGGCTTGAAACTCTCTCCCTTGTCCTTCTCAAAGTTTGACCATACCTAACCAGGCACTACTTAGTCTTGCCTAGGGCTTGGTCAATAAATAGATTTCACATGTGATCCAAGGCCCTACTTGCATGTATGTATAGGTTAGGGTCTATACTACCATATCCAAAAGACCCATGGTGTTTCTTACAAACCCCTTCAAATTGGACAAGGGACTGGCAAATTCAAAACAAAAACTTTTATACACACAAATGAACAAATAAATTACTCTAAGAACACACAAATTAAAGTAAATACAACCAAACAAATGTACAATGTTAAAGATATTATGTGCAATCCATTAAATCAACATATCATGCCATAGATCTTGACTGGCACACACTTTTAACAGTCATGGTGAGATTTTCCCAACTCCAGGCCGTACACAATGAATGCCAACCATTGAATTAGGGTTTTTCAAGTCATATATAGTCTCCTCCTTGGGATTAGAGCTGGGTTAGGGCTTAGAGCCACTTTGGTAAGGTTTAGACCTTCATTAGGAAAAGTTGCTAGCAACTTTTTGAGCAACTTTTTATTTCTCGAGCAACTTTTTCTCTCACTACCTCCTAAGACCATTCTTAGGTCTATTATAAGGCACACTTGTGCCAAAACTTCCCAAACCCCTATTTTAAGACTTTGACCAATCTAAACAAGAAGTGATCTTAGGATGACATCATGCCCTGAGTCACTATACAATTATAATTGGAAGACTCAACTATGACTCTAGGACCTCACCTAGGCCTACACACACCAAATGAGTTTTAAAACTCTTAATCTAATTACAAGCCTTCATTAGGCTAACTAACATGACAAAATTTGGTGATGGTGGGAGCCCTTAGAAGGGTGCTCCTGCACCATAGTCCCCCTTAGCACAACTAAGGCACTTTGGGGTCAAGAAGAGCTATGTCTATGCCTAGTTTCTTGAACTGGCTTTCTTCTATCCAGGTGGATTTAGACTCAGGTTGACCTACCCACTTGATTAAGTGTTCCATATACACTTGATGTCTGGTAGCCTTCTTCACCCAAGATTCCAAAACCTTCTCTGCTATGGGTTGCTTCTTCTTTGGCATGGCATTGGTGTCTATGTCCTGGAGCACCCTTGACTGATCTTCACCTTGCTGTGGTGGATCACCTTTGAACAAGACCAGGTCAGCAACATTGAACACTGGTGAGATAGCCAAATCTGATGGCAAGTCCACCTTGTATGCATTTTCACCATACTTGGCCATAATTTTACAAGGCCCCACTCTTCTCATCTGCAACTTGGTGGGCATACCTTTTTGCATCCTTTCTTTTCTTAGATGGACCATCACATAGTCCCCTACCTTGAATTGGAATCTTTTCTCCTTTCATCTACTTTGGCTTTGAGCTTTTGAGTTGACTCCATGATGGATTTCTTGACCTGTTCTTGGACCTCCTTGATAGTTTGAGTGAAGTCCTTTGCTTGTCCACTCTTCATATCCATTGAACCTAAGTCTCTTAGTTCACATACACCTCTAGGGTGTCTTCCTTACACAACCTCAAAAGGACTTCTCCCTATGGTCCTATTCACACTATCATTGTAGGCATATTCTACTTGAGGAATGACAAGATCCCAAGTCAGCCCATATTTCTTGGTCAAACACCTTAGCAAGTTGCTCAACACTCTATTTATAACTTTAGTTTGACCATCAGTTTGAGGATGGTATGCTGAACTAAATGAGAGATTAGTTCCTAACCTTTTCCATAAGGTTTGCCAAAAATGGCCCATGAACTTGTTATCCCTATCTGACACAATGCTCAATGGGAGTCCATGAATCCTTACTATCTCTTTGAAGAAGAGATGGGCTATATAGCTTGCATCATGAGTAGTTCTAAATGGAATGAAATGGCTCATCTTAGAGAACCTATCTACTACAACATAGATGCTATCCATACCTATTTTGGTTTTAGGGAGTCCAACCACAAAGTCCATGCTCACACACTCCCAAGGCCTATTTGGAACTGGTAAAGGTTGATAGAGCCCTGCATTGCTTGAACCTCCTTTATCTCTTTGACACACACCACATTGCTCCACATATCTTCTCACATCCCTTACTAACTTGGGCCAAAAATAGTACCTTTGTACTAGCTCCATGGTTTTGTTTATGCCAAAATGTCCACTTAGGCTTCCATTATGCTTCTCTTGAATCAGATTTTCCGTCATGGATCCCCTAGGCACACATAGCCGATTGCCTTTGAACAAGAGTCCATTTTTTAGGGTGTAATCTACATACTCACCATGGAAATGGTTCTCAAAATCTTGGCACACCTTGTAGGCTTTTGAGAAGTCTTCATCCTCCTCATAAAGATCCTTGAAACCTACTATTCCAATGCTCTACAATTGAACTTCTTAGATAGTCAAGAGCTTCCTACTTAAGGCATCTGTTACCTTATTGAGTTGCCCCTTCTTGTGCTTGATAGTGAAGGTAAAGGATTGGAGATACTCCATCCACTTCAAGTGCCTATTGCTAAGCTTCTCTTGAGTATTAATATAGCTTAAGGCCTGATTATCTATGAACACCACAAATTCTTTGGGTAGGAGGTAATGCCTCCACTTCTTAAGGGATTGTACTAATGCATATAGTTCTAGGTCATAGGCTGAATACCTCTTCTTTGCTTCATTGAGTTTCTCACTGAAAAATGCCACAGGCCTTCCCTCTTGCCTCAATACACCCCCTACTGCAACACCACTTGCATCACATTCAATGGTGAACAATTTGTCAAAAGTTGGTAAGAGTAAGATAGTTTTGGTAGCTACCTCTTGCTTCAAGGTTTGGAATGCCTTATCAGCTACCTCAGTCCATTTGAACTTAGTTTTAAGTCCTCCCTTGATGGTGTCAAGCACTGGAGCACATATACCACTGAAATTTCTCACAAATTTCCTATAGAATTGGGCCAGCCCATGGAAACTTCTAACTTTAGTCCCTATTTTAGGGGCAAGCCAATTCAAGATTTCCTCCACCTTGCTTGGGTCCATTTTCAAAGTGCCCTTGGACACCACAAATCCCAAGTAAACTAGTTCTTGCTGCATGAAATCACATTTCTCAAGGTTAATAGCCAATTGTTCTTCATGTAGCCTCTTCAAGACTAACCTTAAGTGCTCAAGGTCCTCTACTTTAGTTTTGCTATAGATGAGTATGTCATCTAGATACACCACCACAAATCTACCTGTGAAGTCCTTCAAGACCTCATTCATCAACCTCATGAAGGTGCTTGGGGCATTGGTAAGCCCAAATGGCATCACAAGCCATTCATATAACCCATATGTGGTTTTAAAAGTGGTCTTCCACTCATCACCCTCCTTAATCATTATTTGGTGATACCCACTCTTGAGGTCCAACTTTGTAAAATACATAGCACCCCCTAAACAATCCATCAAGTCTTCTATTCTTGGAATTGGGAACCTATACCTGATAGTGATCCTGTTGATGGCCCTTGAGTCAGTGCAAAGTCTCCATTTTCCTCCCTTCTTGGATGCCAACACCATCGGAACTGCACAAGGACTAATACTTTTCTTGATCAGTCCTTGATCCAATAACTCTTGCACTTGCCTTGCTACTTCTTTATTTTGATTAGGGGTAAGCTTGTAGGATGCTTGGTTAGGAAGAGATGCACCAGGTACAAAGTTTATTTGATGACTTATAGCCCTTCTTGGTGGAAGTGTAGTAGGTGCTCCATCAGTCACAATGTCCTTGAACTCTTCTAGCATTTGTTTCACCTCTATAGGTGTCTCTGCCTGCAACTTATGTTCATCCTCTTTTGGTTTCACCATAATGGCACATCCCTCTATTTCAACATCATGTATAAAGTGTAGGAATTTCTTCCCACTGCTAAGAAACACACTAGGGGTCCTTGAGGCTCCTTCATCATTCTCTACCAGAGACTAAATCTTGAATGTCTTACCATCCTTCTTGAATGAAATGGAGTTCTCTTCTCCATCATAGAGCACTTTCCTGTCAAATTGCCAGGGTCTCCCCAATAGGAGATGGCAGGCATCCATGGGAAGGACATCACAAAGAACCTTGTCCCTATAGCCTCCAATGGAAAACTCCACCCATGTCTACTCATTCACCAATAAACTCTGCTCTTGATTCAACCAAGTCACCTTGTAAGGATTTGCATGGGGAATCTTTATAAGTTTTAACTTCTTTACAGCTTCATCAGATATGATGTTGTCAGTTGATCCTAAATCAACTATCACCTTACACGCCTTGCCTTGGATTTTGCACCTCACTCTAAATAGAGCTCTTCTTTGCTTGGGTTCTCCTTGGTTAGGTTGCCTTATTAGTACCCTCCTAAACATCAAGTTCTCCCCCATTTCTGATTCTAGCTTGCTTACTTCATTAGTACATGAACTACTACCATCTTCTTGGGTATACGCTACCCTCTTTTCACCACTAGAGCTTGTAGGTTTGTCAGGACACCAATAGGCAGGGTGTCCAAGCTATCCACATTAATAACACTTCATTGTGGCAAAGTAGGAGCTACTTCTTCCTCTACCACCCTGAGATCCTCTTCCTCTACCAAATGTTCCTCTTGAACTAAACTTTGCAACTTGCTCTAGGATTCTGCTCTCTCCTTGGCTTCTGGAGTCACCTCCTCTGCCACTAGAACCTCCTCTTTGACCCCCTCTAGAGTCCCTATGCCTACTTCTATTTTTGGAGTTAGGTTCCTACTTCTTTCTCTACTTATCTTCTAGCTTTTGTGCCATGTGCTGACATCCAAGGACTGTGGTAGGCGTAAATAGATTCATCTCCTCTGCTATACTCCATCTCAATGCACTTAAATACCTTGCCACCTTGATGCTCTCCTCCTCTTTCACCTTGGACCTTAGAATCAACTTGTGGAACTCTTCAGTATAGGTGGATACATCCATCTCTTTTTGGTTGAGGTTCAACCTTCTTCTATGCTGCTGGATTTCATAATCTTTAGGCAAGTATGCTTCCTTCACTTTGTTTACCATGGCTTTCCAATTGGCAATAGGGTTCTTTCCCTCTTTCTCCCTTTCTTCTTGGAGATAGTTCCACCAAGTTAGAGCTTGGCCTCTCAATCTTGCTTTAGCCACTTTGACCTTTTGTGACTCAAAGATCCCTTCACACTCAAAGTGATTCTCCATACCCTCTATCCATTGCATTACAAGCTTGGTGTCCATCCTACCAATAAGAAGTGGAGCACCTTCAAGTGCCTTGCCAATGATGGCCTTTAGTGCCTTCAAGAACTACTCATCTTGAGTAGGAGGATCAGGTGTAGGCACTTCATCATCTATAGTCACCCCTTTTTCCTTAGCATCTTTCTCCTCCATTCTATCTTTCACTTTATCTGCCTTTGCTTAGACATCATCCAAGAGTTGTTCCATCTAATACAATCTGTCTTGCAGGAGTCTATTGGCTTCCTCCCGATCTTCTACCTTTTTGGCTAGGTCTGTATTTGTCACCATCTTCTACTTTTGAGATGATCCAACTAATTCCTTTGGAGGTTGAAACATTCACTTTCCAACTATCCACTTCCCAAGCCTTATAGGCTCTGATACCAATCTAACAGGGAGATTGGGATAGACTAGCTAGTCTATGCTCCCTGATCCTTGTCTTGGATCCTAATGTGCTCTTTACACACCTTATGGTCTATAGGACTCCTATTCACTCTAGGATCCCTTGACCTAGCCCAATCTATCCACTAAGTATAAACTCTCCTTCTTCCTAGATTGTTTGCACTCTTCCTAGCTCCATACCCTTACATAGACCAATAAGGGGTTTAAAGGGTTAATCAAATCCATAGTCTCTGACAAGAGAAATGTTGACTTCCAAGGTGTTTTTGCATCAAATAAAGCATCTCCAAAGTTTTGGTGAAGATGGGTTGATGCCCAATTTCAAATTTTCTTCACAAAATAGGGCTACTAGAAAGAGCCCCTATTAGGCCTCCTCTCTGGGTTTTTAGGGATTTTGACCCACTTCTTCCATAGATTCAAGGATAGAGTTCCAAAAGAACCTCTATTTAATTTCCCAACCCTCAAGTATTTTTATGGTTTTGGGGCTTCAATTGTCCCTACAGTGCCTCCACTAGAAATGAGGTTTTATAGGGCTTTTTAGGCTTCTCTGAGTCACAGGGCTTGTCTATCTTCATAAACACCTCTAATGAATTGGTAGAACCCTCTGCTTCACACCAGTGAACCTTCACTCATGCCTCTTGACTTCCAAAAAAGGGCTTATCTTGAAACTTTCTCCCTTGTCCTCTAGAGCTTCAAAAAGTCTGACCATACCTAGTCGGGCACTGCTTAGTCTCGCCTAGGGATTGGTCAATAAATACCTTGCACGTATGATCCAAGGCCCTACTTGCATGCATTTATAGGTTAGGGTCTATACTACCATATCCCAAAGACCCATGGTGTTTCCACAGTGGGAATAGGAGTTACAGGCTCTACATTACAAACCCCTTCAAACTGGACAGGGGACTGGCAGATTCAAAACAAAAACTTTTATACACACAAATGAACAAATAAATTACTCTTAGCACACACAAATTAAAGTAAATACAACCAAACAAATGTACAATGTCAAATATATTATGTGCAATCTATTAACTCAACATATCATGCCATAAATCTTGACTAGCACACACTTTTAACAATCACAATGAGGTTTTTCCAACTCCAGGCCATACACAATGAATGCCAACCCTTGAATTAGGGTTTTTCAAGTCATATATAGTCTCCTCCTTGGGATTAGAGCTGGGTTAGGGCTTAGAGCCACTTTGGTAAGGTTTAGACCTTCATTAGGAAAAGTTGCTAGCAGCTTTTTGTGCAACTTTTGCTCTCACTACCTCCTAAGACCATTCTTAGGTCTATTATAAGGCACACTTGTGCCAAAACTTCCCAAACCCCTATTTTAAGACTTTGACCAATCTAAACAAGAAGTGATCTCAGGATGACATCATGCCCTGAGTCATTGTACAATCAGAATTGGAAGACTCAACTATGACTCTAGGACCTCACCTAGCCTACACACACCAAATGAGCTTTAAAATGCTTATTCTAATTACAAGCCTTCATTAGGCTAACTAACACAACAAAATTTGGTGATGGTGGGAGCCCTTAGAAGGGTGTTCTTGCACCACTTCATTATAGACTAGTCTAGGGCACAAACTTCTAGAGAGGCTGACATTTGAGAAATAATTTCCATTAGGCTCATACCCTTTGAAGTGGACCTAAATTAAATATTTTTTTAGAGTCACCGCTTTGACACCTGAAATAGTAGACCCGGAAGTGGAAAAATAAACTTTTGAGTTTCCCCCCGCATCTGGCAAACTTTTCAATGAAAAGGGGAACCTAGGTCAAGGTCAAGGTCAACCTTGACCCAGGGGATTAAAACCCCTGGAAAATATGCCAGGTGGGGAAAATAGTGCCTGGAGAGGCCCAATCAGAGTCCTAAACATGCACAGAAGATGGAAAAGGGGCTTCCATTTTAAGACGATACATTAAGCCCCCACTTTAGCGAGAGTATGGAAATTGAACATACTTGTGGTAAAGTTAGAAGAAAGACTCTACTGGATCGCAAGGAGGTAGAACATCACTTAGTTAAGGACATGAGCCCCCAGACCAAGGATTCTAACTCGACATACATGCACAAGGGTACAAAAACAAAGAAAAAAAAAAAAGACAAAGCTAAAAGACACAAAAAAGAAGGGTTAGTACAAAAACAAACCCAAATCAACTACCAAAGGAAACCTTGCTAAGAAATGCTTCCTATACTAATATCATATTTGGAAAGCTTATCATAAGATCATAAATGACTACATAAGAAAGAAAAGAGCAACACTATAAATAACATAGCTTCATGATCTAATCCTACTAGCATGAAAGTGAAAGAGAGAGAGAGAGAGAGAGAGAGAGAGAGAGAGAGAGAGAGAGAGAGAGAGATTACCTCACCCAGTAAGATACCCACCTTGCCATGAATCACCAAGGAGGGAGAGCCCAACAGGTAGCCAAACCTGATAGTTCACCCATAAACTATGCTTTGTAGTTGTAATGCGTCTTCTGGTGGCTTTCAAAATACCCATAGATCCACATTCTTGTATCACTATGGAATATAAAATGTGTGTCTCTTCAGGATTTAGCAACTTATGTGCATTACCTTCCAAGTATTTAGCATATTTGAAATTAAAAATGTGTCTCTTTAGGATTTAACAACTTATGTCCGTTACCTTCCAAGGATTTAGCATATTTGAAATTGAAAATGTGTGTCTCTTCATGATTTAGAAACTTATGTGCGTTACCTTCCTAGGATTTAGCATATTTAAAATTGAAAATGTCTGTCTCTTCAAGATTTAGCAACTTATGTGCGTTACCTTATGAGGATTTAGCATATTACAAAATGAAAACTATAGTATAAGGAAGACCCTATAAATGCCCCCTCCTTATTGACGTGCCTACCTAATAGATAGGATAAGGAACAGGAGGATACCTACTTCACAAAGTAAGGAGATATCCTATTAACAACAATGTACACTATATTCTTAGTGAAGGGTATTGACCCTTACATCAAAGAGCATAGATAATCATGAAAAATTATATGTCACTTATGGAAAAAGAATCCTCAAAGAGAAAGAGATATTATCAACAAGACCCCCACCGTAGAGGAGTGCTTTAGATAAAATATCATCTTTCAAAGAAAAGAAAAGAAAAGAGGGATCCAAGATCCAATCATCAAGCCCCCTGTGATCAAGAGGAAGAGGAATCTTGGAATGAAAGAATCAAACTCTAACCCCAAAGAAAGGGCAAGAGTGTATAAATAACATAATTTGAAAAATAAAGAAGAGGTGATGACCTAGGACAACAACCTCTCACATAAAAGGATACCATTAGCAAAAAAATGAGTCGATATAAGGAAATAATGTTGCAGAATAAACAAATGCCACTAAGGTAAGGAAAGTAGATCCCTAGACAGAGAGAAAGAAGGAAAACCTTTCCCCCCAGTGATGAAAGCAAGGGATACCTTTGCAAAAAAAATGTCTTTAGAAACGATATCATGAATACTAGAAGAGAACTATGGATGATTATGAGCAAAGGAAAGATATTATAATATAAAACCATAGGGATAAAATATAAAAAGAATAACCAATTAAGCTCAAAACAAAATACATGCTAAGAGCATAATGGATCCTAGAGAAATGGAAGAAATACCTCTTGTCCCCCAATCAAGAGACAAGAGGAGAAAATATCTACATTATAGAAGAATGAGGGGTATTCCTTGTATGGAAATTATGAAGAAATTTTAAAATCACACAAGAGTGAGATATAATTCCTAAAATAGCTCTTTCTCTAACATACATCTTGAAATTCACACAATCATCAAGTAAATGTGTAATTACTATAGTGAAAAGGACATTTGTACTTGGAGAGAGCATCTTTCGACATAGGTTTAAAGATTTCTTTCTTCGAATTCATTAATTGAACATACACCTGTTAATATGATTTAGAACAATAGAGAGGGGGGGTGAATCAGTTGTTCTCAGGTCCAGATGTATAAAAAAATCTTTCAAACTCTTCAACAAATCAGATCTAATAACCCACACCTACTCGGTCATTACTGATTGCATAACAGAAACATATAACAGTGCAATCCACTTATCCAAAAGCATCTAACTTGTAAAACACAAAAATGTTCAAACCAAAACATTCACACAAGTATCAACACCAGGATTTATAGTGGAAACCCAATTTGGGAAAAACCACTTTGTAACATGTTACTATTATGTTCACTCTTTTGAAGTCAGCTCGGTGAAAAGCCAACCCTGTCAAAGGTTACAAACACACTGTCAGGTGTGACCCGGTTAAAGGATTTCAACCTCTATTAAAAGTGCACCTTGTTATAGGACTTACATACACTCCATTAGAATGCAACCTTGTTCAAAGGATTTATACCTATGACTGTTAGGTCAACCTCTGTTAAAAGGATTTTGACTGTTATAATGGTTAGAATGTAGTAGTAATATTGATATGAGAAACATACAACTCACTTTGCAAATATCAGATCCAATTCCGTACACATATGCTGGCTTACTGATTGTGAACCTTTTCCATCTCCATCACTGATCTTCTCAGAAACCTTCAAGCGATCACAACACTCCTCCTTCAGCCTTTTCTACTTAGACAGTCAATAAAAATACTTCTAGCATTCACTTCTTTCCATCCATTCAACCTCTTGCTTAGGTTTCCTTAATACTACCTCTATTAGGTCAATACATCTTTTGCTTCTTAATCTCCTTCGTAGATCTTAGGGTTAGGTCAGATTCATTGAATCTATCCTACATTATGTTCTTCGGCTTATCTTTGAAATATCTCGAATCTCTTAAAGATTTACAATAAAACATTTTACAGTGCATTAAATTCTTTCATACAATCAATAAATAAAGTCAACACATTTTACATAATTCAAGAATTCAATGATGTCGACTGGAAATCTGAATTCTTCAACAAATACAAAATATTGACACTCAGTCAATACTATGTCCAACTTCTCGGTCTTCTCTAGAAAGCTCGGTCACCACATAAATTGTTCCCTCGGCTAACACTATCTTCCTCGGCAATTAACTGGTGTTCGGTCAACACTATTTTTACTCAACATTCACTAGCTCGGTCAACACAAACAACACTCAACTTAAACTAGATTTCTTCACTTATGCTCGGTCAAGCATACCAGTTTAGTCTTCATTCTTACTAAGATAAACAATACATTGTCTTATCGTTGTGCCACATAATCAAGTACTAATTGAAGTATCAAGATAACTCAACCTTTCCTTAGGTGTTGTTGTTACCAACCTTGCCTATCCCCTTAGCAACACTCAAATAGATATAGTACTTTCTTAAATAGCAATAGTCTTACCAATTAAGGTTTGACATCAATGACAATACAACAATTTCTTGAATCACAGTTTCCAACAATCTCCCTCTTTGGCATTAATGGCAACACCATATGAATATCACATTAATTACCAACCAATCCAAAACTATCTGTTTATCAGAGAAATGTATAATATCCTTAGCTTCAATCTAATACAAAATTTATTAGCCATGCATGACCGTCCACTGAATTTCTCTCACTATCTTGATCTTCTTATTCTATGTATTCATATGTCATTATCTCCCTCTTTGACAAAAATGCCAAAGCAACAACAAAAACATACATCCTGTAGATGTAGATATCATCCTTTTAGTTCAGTAGGATATGTCTCCCTCTATCATCTTGCTTATGACTTATTTTGACTTTGTTGTGCTCTTCACAACTCTAGGTTGCTCCTAAAGTGTGACCTTTCTCTGCATCAATATGTTAGATGTTCTTTGCAGCACACTTGATGTAGTGCTCCTAGCTTGACTAGGAAGCCTCAGTTAGGGGAAGGACCCCTAATTGACTTCTCAGATATTCATGAGCTTCTTTAGGTAAAGCTTTAGTGAATACATCTGCTATTTATTCCTTGGTATTCACATATTCCATGCAGACCTCTTTATCTTGTACCAGTTCTCTCAAGTAGTGATACTTGATGGCAATGTGTTTGGTTTTAGTGTGCATCACTGGATTTTTAGAGATGTTGATAGCACTTGTGTTGTCACAGAATATGACAACTGGTTCAGTGATTTCTTCTTTCATGCCCACCAACAATTGCTTTATCCATATCAAATTTGAACAATTGATAGCTACAACCACATACTTAGCTTCAGCAGTAGATTGGGAAATGCAATTTTGTTTCTTGCTTGTCCAGAAAACTAATCTTTGTCCAAGAAAGAAAGCTCCACCACTAGTACTCTTTCTATCATCTACATTTCCTACCCAATCAACATCTATATACACTCTCAGTTCAAATTTGTCATGCTTCTTGTAGTACAACCCATAGTCAGCGGTTCCTTTCAAGTATCTCATGATTCTTTTAACCACCATCATGTGAGTTTCCTTAGGATTGGCAAAAAATCTTGCCACAATCCCAATAGCTAATGCAATATTTGGTCTGCTATGTACATCATACTGTAGCTTTCTGATCATAGATCTATACAAAGTCTGGTTAACTTCTACAACATCATCATTCTTAGACAACTTTTGTCCAGTAGCCATGGGAGTACTTACTGGCCTTGAGTCTTCCATACCAAAGGTTTTTAGTATCTCATGAACATATTTAGACTAGGTGATGAAGATTCCTTTCTCCATCTGATATACTTGCAAACCAACAAAAAATTTGATCTCTCCAAACATACTCATTTCAAATTTTGTTTGCATTTCATTTGAGAATTTCTTACACAAGGCATCTTGTCCACCAAATATAATATCATCTACAAAGATTTTGGCTAACAGGATTCCTTTACCTTCTTCATCTTTCATGTACAGATTGCTTGTGTCATTTGTCCTTGAGAATCCAATCTGTATTAGGTAGTTGTGCAATCTCTCATACCATGCTCTGAGAGCTTGCTTTAATCCATATAGTGTTTTATTCAGTTTGCAAACCACATGTCTTATGTTTGGATCAACAAATCCTTCTGGCTGTTCACTATATACTTCTTCTTCCAGTATACCATTTAAAAATGCAGACTTGACATCCATTTGGTATACCTTGAAACTTTTATAGGCAGCATATGCAAGCAGAGCTCTGACTCCTTCCAATCTTGCTACAGGGGAAAATGTTTCCCCATAATCTATTCCTTCTTCTTGTGCATAGCCTTTGCATACGAGCCTAGCCTTGTTTCTTGTGATTTGACCATGTTCATTCAGCTTATTACAAAATACCCACTTTTTCCCAATGACATTCTTATCTTCTGGTCTCAGCACCAGAGTCTAGGTATCATTCTTCTCTATCTGCTCAATCTCTTCATTCATTGCTTCTATCCAGTCTTCATTTTCTAATGCTTTGTTTGTTGTCTTAGGCTCATATTTACATAGTAAACATGTTGGATCTCTTACCTTGCTTCTTGTTTAAATTCTGGTATCTTTATCTCCAATAATCTGTTCAGGCTTGTGATGTCTCCTTACATATTGTGCTAGAATAGGTTCTGCTCTTCTTTCATTCAGCTCATCAGGTTCTCCAACCAGATTGTCAGATTTAGCTTCTGAATGCTTGGTAACCTCTTCCCAATACTCAACAGCTTCTTCCTATCGCTCGACATGTTCTTCTTCTCTCTCGACATTGTTATCCTGATGCTCAACATTGCTTACCTGAGACTCAGCATCAGGTGCAGGTCTGTCAGTTGCCTCTTCTTCCTCTATATACACAAAAGATCAGTAATCTTCTAGTACCCTGTTACTGTCAGCTTCATTTTTCTCTGCATACTCATCAACTTTGACATTTACACTTTCCACAAGTTTATTAGTGTTAGAATTCAGACACTTATAAGCTTTACTTTTTGTGGAATAGCCTAGGAATATACCCTCATCACTTTTAGCATCAAATTTTCCATTCCTACTATCCTTCAATATGTAGCACTTACTTCCAAAGATTCTAAAGTATTTTATATTCGGTGCATACCCATGCCATAATTCATAAGGTGTCAAATTTGTACCTTTTTTTGTCTGTACTCAGTTAAGAGTATAAATAGTTGTACTTATAGCTTCTTTCCAATACTTCTGTGCAACATTCTTTTCAATCATTAATGTTTGTGCATAGTCCAAGATAGATCTATTCCTTCTCTCTGCTATACCATTCTATGGAGGAGTTCTAGGTCCAGACATCTATCTTTTGATCCCTCTATCATTGCAAAATAGATTGAACTCATTTGATGTGAATTCTCCACCTCGGTCAGATCTCAGACACTTCAAGTTTTTACCTATCTCTTTTTCAACCTTGGCCACATACCACTTAAAAAATTGAAAAGCATCAGATTTTTCTTTTAAGAACATTACATGCATCATTCTGGTATAATCATCAACAAACAGGATAAAATATCTAGCACCACAATAACTTTGTACACCCATTGGTCCACAAAGGTCAGTATGAACCAAATCTAAGAAATTCTAAGAAGTAGAGGTTTTGCTCTTGAAACTAGACTTAGTCATCTTACCCAACTGACATTCTTTGCACATTACATTCTCAGGTTTCTTCAATCTAGGTAGACCTCTCACTTTCTTTTTCTTTCTAATTTCTACCAGATTATCAAAGTTAACATGACATAGCTGCTTATGCCATAACCAAATATCATCAAGTTGTGCAATCATACATGTTTCTTCAGATAGGTCTAGATAGAAAAAATTACCTCTTGTTTGTTCTCCACTTCCAATCAGTTCACCTGTGGCATCAAATATTTTGGCCTTCCTATGATGAAATTCCACTCGGTAGCTAGTGCTATTAAGTTGTGCAACACTCAGAAGATTATAATTAAGACCCTCAACCCAATAAGCATTTTCACAAGAGATCTTATCAATCATCTTAATCAATCCTTTTCCTCTAACAGGACATGGTGCATCATTTCCAAACTTTACACTCCTACCTTTATAATGGTTTAAGGTGTCAAACTTACTCTTATCTCCAGTCATATGATGTGAACAACCACTGTCAATAATCCATTTATCATTTTTGTTCACATAAGATATTAATGCAGTTTTCTCATCCTCATCAGATTCATCTTTCATTGCAACATAGACAACTTCAATTTCAAAATCATCATTATCAGTGTTAGTCTCTTCTTTAGCAATGTAGCAGGATTTCTTACCTTTCCCTTTGTAGTCTTTGTATCTTTGGTAACCTCTATCTTCTCTTTTGTCTTTTTGCTTATTGTTTCTTTCTTCATCCTTATTATCCCTGTCAGGACATCTAGCAGCTATATGACCAACTTTATTACATGAAAAACATATAATAGGGAGTTTACCTTCATACCTTCCTTTTCCCCTTTTCAGTCTTCTAGCCATAAGAGCTTCTAGATCCTCAAGTTCTTCATTAGATATGCCACTGTCACTATTGTATGCACCCAAAAATGGTCGCCTAGATTTTGGGCCCCATTTATTTGATTTATCAACCCTGAATCATTTTTATCAATAATCAATATTTTCAACATTATCAATTTCTTGATCAAGTCTTAATTTCGATCATATATTGGATTTTTATCCTATGGGCTAACCATTTATCCTAAGCTTTTATTTAATTAAAAGGAATTTCCTCCCCTTTTATTAAATAAAAAGCCCCCACTTTCCTCTTATCCTAAGTTGCACAAATAAAGTATTATTCCTATTTTATAAAAAGGAGAAAAACACTTTTTGTCTCATATGGACATAAAGTCAACTCCTATTTTCCTATTGGAGGATACTTGTGCACATGGATTGCTCCTCTTTCAAGCTCCACCGCTGATTAAAAATTTTTGCCTCTTAATCTCAATGGTCCATTTCACCTCATTTCTTATAAAAGGAGAGCTCTCTCCCTCATTTTAGGACACTTGTTTTATGCTAACTCTATGCTGCAGGAATTCTTTGGAGCTTTTTGGAGATCATTGTTGCATTGCATTTTAGAGTTCTTCATTTGCTTCATAATTTAGCTTCCATTCTTGCATAGTAGTTCATTTTTATGCTTTCATAGCTTAGATTTCACTTTCAAGCTTTAGAATAACTCATTTAGCTTAATAAGAAGGGTTGTAACACATTGCTATTTCCATTTCATAGCTTAGTTTGTACTTCCATTTTCATAGCATAGCTTGCACATTTGCATTCTCATTCTTAGCTTGCATTGCATTGCATTTTCATTTGATTCTTTGGGGATATTGGCACTCTTGCTCTTGTCCTCATTTGAATCTCTCATTGTATGGTTGACTAGCAAGGTCACAAGCTCAATGGCTCTAGCTAAGAGAAAATCCATAATCTTACAACTCCATGCATAAAGAGCTATGGATCGATTTGTGAGGCCTCATTGTTGAGCAACCTTGCATGTAAGGATTCATAGAAGTGCACAACTTTTGTGTGTACATTTTTGGCGCCCACCGTGGGGTATAATAGTTTTATTTTGTCCTTCATTTTTTGCATTTTCGTCATTTATTTTCGTTAATTTTGCACAAACAGGTGAAATGCCGCTTGCGGGCATTCTGTTCACACTTGTGAGCATTTTGTTCACATTCTGTTCACACCTGTGAGCATTCTGTTCTTGCTTTTGAGCATTTTGTTCATGCCTGTGACCAGTCTGTTGACACCTTTGAGAAATCTATTCACGCTTGTGCAGGTTCTGTTATCGCCTGTGCATATTTTGTTCATGCCTAGCTAGGTTTTATTCACGCTTAAGCAATTACATTAACGCCTATGCAAGTTTCATTCACACCTATAAAGATTTTATTCATGCCTATAAAGATTCACTCACGCCTATGCAAGATTCACTCACGCCTATGCAGATTTTAATCACGCCTGTGCAGATTTTATTCACGCCTCTGTAGATTTGGATCACGCCTGCTAGTTTTTGGATGACGCCTATGAGCTGTTAAATGTCGCCTGGTATTTTCTGTTTAATTTTGCTATTAAATTTCCATATTTGCTAGTTTTTTTGCTGTTTTTGAAAATTTTAGCGTTTTCAAATCCGTGCCACTATGGAAAATGGGCACCCATTTTTTTTTTAAATTTTTGCAAATGGTATCAAAAATCAAAGTGTGATATATTGTTGGAAAGGTCTTTCCAAGCCTAATCCAACCATGATGGTTTCATTTTCAGATTTTGTCATTTGATCAGTTATTTTTGTAGATTATCTGATTTTTTATGTGCTAACCATTGTTAGATTTTGGGTTTTCCTAACCTCTTGTTAGTCTAACAAGTTGTTTTGTAGGTGCTCCCATTGCCTGAAATTTGCCAAAAGAACACATGTCAAAGAGGGCTACTAATGGTTTTTGCAGGGCTGCCCTAAGCATAAAAAACAAAAAAAAAATCTTACTTATTTATTTGCTTTCCTTTTAAGCGTGGCAAAAATTAGTTGTTTCATTTATTAGGCACTTAATACCTTGTTGTAGGAATTTTGAGGTGGTAGGAGAGTATGCTCTTCACCCTTGTGGTGAAACAGAAATCTTGACCCATCTTGGGATTTTGAAAGCAAGGGGGTAATTAAATTTTGCTTGGTGTGTTTGGGAGAAGTTTTTGAGATAGGGGAGTATGCTCTTCACCCTTGTGGTGAACCAAAAACCTTGAACCTCAAAAATCATCCATTCTTTGTTTAGTTTAGGATCCTTTAGCGGGCCTGCACTTGAGCAATCAAGAGGAACGACCCAAGTGGGGACAACCTTGTCATCATTTTCCTTGGTGGCGAGTGATTCCAACTCACTATAATCTCAAGGCTATCGAGGACACAAAACCTTGGTAGACATAACACTTGTCTTCGCTTGATGTGAGTAACTCATGGGATTGTGACCTTAGGGAAAGCATTGAGCAAGAATGCTTAAGGTACTCTTGAGGCCGCAAGGTCCCAGTCCTCTATGAGGAGCAAGAGGGGTGTTATGAACGGAAGCCCTTATTAAGAACTTTTAGATAGAAGCCACCTTATTTAGCTGCTTATCTTCTTAGTGCAAGGATCGATCCAAGTGAAACAACTCGGATCACCTTAAGATACTCACCATATGTGTTCCTTTGGTTGTGTCTTTGACACTTCCACGACAAAGCCAATATCTCTTGTGGGCAACCACTTGGTGTGAGGCAAGGGGGCATCAAGTTATGGGCTAAGTTGGTAAGTATTGAGCCTTGTCTTGTAGGTAGATATTGCTTGAAGTGTTTTTGAATGTGCTAAACCAGTGTAAATGTTCTCAACATACAAACAATCGGTAGCATTCATAGGGTGCAATTTTATTTTTGATATCACAAGTGTTTGTCTTGGCAAGGTTGCTTTTGCCCTTGTTTCAAGTGTTTTGAGACATGTTTGATCCCTCACTATTTACAAACTTGCCAAAATTCTACTGATATTGTGATTGAGATCGAAAACATCAACCCTCAAACCAAAAATTTTGACCAAACAGGCCCAAAAATGCAAATTTTACACAGTTCTGGTCAAGAGTTAAACAATTTTGCAACAGTATCGCTTGCTTTGAGAAGAAACATTGTGCGATAGTCCGCCCCTATTGGACTATTTCCTGACCTGCCTGGTGCTTATTGCCCAGATATTGTGAGGTCTATCACCTAGTATAGGGCGAAGTATCACCCAGTTATAGGTGTATCGCCCTATTAGCCTAGGGTATATCGCCTAGGTAGTTTCTGTCGTGCTTTCAATTTGGTCAGTTTTAATTGCTGTTAGTCAGGTTAGGCCTTTGAGTAGGTTTCTTACTCTGTCATTAGAGACCTGTCTTGGCTCTAAATCTCTAGTTTTTGCCCTCTAGGAATAGCATCAATTGGTTTACAAGGCCACTTTGGAAATAGTTGTCAGGATAGAAGCTTATTCTTGGTGAGAAAGATTATCTCTAGAATTGTTAGCTACATTCTTGGAGAATTTTAGTGCTCTTATTGTCCAAATCACTTTCATTTAAATCTCAATTTCAATTATATTTTGGCCTAGTACAACCTCCTGATTAAAAAGTGCAAGGGTAGTCACCCTTTGATTTGAAGCACCTCTTTGACAGTGTTGGTAAAGCCCCTTTGATATTTCTATCTTTTCATTTCTCTTTGGACAATAAAGAAATTTGATTATCCTAGTTTGGTGTTGACACTTTGAGAGGTCATCTCATCATTAAGAGTCTCTTTCTTTCATGTCAGTTACAACAAGGTACCAAGTCAATCAAGGGAAGCAACCCCCTATTGTCTTTAGCCAGTTACCACCAGTTAAGACTTGTCAATAGCACAAGGGAAAAAAACCCCTTTTTGACCAATCTCCTAAAAGTGAATCTGAGGTTTGTTTTAATCCAAAAGGTAATCCTAGTGAAGTGAGCACCTCTTTAGCACCACTTTCATCAAGTATGGACATGCGTTACACTTTCACTTGACAACAAAGAGAAGCCATGAATCAAACTCTTGAGGATATCTTCTAACGGCATAGGAGAGAGTACGGTGGTTCTTCTCATGTTAGTCCACTCGGGTCACCTCCCAACAACACAAGATATTTAGATGCTCACCAACGAGCTGAGAGACATTATAGGCAAACTCACTCAGATTCAGGGTCACAAGACGAGGACCAGAACAACGAATCTAGTGACCATCACATCAACACGGCCAACACAATAAGGAATTCAAGACAATCTTCTCCACTTAAAGATACCTCTTGATATGCAAATACAAGGTTGAAAAGCATTGAAAGGGAGAAGCAAGCCTATCTAGATGAACAAGCCACCAAAAAGGAGAAATTCAGACAACTAGAAGAAGAGGAACGTGCATTATTGGACATAAGCAAAAGACTCTCCCAAGAAGAAGAAGATAGGCTCTATGCACAACAAATCCAAAATTGATTCAATAGGAGGGGTACCAATAGTGGGACCAACTCACCCCCATCTACCCCCTCACCAAGTCCTAGAAGAAGGTCAAGGATGCCCTCACGATCCCCAAGTCCTAGAGGAAGAAGGACTTCAAGATATGATCATCATAAGAGATGATCACCTCATAGACATTCAAAGCAACCCTCCCAACAAGCACATCATGGCTCACAACATGGAGGAAGCTATACCAACTTTGATAAAATAGATTTTATGACTATGCAACAAGAACCATCCTTTCAAGCATATGTGGAAAGATATGTGGAACAAAACAAGGATCAATTCCTAGAAAGCCTTATCAACAAAGGTGCTAAGGTCCCATACAATTTTGATGTCCACCAAAAGATTAAAAAATAGAATCCTTCAACCAGTGAGGTGATCATGCAAATGCAAAAGGATATAGAAAGGATGAGGGCTCCTAAGAGCACCTTTAATTTGGATTCCATATGCCCCAACCCAATCGACAAGAGTGTGGTGTTGGTTGAGTTCCCTAAGAAAGTTGAGTTTCCAACCTATGACAAATATGGTGGCGTTGGTGACCCTCATGACCATGTTCGACAGTTCTACATAATGAGCTTTTCTTTTCACCATGAAGACTCCTACTTGATGAGATTATTTCCAAGGAGTCTCAAGGGTCAAGCCATGGAGTGGTTCACCAACCTTACTCCTCCAGTAAAGACATTTAAGGAACTTGTCCAAAGATTTGTTCAACATTTTGCTTATAATCTATCAAGGTCGGTCACAATGCTTGATTTGTGCAAACTCAAACAAAATCAAGGGGAACCTTTTGTCACCTTCCTACAAAGATGGAGACGTTTGTGCTCAAAATATCCAAGGACAATTCCTGAGGAGGAAAGAATAGACATCATTATGAGTAACTTGATACCAGAGTTAAGATATAAAGGAAGATCCCATTTAATTCTTTTGATACCATGGTAGAAGTGGCCTGTCGCATAGAGGATGTCCTAAAAGAACAAGGAATTTTGGCTAAATCAACTAATAACAACAATGGCCAAAACAACAACAATAATGGTAATAAGGACAAAAAGAACTCTTATTGGAATAAGAATAAGCAGGTGGTCAATAATGGAGTTTTTGACTCATCACAACCTAAGAATGAAGGAGTTCTTAATCTCTCTCATGCAGTTCAAGCTATGAAGCTGCAAACATCTTCAGGACAACCAGAGAATAAACCCAAGTATCAAGGGAGACCTAAAAAGGAAAAGAGACAATTTACTAAACTTGGGGACTCCTATGCAAACATTTTCAAGACATTAATTGCTCACAATTTGGCACACCCTCAAGATCCTGCCAAACACCGCATACCAGATCCTAAACCTCATTGGTGGGATAAGAAGGCCTTTTGTGTCTTTCACAATGGAATTGGACATGATATAGAAAATTGTTTTAGACTTAAACATCTTGTTCAAGACCTTATTGAGAGCAACAAATTACAAGTTGATGGTTTAACCACTAATGCGGATCACAAAGCTTTTAAAGAACCCTTGCCCAAATATGAGAAAGGAGAGAATTCTAACAACAAGAATGGCAAGGTTGCTATCAACTACTCTTACACAAATGCTGAAAATGTTATTAACATGCTTGAAGTGGCTGATGATAATGTCAACATGATGAGAGGGAAAGACCCTTATGGATATGATGTGAATTCAACTCCTATGCTTGATGAAGGACCCATTGTGGTACTAAGAGGTCCTCACTCACGAAGGATGTCCCAACCCCTCAATGCTGTCACTAGAAGCCAGTCTCAAGCTCCCATTGTTATTAGAGGTCCTAACTCTAGTAAGTCTAAGCAGCCAGTGTCAAAGGGTGTTCTTCCAAAATCTGCTATTGTTCCTGAGTTGAATTATAATCTTGTTGACCAATTACAACGTACACCAACATAGATTTCAATCTTTGAGCTTTTGGAACTGTCCCCTAAGCATAAGCGTGTCCTTGAGGATGCCTTGCGAATGGCTAATGTCCCTAATGATATAGATGTAGATCAATTCTAGAATATGGTCAACCACTTGGCTAGCCCTCACTACCTTACATTCTTAGAGGAAGATGACAAGTCATTAGGCCACCCACACAATTTGGCCCTTCATATAGAGGTTATGATCCACAAAACCCGTGTCAGGTGTGTGTTGATAGATGGGGGTGCTGGGCTTAATATTTTTTCTTTGAGCTTATTGAAGGCCTTGGGTTATTCAGAAGAAGTCATTGACATGAGGAAGAAAATAACTATCAAGGTTTATGATGAAGCAGAATGTAGTTCTAAAGGATTGGTCGTTCTTCCTATTTGAATTGGTCCTGTAGAGAAAGACATTTTGTTCCAGATTGTTGATGCCGGTCCTTTGGCTTACAATATTTTGTTAGGTAGACCATGGATACATGAGATGCAAGCGGTCCTGTCTACCTATCATCAGTGTGTAAAATTCCCTTACAATAGAATAGAAGTCTGCATACCTGGAGACAGCACACTGTTAGTCAACACAATTTCAGCAGGGTCTCACATTCCTTTGAATAGGGAGGCTAACAGTTTTGATATTGGATTTGAACAATGCAAGAATAAATTCAAGACCATAGATCTTGGTATGGGGGATTACAAATTGGATTCATTTACAAAATTGCCAATTTCCCCTAGGTCTTATGGCAAACCTTCTCAAGAAATGAAGCCCTCGTCTTCGGCCATGACATTGTTCGATAAGTTTGTGGAATCCTCAGTTCTGATTCAAGAAGAAAAAGAAGAGGTTGACATTAGGGATTGGATTTACCGAGAAGAGAAATACCTACATAATGAGAATTTTGCACCTTCCCCTAGAGCTTATAGGAGAGGGTATACATTGGTCAAGAATATGGGTTATCCAAGACATGGTCCCCTTAGTCATAGGTTGGATGCTAAGGATGAACCTCTTAACCATGCCCTTTTTGGATGAAGGAATAAGTCAACAGTTGGCTTAGGTTTTGAAAATAAGAAACAAAAAAGTGTCCCTGTCTCAGCTACGATGGACACTGACAATGACTCAGACTACACACCTAATCTCTCTAATCAACAAGACATGTCTGATGATTGGGTGCCTTCAACAAATCTCCTTTGGGGAGATTCACAAGATTTGACAACTGACAGTATGAATGCTAGATTGACAATGGAAAGTGTTGCTATCCTAGCTGTGACGAATAGTAACAATGATAGTATTAGAGAAGGGGAAACTCTTCCCAATCTTGAGGCTTCTACATCACAAGGCACAAATAATGATTAAGAAATAGACTCACATGAGTTTGAATGGGACTCACTTTCAGATGCAACAATTGATTTGGACATGGATGTTGTCCATACTTATAGTACTCAACCCGATGTGACCAATGAGCCTAGTGTAGGACTGGAGGATTGGACTCCTTGAATTGCCTTAGTGGACGACACTTCATTTGATAGGACAAATCCTGACTCGGGTATCTTAGGAGGGGACTTCATGAATCCTGATCGTATGGTCACCAGAGATAACACCTTCCATATAAACAATGTTGAACCCGTCATTGACCTACCCCTTGTTCACTATGACCTAATCGACTGGTCTCAGTGCCACCAAGAGCCTATACTCCTCTCCTTTCAGAATGATTACGAAATTGCCTACTATCTAAATTCTCTTGAACCTGTAGTCTCTTCCACTAGAAAACTGACAACAAGTATGACAGAGCCTGATATTAAGTACCTCAGTCTAAAAAAAAAAGAAAAAAAAAAAAGAAACATGGTTTTGATGGCGAAAACCACTTTGTGGCAGTGTCAGAACCCAAAATAGTAAAAAGAAAAGATGTATCTGAAGGTGAAAACCTTTTTGAGGTGCCTAAGGATGGGGTACTTAATAACTTGCCAAGTTATTTTGAAGACAGGTCATCAGTTCTCATTGATCCCACACAACCAGTCAATTTGAATACAGAAGAGGCTCCCCAAATAGTGCACCTAGCTCAGTCTCTATCAGTTGGAGAAAAAGAGGCATATACAAAATTTTTGCAAAAGAAGAAAATCAACTTTTCTTGGACATATTCTGATATGCCAGGGCTTGACACTGATCTTATTATGCATCATCTATCTATAGCTCCAGGAATAAAACCGATTAAACAAAAGTTGAGGAAAATGCATCCTCACATAGCTCTTCTTGTTAAAGCTGAATTAGAAAAGCTCTTACATGCAGGATTCATTCGAGCTATCGACTATGCTGAGTGGATCTCCAATATTGTTCCAGTTTCAAAACATGATGGGTCCATTTGCATTTGCACAGACTTCAGAGACCTCAACAAAGCATGCCCAAAGGATGACTTTCCACTCCCTAACATAGACATGATAGTGGATATGACCGCGGGCTATGAGATATATTCTTTAATGGATGGTTTTTCCGGATATAACCAAATAAAAATAGCTCCCGAAGATCAAGAGAAAATAGCTTTCACATGTGCATGGGGAACCTATTATTGGAACATCATGCCATTTGGCCTAAAGAATGTAGGAGCAACATACCAGTGAGCTATGACCACAATTTTTCATGATATGATGCATAAGAACATGGAAGATTATGTGGATGATACCTTGGCTAAATCCAGGAAATGGGATACACACCTCGACAATTTGGAAGTGATTCTAGATCGCATGGAATAGTTTCAGCTTAGATTGAATCCAAAAAAGTGTGCATTTGGAGTTGCCTCAGGTAAACTCCTAGGATTCATAATTTCAGCAAAAGGAATAGAGGTTGATCCCGAAAAGGTCCAAGCTATATTAGATATGCCACCTCCAAGAAATATCAGTCAAATGAGAAGTCTTCAGGGACGTCTTCAGTCAATTAGGAGGTTTATTTATCAGCTTGCAGATAGAGTACAAACTTTTAATAAGACATTGCATAAGGGTGCTTCTTGCGTGTGGAATGAGGAATGCCAAAAGAGCCTAGATCAAATTAAACAATACTTGGCTAATCCTCCAATTTTGATGCCACCTATTCCTGGGAAACCATTGATTTTATACATTTCAGCAACAGAGTCTTCCTTAGGGGCATTGTTGGCTCAATTAGATGATACTGGGAAAGAAAGGGCTATTTACTACATTAGTCATACCCTAGTATCTTATGAGATCAATTATAATAGCATTGAAAAGTCTTGTCTGGCAGTAGTGTTTGCTTCCCAAAAGTTGCGACACTATATGCTTGCTCATACTATACATTTGGTTGCAAAAATTGATCCTCTTAAGTACTTGCTTAGTAAGGCTGCTCTCATGGGTAGACTTGCTAAGTGGATGATGGTTTTGACTAAATTTGATATAGAGTACGTTGAGAGAAAGGCCATAAAGGGGCAAGCTATTGTTGATCAATTAGCTGATTTCCCAGTTAAGGATAGTATGCCTATTCAAGTAGAGTTCCTAGATGAACACATACTGTATATGACTACCCGCACTTGGAAGATGTTCTTTGATGGTTCCCACATGCAAAATGGATCAGGTGCTGGAGTATTATTTGTCTCTCCACATGGGTACAACATTCCAAAGTCTTACAAACTTTTATTCCCATGTACAAATAATATTGCCGAATATGAAGCTTTGACCAATGGATTGAAAATGGCTATAGAATGGAACATAACAAAATTACATGTCTTTGGGGATTCATAGCTAATTATCAACCAAGTCAATGAGGAGTATCAAACTAAGGATGATAAATTGGTACCTTACAAAAATATGGTTGAATGATTGAGATGTTACTTTACATTTGTGACATTTCAATAGATCCCCAGGATAGAGAACAAAGCTAAAAATGCTATGGCTACATTAGCTTCACTCCTACAGTTGGAACAACATGAATCCAGATTTGAATTCCTGGTGGAAGAGCTACACCATCCCATATTTGACTCATCTGAAAACCATGTCATTTGTACCCTTGTCACACATGAATCTTCCTGATATGGTGCTATCTATTCATATCTCCATGATGGCATCATCCCCGACACATTCAATCGTTCTGAACACCGAAACCTTGTCCACAATGCCTCCTACCACACCCTTATCTCTGGTAATTTATATAGGAAGGGTTTAGATGGGACACTCCTTAGGTGCTTGGAAAAGGAGGAATCTAACCAAGTGTTAGCCGACATCGACAAGGGCATTTGTGGTGGACATTCCAATGGTCTTGCCATGGCCCGAAGGTTGCTTAAGGTGGGGTATTATTGGCCCATGATGCAGATAGATGCAGTAGCCTTTGCTAAGTCTTGTGAAAAATGTCAGAAACATGGAAACCTGATTCATGCTCCAGGTAGGGAGCTGATTCCTTCCATTTCTCATTGGCCATTTTAGCGTTGGGCCTTTGATCTAGTTGGGCAGATTCACCCCAACTCATCAGGTGGACATAAGTTCATTATTAATGCTACTGACTACTTCACAAAATGGGTGGAAGCTGTGCCACTTTTTGTGGCTTCATGGAAGACTATCTCTTTGTTCATCTTGAATCATATTATTTGCCGATTTGGAGTACCTTCTGAGATTATCACTGATAATGGAGGTCAATTCAAGAATAAGGACCTAAAGCATTTATGCAAAAAGTTTAAAATCAAGCAACATTGGTCCTCCATTTACTTTCCACAGGGAAATGGACAGGCAGAGGCTTCCAATAAAACCATCCTTAAGATTCTTCATAGGACAGTGCACAAGAATGGCAGGGATTGGCACTTGCAAATAAATCCAGCACTATGGGCTTACAGAACTAGCATTCGTACACCTACAGGAGCTACTCCTTTTGCTCTTACCTATGGTGCTAAAGCGGTGTTGCCCTTAGAAGTAGAGATACCTTCACTTAGAGTCTCACTCAAAGGATTGATAACAGATGAGGATTATCGTGCCATGAGGTTACAGGAACTTGAACTTCTAGATGAGAAGTGTAAGGCTTCATTTGATCATATGAGAGTGTATCAAAAGCGTATGTCCAAAGCATTCAACAAGAAGGTTTTCCCTAGGGAATTTCAGATAGGTGATCTTGTTTTGAGAGAGAACCCTAAGAATCAACAGAATAGAGAACAAAAGGGCAATTTTGAACCTAATTGGCTTGGACCATACATTATTATAGCTGCTTTTGGTACTGGTGCATATTTACTATCAGATCTCGATGGAGAATAGCTCCCTGATCCCATCAACATTTTGCACCTAAACAAGTTCTATCCTTCATGCCTGTTTCTGTCTAGGGGCATCCTTTGTATATACTTTATGATCCTAAAAAAAAAACCAAAAAAATTGATATATGATGCTAAAAAAATCCTAAAAAGCATAAAAAGTCCTGAAAAAATATAAAAAAATAAAAAAAATGCAAAAAATTAAAAAAAAAAAAGAAAAAGTGCCTTGGTGAAAACCTGGAAACAGGCGCCTTGGTAGCAAAAATACAAAAAAAGAAAAAAATAAAAATGAAAAAAGATTCCAAGTGGTGAAAACTTGGAAATAGGTGCTACTTGAGGCCTTTGCACCCTTGTCTTTTAGCATGCGTCCTTGACACTGAACCTTTCTCCATCATGCCTTGACCTTATTTGGCGTAGTCTGGAATTGGTCTTTGTCTTTGTCTAGGGGGCATACTTGTTAGCATAGGTCCTTTAGGTGTATTTGTCTTTTGGGGCATTTCACACCAAGTGTTTTTCAATACCACCCCAAATAGTGTTTCTCAACACTACCCTTGCGTCGAGTGTTTCTTAACACTTATCAGATGTCTTATCCAACAGTCTCGTATGATGCTATATTTCTCATTGACAAATGTGATACTCAAAGTTTGACTCTATGACCAACACACACACACTTAAACCATCAACTCGTTGAGATATGTTGACTTTATTTTTCTTTGTGTGCTGTCTATGAGGATTTCTTTGATGAGTGGTCTCTCCCTGAGAAGTTTTCGATGATGCATAGCTAGAAGACTGAGGGTATGAGAACATGTTTTATTTCTTTATCTGCTTGTGGGTATATTTTGTTGATCCTCACTGTCATGAGCATTTATGCTGGTCTTACTTGACACTATGGGTTGACAAGGTATTATCCTTGACTATTTTGCGAGTGCATGCTTCTAGTTATCCTGACTTTCATGTGTCTTGATACAAGCATAATCTCACCATATCAAACTTAGGTGATCTCATTGCATTAGTCATCTAGACCTACATGTCTTTGATGCCTAGGTGGGATTTCCACATTTCTATCTGATAAAGATCATATTCATATCCACATAGTTATGCTAGTGTGCATTGTATGATTTTACAACGCTACCAATAACGCTCGATGATGATAATTAGATGTCTATAAGCGTTGTGACCTTGCAAGTCAACCACTTTTCATATTAGCTTGCATTCTTAGGTTCATCATAGTTTAGTTTTTGCATCTTGCATATGGAGAGAGCTCTTCTTTTTATCATCTACAGACTAGTTGGTCAACTATGATCATTTTCTGATTCTTCTTGATCATATCTTTCATTTCTAGTCTTTCATATCACATCATTTTCTAGCCATTTTCGGACTCGAAATCAAAATCTGAGTCGCGTTTCCAAATTTTCTCATTCTTCTACATATTTGACTGACCTTTTGACGCATAATTTGATTTTTGATGGACTTTCTTCCTTCCATGTCTCTCAAATTTTCTAGTCTTTCATTCGCTCTATTTCTAGTCTTCTATTTCTATTCTTCTACTTCCTCACTAGGGCATGTTTTCATTGCCTAATGGTTAACCTATTGACCCTTACCTTCGATTGTGATTTCATTACGATTTGATCATCTTTATCAATTTTTTATTGTTCCTCTTCATCTGATTTCAATTTTGATTTCGAGGGGGCAGTATTTATGGGATTGTCATCCCCGATTCCTTGATTTTCCTGATTCAGACATCTTTTGTGAGCTTTTGCTTAAATTTGAGATTCTTATCTCTTACTTTGAATATGATCCCAAATTGACCTCATGTTCAAAGGCCTTTGTTTATGTTTTGTCGGGATGTGATCCCGAATCGACCTCATATCTGAGTTATTTTGTGATCCCAGATCGATCTCACATTTCAACTTCATTCTTTGACTACATGTGTTCCCAAATCGATCACACATTAGTCAAAGAGGGGCAAATGTATGCACCCAAAAATGGTCGCCTAGATTTTGGGCCCCATTTATTTGATTTATCAACCCTGAATCATTTTGATCAATAATCAATATTTTCAACATTATCAATTTCTTGATCAAGTCTTAATTTTGATCATATATTGGATTTTTATCCTATGGGCTAACCATTTATCCTAAGCTTTTATTTAATTAAAAGGAATTTCCTCCCCTTTTATTAAATAAAAAGCCCCCACTTTCCTCTTATCCTAAGTTGCACAAATAAAGTATTGTTCCTATTTTATAAAAAGGAGAAAAACACTTTTTGTCTCATATAGACATAAAGTCAACTCCTATTTTCCTATTGGAGGATACTTGTGCACATGGATTGCTCCTCTTTCAAGCTCCACCACTGATTAAGACTTTTTGCCTCTTAATCTCAATGGTCCATTTCACCTCATTTCTTATAAAAGGAGAGCTCTCTCCCTCATTCTAGGACACTTGTTTTATGCTAACTCTATGCTGCAGGAATTCTTTGGAGCTTTTTGGAGATCATTGTTGCATTGCATTTTAGAGTTCTTCATTTGCTTCATAATTTAGCTTCCATTCTTGCATAGTAGTTCATTTTTATGCTTTCATAGCTTAGATTTCACTTTCAAGCTTTAGAATAACTCATTTAGCTTAATAGGAAGGGTTGTAACACATTGCTATTTCTATTTCATAGCTTAGTTTGTACTTCCATTTTCATAGCATAGCTTGCACATTTGCATTCTCATTCTTAGCTTGCATTGCATTGCATTTCCATTTGATTCTTTGGGGATATTGGGACTCTTTCTCTTGTCCTCATTCGAATCTCTCATTGTATGGTTGACTAGCAAGGTCACAAGCTCAATGGCTCTAGCTGAGAGAAAATCCATAATCTTACAACTCCATGCATAAAGAGCTATGGATCGATTTGTGAGGCCTCATTGTTGAGCAACCTTGCATGTACGGATTCATAGAAGTGCACAACTTTTGTGTGTACAACTATCACTTTCACTTTCACTTTCACTGATGCATTTTTCTTTTTCCTTCTTGGACATATTCAAAACCATTTGAGACTTAAAAGTAGATTCAATACTACCAACAGTGAAGTTATCATAGTTAGAAAGGTCAAAAGCAGTAAGCTTGCCGACCAAACTTTCTAAAGTAAGGACATTAGGAGAGTTACATCTAGATTCCTGGATTGCAAAAATTTTGATTGCATAGATAGGATGCAGAGTTCTCAATACTTTTCCTATTACAGTTTCATCCTCAATAGTTCAATTTGCTCCTCTAATAGCATTTACAACTTCTTTTATTCTACCACAATATTGTGCAATATTCTCACCTTCTTGCATTCTCATTTCATCAAATTTAACTCTTAGGCTCTCGGCTTTTGCTCTCAACACATTCACATCACCGCCATAAATGCTTACAAGGGTGTCCCACATTTGCTTTGCGGTACTGTAGTCTTTGATGTCTTCAAATTCTGGATAACTTAGGGAAGACACAATCTCCAACATTTCTTGGTTGTGCTCTTGTTTGACTTTCATTTCCTCGGCAGTCAAAGGTGCAATAGGTGTGACATAGTCATGTTCAATGTAATACTTAGCAGAATCACCAATACCAGCCAAATGCAGCTTCATCAAACTTTTCCATGCAGAAAAGTTTTCCTTATTCAGCTTAGGTACCTCCTTCTTATACATCTTGATCATTTTCTTCAAGTACCTTCAAACTTGTTCTCTGTAAGCACCAATAGCTCTGATACCAATTTTTAATATGATTTAGAACAACAGAGAGGGGGGGGTGAATATGTTGTTCTCAGGTCCAGATGTATAAAAGAATCTTTCAAACTCATCAACAAATTAGATCTAATAACCAACACCTACTTGGTCATTACTGATTACATAACAGAAACATATAATAGTGCAGTCCACTTATCCAAAAGCATCTAACTTGTAAAACACAAAAATGTTCAAACCAAAACATTCACACAAGTATCAACACCAGGATTTATAGTGGAAACCCAATTTGGGAAAAACCACTTTGTAACATGTTACTATTATGTTCACTCTTCTGAAGTGAGCTCGGTGAAAAGCCAACCCTATCAAAGGTTACAAACACACTGTCAAGTGTGACCCGGTTAAAGGATTTCAACCACTTTGTTAAAAGCGTGCCTTGTTGTAGGACTTACATGTTAGGATTAACAAGGCAGAAATAACAATTATGTGCAAATATAACTAATATCAGAAAATAATAAACCACACAAAATAGAACACAAGACACATAGATTTAACGTGGTTCACCCAATCCCTGGGCTACGTCCACCAACAACGAGTCCAATATTATTATTATCCAGTGATTACAACCTGATTACAATCCGTAATCCCTTACAGCCCAATTCTGCCGCAAGTACTAAAATCATACATAATGAAAATCCCTAACCCTAAGCCATATTATACAATATTTTTCCTGCTTTAGGGTTAGAATGAGTTATAAGTAGTCAGCCCAAATACCTGAAAAGTAGTCGGCGAGGTCGGGAGGAAAAGTGTACAGTACTTTCCTGATTAGTCACCACAAGCTAACAATCTCCCACTTGGTGACTGATCAGTATCCACACTATACTAAAAAACCTCCCACTTGGAGACTGATCCTGTAGCAATACCGCTACCCACATGAGGCTCCCACTGGATTGAACCACCTTGGACTCAGTTGTTCCTTTATTTTGTTCAGTCTAGAAGACCAACTGAAGCTGAACATGAGTTCAACTTCTCCCTTGTTACTACCTTTGTAAACATATCTGTTGGATTATCATCAGTATGAATCTTTTCCAGCCTTAACTGTCCATCATCCAAAACTGATCGAATGAAATGGTACCGCAACTGTATGTGTTTTGTCTTTGAGTGCAAAGCAGAATTCTTTGCAAGATGAATGGCACTTTGGCTATCTGTATGTAGAAAATTATCCTTTTGTGGATGTCCCAATTCTTCCATGAAGAATTGAAGCCATATCATCTCCTTGGCTGCCTCTGTAGCAGCAACATACTCTGCCTCTGTAGTGGATAAAGCAACCACCTTTTGTAGTTGAGAAATCCAACTCACTGCTGTCCCACCAACAGTAAATATATAACTTGTAGTACTCTGCCTGATATCTATATCTCCTGCCAAATCTGAGTCAACATAGCCTTGTACAGTAGTAGTAGAACCCCCAAAGTGTAAACACTTACTAGATGTGCCTCTCAAATATCTGAGAATCCATTTGACTGCATTCCAATGCTCAATACCAGGGTTACTCATATAACGGCTAACGACTCCCACTGCATGTGCAATATCTGGCCTAGTACATACCATAGCATACATTAAGCTCCCTACAACTGAAGCATAAGGTACCTTAGACATTTTAGTCTCTTCTTCTGGTGTCTTGGGACACATATCCTTAGTCAATTTCAAATGACCAGGCAAAGGTGTGCTGACAGCTTTGGCATTTTCTATAGAGAAACATTGCAACACCTTCTCAATATAATCAGCTTGAGATAGAGACAATTTCTTATTTTTCCTATCTCTACAAATTTTCATACCAAGGATTTGTTTTGCTGCCCCCAAATCCTTCATAGCAAAAGATTTTGCTAACTGTTGTTTCAACCCCTTAATGTGATCCATGTTAGACCCAGCTACAAGCATATCATCAACATATAAACATAGAATAATGTAGCTGTCATCATCCAACCTCTTAAAATAAACACAATGGTCAGAATGACACCGACTATATCCATGCCCATTCATAAAAGTGTCAAATTTAATATACCATTGCCGAGGTGCTTGCTTCAAGCCATATAAACTTTTCTGCAATCTGCACACCAAATTCTCCTTACCCTTGACCTCAAATCCTTGTGGCTGAACCATATATATTTCTTCATCCAAATCACCATGAAGAAAGGCTGTTTTAACATCAAGCTGCTCTAAATGCAAATCTTCAGTAGCCACAATACTTAAAACAGTACGAATAGAAGTCATTTTAACAACTGGAGAAAATATCTCATCAAAATCAATACCATGTTTCTGTGCAAATCCTTTTACGACTAATCTGGCTTTAAATCTTTTCGTACCTCCATCCTCTTCTTTTATCCTGTAAACCCATTTATTCTGTAAAGCCCTTTTACCTGAAGGTAACTTACATAAATCCCATGTCTGATTTTTTAGCAAAGAGTCCATTTCATCTGTCATTGCAAACTCCCACTGAAGCTTTGTATCCACCTACACAGCTTCATTATAACATTCAGGTTCACCAGCATCTGTTAACAGAATAGAATACAAAGATGGAGAAAATCTTTCTGGAGGTCTACTTAGCCTTGTTGACCGTCTAACACTCACTAGGGTGTGTGGTATTTGTTGTTGCTATTGTTGCGGAGCATAAGGAACTACTGGAACATGAACTTGTGGAGTATCATCCAGTACTACATAGTCATTTTCTTTCTTCTCATGCTGCAGCAACAGATCTTTGTACAATACTTTCTCATTGAATATGACATCCCTTCTTCTTACAATTTTATGATTTTCAAAATCCCAAAGCCTATAACCAAATTCATCAATGCCATACCCAACAAATACACATTTCTTTGACTTAGCTTCCAGCTTGGTTCTATTTTCAGAATCTATAAGTGCAAAAGCTTCACAACCAAAGGTTTTGAGAATAGAATAACTCACCTTCTTACCACTCCATGCTTCCTCTGGAATACCACAGTCCAAAGGAGTAGAGGGGCCTCTATTGATTAAATAAATAGCAGTGTTCACTGCCTCTGCCCACATATTTTTGGGCAGCCTAGCATGCAACCTCATACTCCTTGCACGCTCCATTATTGTCCTGTTCATGCGTTCAGCCACTCCATTTTCTTGTGGAGTCCTTGGTACAGTTTTATGCCTACGAATACCATTAGAAGAACAATATTCTTCAAATTCTGTGCTGCAATACTCACCACCATTATCAGATCTGAGACATTTTAACTTTTTACCAGTCTCATTCTCAACCAAGCATTTCCATTTCTTAAAAGTTTGAAATACATCAGATTTCTGTCTAAGGAAATAAATCCATACTTTTCTTGTTGCATCATCTATAAATGTAACATAATATAGAGAGCCACCAAGGGAAGATACCTGAGCTGGTCCCCATACATCTGTATGCACAAGCTCTAATCTTTCATTTTTCTTTTCCTTCCCACTCTTCACAAAACTAACTCTCTTTTGTTTTCCATAAACACAACTTTCACAGAAATCCATATTGACACATTTCAGACCAGGTAAAACTTTCTTTGAATGAAGTAATTTCATACCTTTTTCACTCATGTGCCCGAGTCTGTTGTGCCACAGTGCTGTGTCAGAATCTACAACAACAGTTTGATGTTCTTCCTGCTCAACTGCAGCCACTATTCCTGAACATTCATTATCTTCTGAAACAATTAAAGTAGAAGGAACAGTATGACCTGTACAAAGATATAAGGTGCCTACTTTCACACCTTTTGCTACTACTAAGGAACCTTTTGCAACCTTCCAATTTTTATCATTAAAAGTAACTGTGCAACCCTCATCACCCAGTTGCCCTGCTGAAATTAAATTCCTACTCAGCCTTGGAACATGTCTTACCTCTTGTAGTAGCCAATGATTCCCATTCTGCAACTTAATCTTAATTTGTCCCTTTCCAACAATCTGACAAGGTTCATTATCTCCCAAATAAACTAGCCCAAAATCCCCTTGGACATAATCAACAAAATAACTTCTATGGGGTGTAGCATGAAATGAAGCCCCAGAATCTAAAACCCATGAATCATCAATACTTTCTAAGGACAAGAGAAAAGCATCCTCCTCAGATTTGTTACTTACCACATTTGCCTCCTTGTTTCCATCATTTTTTTCTCCTTGATCTTTCTTCCGAGACCAACAATCTTTCTTCTTATGACCTGGTTTTCCACAGTACCAGCAATCATTTGGCCCTTTAGATTCGGACCTCTTTCCCTTTGATTTTCCTCTTGATTTCCCATGATTTCCAGAGTTGTTTCCTCTATCTCTTGTTCTGCCTCTGCTTTCTGTGTTCAATACACTACCCGATGTGGATGCCCCTGAGCTTTTCCTACAAATTTCCTCACTCAATATAACACCAATAACATCATCATACTTTAGGGTATTAGAACCAGAAATAAAATTACTAACAGCCATTACCAAGCCATTCCAACTTTCTGGCAAAGAACACAAAATCAAGAGAGCCCTAACCTCTTCATCGAAAGTAATTTTAACTGAGGTTAATTGACTTGTAACTGTATTAAACTCATTCAAATGATCAGTAACTGATCCACCTTCTACCATTTTCATATTAAATAAACACTTCATAAGAAATACCTTGTTTGAAGCTGAAGGCTTTTCATACAACTTCGCTAGGGTTTCCATCAGATCTTTAGCTGTCTTTGCTTCAGTAATATTGAATGCCACCGATTGTGCCAGGCATAGACGAATACTCCCCAGTGCCTTCCTATCCAAAATATCCCAATCTTCCTGAGACATTGATTGCTCTTTCTTGGCTACTCCCTCTAATGGCCGCCATAGATCCTTCTGATAGAGATAATCCTCCATTTGCATCTTCCATAACTGGAAGTTCTGCCCATTAAACTTATCAACCTTCAGCCTACCCTCGTCTACCATTTCTCTCACTTAACCGAGAGACTCTCCCACTAACTTGTGAGACCTGCTTCAGAGAATAGATGAAAGAACGAACGAAATAACCTCGCTCTGATACCACTTGTTAGGATTAACAAGGCAGAAATAACAATTATGTGCAAATATAACTAATATCAGAAAATAATAAACCACACAGAATAGAACACAAGACACACAGATTTAACGTGGTTCACCCAATCCCTGGGCTACATTCACCAACAGTGAGTCCAATATTATTATTATCCAGTGATTACAACCTGATTACAATCTGTAATCCCTTACAGCCCAATTCTGTCGCAAGTACTAAAATCATACATAATGAAAATCCCTAACCCTAAGCCATATTATACAATATTTTTCCCACTTTAGGGTTAGAATGAGTTATAAGTAGTTGGCCCAAATACCCAAAAAGTAGTCAGCCCCGAACCCCAGCGAGGTCGGGAGGAAAAGTGTACAGTACTTTCCTGGATAGTACTTTCCTGATTAGTCACCACAAGCTAACATTACATACACTCCATTAGAATGCAACCTTGTTCAAAGGATTTATACCTATGACTATTAGGTCAACCTCTGTTAAAAGTATTTTGACTATTACAATAGTTAGAAAGTAGCAGTAATATTGATCTGAGAAACATACAACTCACTTTGCAAATATCAGATCCAATTCCGTACACATATGTTGGCTTACTGACTATGAACCTTTTCCATCTCCATCATTGATCTGCTTGGAACCCTTCAAGCGATCACAACACTTCTCCTTTAGCCTTTTCTGCTTAGACAGTCAATAACAATACTTCCAGCATTCACTTCTTTCTGTGCATTCAACCTCTTGCTTAGGTTTCCTTAATACTACCTCTATTAGGTCAATACATCTTTTTCCGCTTAATCTCCTTCATAGATCTTAGGGTTAGGTCAGATTCATTGAATCTGTCCTACATTATGTTCTTCCTCTTATCTTTGAAATATCTTGAATCTCTTTAAGATTTACAATAAAACATTTTACGGTGCATTAAATGCTTTCATACAATCAATAAATAAAGTCAACATGTTTTACATAATTCAAGAATTCAACGATGTCGGCTGGAAATCTAAATTCTTCAACAAATGCAAAATACTGATGCTCGGTCAATACTGTGTCCAACTTCTCGGTCTTCTCTAGAAAGCTTGGTCACCACATAAACTGTTTCCTCAGCTAACACTGTCTTCCTCGACAATTAGCTGGTGTTCGGTCAACACTATTTTTACTCGACATTCACTAGCCCGGTTGACACAAACAACACTTAGCTTAAACAAGATTTCTTCACTTATGCTCGGTCGATCCTACCTGTTTAGTCTTCATTCTTACTAAGATAAATAATACATTATCTTATCATTGTGCCACATAATCAAGTACTCATTGAAGTATCAAGATAACTCAACCTTTCCTTAGGTGTTGTTGTTACCAACCTTGCCTATCCCCTTAGCAACACTCAAATATATATAGTACTTTCTTAAATAGCAATAGTCTTACCAATTAAGGTTTGACATCAATGACAATACAATAATTGCTTCAATTGCAATTTCCAACAACACCTTCTTAGCCACATCTTTAGTGGTATCAGGGTAATCTAAGGAAGTTGTTGGAAGAAGAACATGAAGAGGGTGACTATCAGAATCAACCACCTTAAATTGAGATAGCAGAAAGCCAAGACCATGCATATCTTATTTAGGGGATAGATGAACTGGATATTTAATACCTTGTTCATTAACACCAAGCCCTAAACCCTTATAACCTTGTTTGGCCATCATATTGTATCATGTAGTGTACATATCTTGTAAAGCTTTTGCAGGAGGTGATTGTTTATGGTGATCATGATAAAACATTGTGTAAGGTGGAATGATAGGTTTAGAAGAAGTTTCTTTTCTCTTCCCTTTAATATCATCATGGATTAGATAAGAAGGGAAAGGTAAATCCAAGAATTCTTGCACATCTGCATCATGAACCATAGTCTGAGCCCCATCTAAAGTGTGGGAAGACTTAGGGATATCAGATGGAGAAATGGGAATAGGAATATTAGGAATTAGATTAGGAAGGATAGGATTAGGATTATGAAGATTAGGAACTGGGTTAGGAAGGATAGCATTAGGATTAGGAAGATTAGGAAATGGTGTATCATCTACCAAATTCTTCACATAATCCAAAAGAGCAATAAGTCCACTACACAAATCCTTAATGAAAGTTTTGAAAGTAGGAAATTTAGTATTAGTCGATCTCATAATAGAATAAGCAAGTGAAACATGAAGAGTGACAAACATAATGAAATGGATGATACTCTCATAAACATCATAAGTACTATAAAGAGATGCTAAGAGGAGAATAATGAAGAAAATAGCCACACACCAAAGCATCTTAAGGATCTTCATAGTGAATTGAAATGCAAGAAATGTTTTTGTATTTTGATGAGTATGTAGATTTTTTTTTGTATTTTAAAATGTAAGAGCATAAAAGAAAACTAATCTAAGATAATCTTAAGGAAAAGAGGTAAAGCATCCAACACCAAAAAGAAAGAGTTGTCTATCGCGGGTTCACCAAAATGTAAGATATAAAAATATATATTTTGAGAAATATATGTGTGTGTGTGTGCGCGCGCGCGCGTTTGTGGAAAATGTTGTGGACGTATATTACCTCCTAATCCAAGACAAGGAGATTTGAATTGATTAACTAAAAGGAGACAATCAACGCAAAAAGGAATCGACTAGTTATGGATAAAGAGGGAAAGGGGTTCTAATATCTTAATTATAAATTAAAACAATAAATCAGAAAGATTAGGATAAAATAAAACACTTATCTTGAAATGTAGCAGATCTGGAAATACCTATTTTTTGGTGTCTGTATTGAGTTTTTGGAAATTCTGCAATAGGATCTGGAACAGAAACACAAAAATAGAGTAAACCCATAAATCTTTTTCTTTTTTGAGTCAGGTTGACCTTGACCCAAATACAAGTCGACCTTGACCCCTTTATGTCAACCTTGACTTGCATTGCTCCGATAGAAAATCTGTTCGCATATCTCAAAAGTTTTCTGAAAAAGGTATCTGAACCTGCTCTGTACTTTGTTGTTCCACACCTCCACCTAGAAGAAAAATGGTTTTGTTATTTGGATGAGGATTTTGCCTTGGTCAAACCCTAGTTTTAGAATTAACCTTGAAATAGAATTGAAATGGGGAATGATATCAAGTAGTAGAAGAAGATCTAACAATGAAGCTATAGTAAACAATATATATGTAATTGTATTTGAAATGTAAACAAGTATGTTAATATGAAAGCTTGGACTCAACATTAAAAACTATAAACGTAAATCAAAACCTCCATGATTGTATGCTTGGAAACCACCTTGAAGGAAGAATGAATCAATCTTGAGGATGCACAAAGGATCTTGAAGGAAGATAACACCACCATGATGGATAGATCTAGGGTTTTAATGATGAATCTTGAATTCTTGAACCAAATCCCTTCAAAGGCTTGAATGCTTGAATCCTTGATCTTCAATGGATAACTTGAATGCTTGAGGAGAAGACTTGAAAACCTTGATTCAACACTTGGAAGCTTAAAAGAATGTAGAATAATGGATGTTGATGACCCTCCTTAGATTTCTTGATCTTGTTTTTTGATGATTGATGATCCCAAATGAGAGGAGAAGGCTTCCTTATATACTAGTCTAGGGCACAAACTTCTAGAGAGGCTGACATATGAGAAATAAATTTCCATTAGGCTCATACCCTTAGAAGTGGACCTAAATTAAATATCTTTTAAGAATCACCGCTTCGAAACCCGAAACAGTTGACTCGGAAGCAGAAAAATAAACTTTTGAGTTTCCCCTCGCATCCAGCACACTTTCTAATGAAAAGGGGGACCTGGGTCAATGTCGAGGTCATCCCTGACCTAGGTCAGGGTCAAGGTCGACCTTGACCCAGCGGGTTAAAACCCTTGGAAAATATGCTAGGTGGGGAAAACAGTGCTTGGAGAGGCCCAATCAGAATCCTAAACATGCACAGAAGATGGAAAAGGGGTAGAAAATAGAGGACAACATGAAAATGGCCCAAAATACCCCCTAAGGAGGGATAAACAATCTTAACATGAAAGTGCTTCCATTTTAAGATGATACATTAAGCCCCCACTTTAGCAAGAGTATGGAAATCCAACATACTTGCAATAAACATAGAAGAAAAACTCCAGTAGATCGCAACAAGGTAGAACATCACTTAGTTAAGGACATGAGCCCCAGGCCAAGGATTCTAACTCATAATACATGCACGAGGGTACAAAAACAAAGAAAATAAAATAAAGACAAAGCTAATAGACACAAAAAAGAAGGGTTAGTACAAAAACAAACCCAAATCAACTAGCAAAGGAAACCTTGCTAAGAAATGCTTCCTATACTAATATCATATTTGGAAATCTTATCATAAAAGCATAAATGACTAACACTATAAATAACATAGCTTCATGATCTAATCCTACTAGCATGAAAGAGAAAGAGAGAAAAAGAGAGAGAGAGATTACCTCACCCAGTAAGATACCCACCTTACAGTGAATCACCAAGAAGGGAGAGTCCAACAGGTAGCCAAACCTGATAGTTCACCCATAAATTATGCTTTGTAGTTGTAATGCGTCTTCTGACATCTTTTGAAATACCCATAGATCCACATTCTTATATCACTATGGAATATAAAATGCATGTCTCTTCAAGATTTAGCAACTTAAGTGTGTTACCTTCCGAGGATTTAGCATATTTGAAATTGAAAATGTGTCTCTTTAGGATTTAGAAACTTATGTGCATTACCTTCCAAGGATTTAGCATATTTGAAATTGAAAATGCATCTCTTCAGGATTTAACAACTTATGTGCATTACCTTCCGAGGATTTAGCATATTTGAAATTGAAAATGCGCGTCTCTTCAGGATTTAGCAACTTATGTGCATTACCTTTTGAGGATTTAGCATGTTGCAAAATGAAAACTATAGTATAAGGAAGACCCTATATATGCCCCCCTCCTTATTGTGGCTACCTAATAGACAAGATAAGGAAGAGAAGGAGGATACCTACTTCACAAAGTAAGGAGATGTCATGTTATTAACAATGTACACTATATTTTTAGCGAAGGGTATTGACCCTTATATCAAAGAGCGTAGATAATCATGAAAAAGGATATGTCACTTATGGAAAAAGGATCCTCAAAGAGAAAGAGATCTTATCAACAAGACCTCCACAATAGAGGAGTAGTTTAGATAAAATATCATCTTTCAAAGAAAAGAAAAGAGGGATCAAATATTCAATCATCAAGCCCCCTGCGATCAAGAGGAAGAGGAATCTTGGAATGAAGGAATCAAACTCTAACCCCAAAGCAAGGGCAAGAGTTTATAAAGAACATAATTTGAAAAATAAAGAAGAGATGATGACCTAGGACAACAACCTCTCACACAAAAGGATATCCATAGCCAAAACATCAGTCAGTATAAGGAAATCATGTTGTAGAATAAACAAATGCCACTAACCTAAGGAAAGTGGATCCCTAGATAGAGAGAAAGAAGGAAAACCTTGGCCCCCAGGGATGAAATCGAGGGATAGATTTTCAAAACAAATGTCTTTAGAAAAGATATCATGAATACTAGAAGAGAACTATGGATGATTATGAGAAAAGGAAAGATATCATAATACAAAACTATAGGGATAATATAAAGAAAATAACCAATTAAGCTCAAAACAAAATACATGCTAAGAACATAATGGATCCTATAGAAATGGAAGAAATACCTCTTGCCCCTCAATCAAGAGACAAGAGGATAAAAGATCTACATTATAGAAGAATGAGGGGTATTCTCCGTATGGAAATTATGAAGAAATTGTAAAACCGCACGAGAGTGAGATATAATTCCTAAAAAAGCTCTTTCTCTAACATACATCTTGAAATGCACACAATCATCAAGTAAATGTGTATTACTATAGTGAAAAGGAAATTTGTACTTGGAGAGAGCATCTTTCGGCTATCTTTCTTATAATTCATTAATTGAACATACACCTTCTTAGTAACATCTTGAGGGGTATCAGGGTAATCTAAGGAAGTTGTTGGAAGAAGAACATGAAGAGGAGGGCGACGATCAGAATCAACCGCCTTAAATTGAGATAGCGGAAAGCCATGACCACACATATCTTGTTTAGGGGATAGATGAACTGGATATTTAATACCTTGTTCATTAACACTAAGCCCTAAACCCTTATAACCTTGTTTAGCCATCATATTGTATCTTGTAGTGTACATATCTTGTAAAGCTTCTACGAGAGGTGATTTTTTACGGTGATCATGAGAAAATGTCATGTAAGGTGGAATGATAGGTTTAGAAGAAGTTTCTTTTCTCTTCCCTTTAATATCATCATGGATCAGATAAGAAGGGAAAGGTAAATCCAAGAATTCTTGCGCATCTATATCATAAACCATAGTTTGAGCCCCATCATAAGTGTAGGAAGAACTAGGGATATCATATGGACAAATGGGAATGGGAATATTAGGAATTGGATTAGGAAGGATAGGATTAGGATTAGGAAGATTAGGAACTAGATTAGGAAGGATAGGATTAGGATTAGCAAGATTAGGAAATGGTGTATCATCTACCAAATTCTTCACATAATCCAAAAGAGAAATAAGTCCACCACACAAATCCTTAATGAAAGTTTTGAAAGTAGGAAGGCTAGTATTAGTCAATCTCATAATAGCATAAGCACGTGAAACATGAAGAGTGACAAACATAATGAAATGGATGATACTCTAATAAACATCACAAGTACTATAAAGAGATGCTAAGAGGAGAATAGTGAAGAAAATAGCCACACACCAAAGCATCTTAAGGATCTTCATAGTGAATTGAAATGCAAGAAATGTTTTTGTATTTAGATGAGTATGTAGATTTTTTTTTTGTATTTTAAAATGCAAGAGCATAAAAGAAAACTAATCTAAGCTAATCTTAAGGAAAAGAGGCAAAGCATCCAACACCAAAAAGAAAGAGTTGTCTATCGCGGGTTCACCTAAATGTAAGATATAAAAATATATATTTTGAGATCTATATATATTTATATCTATGTGTGTGTGTGGAAAATGTTGTGGACATATATTACCTCCTAATCCAAGACAAGGAGATCCCAATTGATTAACAAAAAGGAGACGATCAACGCAAAAAGGAATCAACTAGTTATGGATAAAGAGGGAAAGGGGTTCTAATATCTTAATTATAAAGTAAAACAATAAATCAAAAAGATTAGGACAAAATAAAACACTTATCTTGAAATGTAGCAGATCTAGAAATACCTATTTTTTGGTGTTTGTACTGAGTTTCTAGAAATTTTGCACCAAATCTAGGACGAAAACACAAAGATGGAGTAAACCCAAAAATATTTTTTTTTCTTAGTCAGGTCGACCTTGACTCAAATATAGGTTGACCTTGACCCCTTTATGTCGACCTTGACCTGCACTGCTCTGATAGAAAATCTGTTCATGGATCCTGAAAGTTTGCCAAAAAGGGTATCTAAATCTGCTATGCACTTCATTGTTCCACATCTACACCTGCAAGAAAAATGTTTTTGTTGTTTGGATGAGGGGTTTGCCTTGGTCAAACCCCGGTTTTGGAATTAACCTTGAAATAGAATTAAAATGGAGAATTCTAACAAGTAGTAGAAGAAGATCTAACAATGAAGGTATGATATTCAATAGATATGCAATTGTATTTGAAATGTAAACAAGTATGTTAATATGAAAGCTTGGACTCAACATTAAAAACCATAAATGTAAATTAAAACCTCCATGGTTGTATGCTTGGAATCCACCTTGAAGGAAGAATGAATGAATCTTGAGGATGCACAAAGAATCTTGAAGGAAGATCACACCACCATGATGGATAGATCTAGGGTTTGAATGATGAATCTTGAATGCTTGAACCAAATCCCTTCAAAGGCTTGAATGCTTGAATCATTTATCTTCAATGGAGCACTTGAATGCTTGAGGAGAAGACTTGAAAACATTGATTGAAAACTTGGAAGCTTAAAAGCATGTAGAACAATGGATGTTGATGATCCTCCTTAGATTTCTTGATCTTTATTTTTGATGATTGATGATCCCAAATGAGAGGAGAAGGCTTTGTTATATACTAGTCTAGGGCACAAACTTCTAGAGGGGACAACATATGAGAAATAAATTCCTATTAGGTTCATACCCTTAGAAGTAGACCTAAATTAAATATCTTTTAAGAGTCACCACTTCGAAACCCAAAACAACCGACCCAGAAGCGAAAAAATAAAATTTTGACTTTCCCCCCCACATCCGGCACACTTTCTAATGAAAAGGGGGACCTCGGTCAAGGTCGAGGTCGACCCTAAACTAGGTCAGGATCGAGGTTGACCTTGACCCAGAGGGTTAAAACCCCTGGAAAATATGCTAGGTGGGGAAAACAGTGGCCAAAGAGGCCCAATCAGAGTCCTAAACAGGCACATAAGATGGAAAAGGGGCAAAAAATAGAGTACAACATGACAATGGCCCAAAACACCCCCTAAGGAGGGCTAAATGGTCTTAACGTGGAAGTGCTTCCATTTTAAGATGATACGGTTATATAAAAGGAATAGTAATTAAGGTAGTTTTTCTTTAGCTCCCATTAGGTGCTAAAAATCTTTATATTCAAAAGTGCACTTTAATAATCTTCTAGACCAACATAGATGTTTTTTTAGCATAGATTAGGATTCAAGTCAATGCTTTGCATGACATTAAATAAATTTGATTTAAAATGTGTATAAGAAAAGCAATAATATAAACTCAATCTGAATAAAATCTATTCTAATAGGTTAGGTGTTGAAAGTGAAACTATTTGTCGTCATCTAAATGTCATTATAGAATTTATTTTTCTTAAAATAAATGATAATAGAATGGTAGATAAGGGTACATTAACCAATGATCACCATCTAATATATGGATAACTAATTTAAAACATGAAAATAAAAGCTAAGACAGCATATTGATGTATTAGAATAAAACTACATAGAGAAAACTCTTAATAGGCTCATCAAGTAAAATATTTCATCTATTCATATCATTTTTCATTATACTGAATATGAAAGGTTGACGACCTAATAATCAAAGATAATATCTAGTATTTTTCCTTGAAGGTGCTATAATGAATATATTTTTCAAGTATGAATTCCCCCTTAATCTACAAGCATATCTCAAATATTTATATCATTGTCTTCAACAATTGTGGTGGTATTATATTTTGAGAATTGAGGGAGCTACATGCTTATTATCCACATCAACAAATCTAACTTAGAAGTCTAAATCATGAAATTTGATGATAGGTTTGATGTGCCTTTTTTTCTTTATAGATGTGGTAGCTCTTGAGCACATCTAACAGTTCTAAAGAATATTCTATGATCTATTTTGTACTAGATATCCCACCCTCTATTGACAATGCATTTATAGAGTGCCTTGATGACATGTGTGCTCCAACAACATCATTATCCTCTCATAAAATCATATATTGTTGGCTTCATAAAGTTTACCAAATATATTCTTTTAGCCAATGGAGCAACAAGTTCAAGATGTTAAATTGTCAACTTCCTAACATTGTGCTCACCATTGTTCTTGTAGATAATCAAAAGCCATGCATCCTACACTTTACCTTACACCTTTAATATTTGAAAGAAGGAGGAGGTCCACTATCTTCAACACACCACTTCTATCCAATAACATAATATAAGAGTGCCAAGAAAACATATAGCACAAAATATCACTTTTTTGATATTTTATTCCCTTTTGTGTTGTGAAAAATGGGAATGAAAAACTAGTCCCACTAATAACACCAACTTATTGATTCCCCAACCATGACACGACTACTCAAGGTTGTCAAATTGGCAATCTTCAAATCATGTATCATCCATTGATATTTATAAACAATCAATAGTTCCAACATATCAAAGAGTTTCCATTACTTTTAAACTTTGTCATGGGAAGGCCCCACACCATGTTGATGTTCTAACAATGTCTTCAAGATGCGCATGTCATTGATCTATAGAAATGATCAATGTTGTGGATTTATTATGGGTTCCATTGACATAATTTTTATTTTATTTTATAGTGATGCTCACTAGGTGAGCATTTATTATACAATTATAGATTTTTCTTAGTAGCACTATGAGGAAAACTCCAAAATTCTCTTTTCTGTTGTTACCGTGGCTTCTGTAGAAGACTTGAGAATTCTGCAAGAAATCTATAAAATAGGTTCTCCTAGCATCATGATTGTAAGGGAAAATAATAGTGTTTTCTATAATGCAAATTATAATTTTCTAGTGCTAATATTGTGCTCTATTTTCTCTATTATATTGTGCTCTATTTTACAATTATACTATGCTCCTTTTTACTATTATTTTTATTGTTCAGTAGGTCCTAAGAGCAAAATAGACCTATAAAGACAACAAAAAAACATTTAATTGTGTAAGCATTGCAACATAGAAAAGGATTATCTTGATACAAAACACAACCAATCCTTTAACAAATAGAGAAATGAAAAATCCTTGGCTAATATGAAGCTCACAAAGAAAAAACCATGAAAGAAACATATATTCAAGGGCGAATGGAGAGGAAAACTTAATAATCACAACTTTTAACTAGTTATTTATTGTAATTTTCATTATAAACTAGTCAATATATGTCAATCAAGATGTTTATTAGTTAAATGGTGATTAGCCATTTTGAATCTAATAAGATGACTTATTTGTAATGTTGAACCTTATTTGTCATAAATAATCACATGTGAATAGAGGTTTCAAAATAATTTTAAATTGGTAATAGAATTGTCATTAATTACCCATTTGAAACTACTTAGTTTGATGGTCAAATCTAGAATCAAAACAATAACACCTAAGTGTTTTCTCCATATTTTAACCATATCCATGATGGATCATGTGACGATCTAATGCCTATGTAGTATTTTTATTTTTTTTAAATAACATTCAGTCACTTTTAGTACATTAATACTTGAATGCTTATGTATAGATGAACTAGAAGGTTTGAGTGGCATCATTCTCAATGATGTAAAACTATTTTTATTCCTAGGGGATGAGTTGTATTATTTGACTAGGTTATATTAACAAGTCAAAAGCATGATATTGGCATTGTACTAACATGTGAAATCACAAGTGAACAGAGGTTTCAAAATAATTTTAAATTGGTAATAGAATTGTCATTAATTACCCATTTGAAATGACCTAGTTTGATGGTCAAATCTAGAATCAAAACAATAACACGTAAGTCTTTTCTCCATCTTTAACCATATCCATGATGGATCAAGCAAGATGATCTAATGCCTATGTAGTATTATTTTTAAAAAAAAAAAACATTTTAGTACATTAATACTTGAATGCTTATGTATAGATGAACTAAGGTATGAGTGACATCATTCTCAATGGTGTAAAACTATTTTTATCCCTAGGGGATGAGTTGTATTATTTGACTAGGTTATATTAACAAGTCAAAAGGATGATATTGGCATTGTACTAACATGTGACTAGGATATGCTTGTCATTATACTATTTTACATGCATTGGATGAATTCTTTATGCACAAACTATGATAAATATTTTGATTCTCAAAAACAAGGATACATAGGCTTTATGTGTACTTTTATACAATAGACAAAAGTCTTTCCATTCTCAAAAACAAGGATACATAGGCTTTATTTGTACTTTCATGCAATAAAGAAAAGTCTTTTGATTCTAAAAAAACAAGGATACATAGATTTTATTTGTACTTTTATACAATAGATAAATTAGAGGCATGTTGTGTTTTAGTATTAAAATAATTATGAGTACACAATAGACATAAAGAGACAATTAATGAAATAAACATTAACTAAAAAAATATAGATAACTAAAATAAATATTTATACAACTATTAATATTTCAAGAGTAGGACGCATTATAATAGCCCATCAACTCTAATTAATAAAAGAATATAATGATAATTTTTTAAAAATAATAATTCAATTTTAAATATTTTTGTCCCCATCATAATTTCAAAATTGAAAGATCAATAATTTTTTTTAAAAAATAGTCTATAACATAATTTAAGTAGATATTGATCTAATGTATTCTTGCCATCAAATTCAGATCTTATGACCTCAATTCATAATTGAAAGCCAAAAACTTGAATAATTAAAATAAATCATTTTATTAATGTTTATACATAAAGAAAATCTAATTACTATAACTAAATTAAAATATAAGTACCGAACTTCCAGGAAGACACAAATAATCACAAAAACATGGTTAGATATCTTAAAGCCATTAAAGAAAGTTCAGGAAGCTCTCCCAAACATCGCAAGCTTTTAAGATTTCAAAAAATAATTCAGTAATACTGCAAAATATTTCATTAATGAAGGCAAAAGATTACAGATTGGACCTCGAGAATTGTCCATTTAGTGCCTTTTCCGGTTCCCCAGCAAATCCGAATCTGAGTTTTTTTTGTTATTTGCTTCCGCGGGGTATAAACCCTTCATTCTGTCATATCTTGAGGCAAAAATTAGTATCAACAGTTACAACCCTAGAATTTTGAGGGATTTGATCTCTAGAAACCCTAAAAACAGATTACAGAACTGAATAGATGGCTCAGGCAATTAAACAGGGGTATTCGTAATGATTGAAAAATCATCGTTTTGAGATTTACAGAAATAAGAAAGTCAAAATTGTGCTTTTCACCCCCCTGCCCCCAAAGAGAAGAATGTTAAGGCCAGAAATCTCGCAAAATATTTGTATGATCTTCAGATTAACAGAAATCCTCTTGTATTCTGAAAAGAAGCTCAATTATGGAGTAAAACAAGACAAAAGTATGTCCACTTTGTTGAAACTTCTGCTCATATTTGGGGGATTTTCATTCTTTTGTGAGAACAAACCATTCGTGCTGTGTGCATCTGAAACATTCGAAGAAGTAAGGTGTTGCTTGGGCCACAATTTTCTCGAGTAGCGGCTTTTTGCATAATCCTCCGGAATGAAAACATCTGCAGCAAGATCCATCTCCACTCCAAGTTAAATGTATTACAAACCAAAGGCAGATTGATCTCTGTCTGTGAAAAAACAGAAGAGAATTGCAGAAAGTAAAAGGAAGACGCAGAAATAAGTAAATGCTCAATCTATGGCAATTTGGAAGAGAGAAGAAGTATATAGATGTGTAGAGAAGGTAAAAGAAATGGGGGTTTTTGTGATAGTGAGAAAACCAGGGGCGAAGGACAATGTTTCCAATGCCCGAGGAAAGATGATCAATGTTTGAACTTTGAAGCGTCCCGCACATGAAACCGTGGGCTTAGAATGAAAGTATTGTATTTCATAAAACCGCCCTGCTGAAAACTCATTTTCCACGTGCATTTTACGTGGTTACTTACAGCTGCCGAAAAAACGGAGTGCGTCGCAAAGCAGGAAGTTGATGTGAAATTTGACGGTAGTCGCCTGTCAACGTAAATTTGGAGGACAGCTTAAAATTAATTGTTAGATATTCATGTTATTATTATTATTTAATTTTGTGTTTGTTTTGGAGAGTCTGTTTTGATATATAGATATATTGATAAATAAATGATGCTAAGCTTGTATAAAAGTGAGTTCTTTGTTTTATACTCTTTATCACTTAGTTTTGTCTATATATTTATCTATACACTTGTTATTAATTTAATCTAATTCATATATTTACACATTCTTATACATTTGGATTCTAATAGATTTGAATATCTATCTATTTATTATATTTATGCACCAAAATATTTTCAAATACATATTATGTTCTTTTGTTTAGTCCAATTCATGTTTTAGGAGAAGTTTGCAATCTTGAAGGTGCTTCATAGTCATGGATATGTCCTTCCTCAATCCATGTTTTAAAATATAAATCTACTTGAATCTTGTTGATAGCGGAATGATAATAGAATGGTAGATAATGATACATTGACCCATGATCACCATCTAATATATGGATAACTAAATTTCAAACATAAAAATAAAGGCTAAAACAATATATTGATGTATTAGAAGAAAACTACATAGAGAAAACTCTTAATAGGCTCATCAAGTAGAATATGTTTCATCTGTTCATATCATTTTTCATTATATTGAATATGAAATGTTGAGGGCCTAATAATCAAAGATAATATCTAGTATTTTTCCTTGAAGGCTCAAGAATATCAAAATGAATATATATTTCAAGTATGAATTCCCCCTTAATCTACAAGCATATCTCAAATATTTATATCATTATCTTCAACAATTTTGGTGGTATTATATTTTGGAAATTGAGAGAGCTACATGCTTATTATTCATATCAACAAATCTAACTTAGAAGTTTAAATCATGAAATTTGATGATAGGTTCGACGTGCCTTTTCTTCTTTATAGATGTGGTAGCTCTTGAGCACATCTAATAGTTCTAAAGAATATTCTATCTATTTTGTACTAGATATCCCACCCTCTATTGACAATGCCTTTGTAGAGTGCCTTGATGACATGTGTTCTAACAACATCATTATCCTCTCATAAAATCATATATAGTGGGCTTCATAAACTTAACCAAGTATATTCTTTTAGTCAATGGAGCAACAAGTTCAAGATGTTAAATTGTCAACTTCCTAACATTGTGCTCACCATTGTTCTTATAGATAATCAAGAGTCATGCATCCTACACTTTACCTTACACCTTTAATATTTGTAAGGAGGAGGAGGTCCACTATCTTCAACACACCACTTCTATCCAATAACATAATATAAGAGTGCCAAGAAAACATATAGCACAAAAATGTCACTTTCTAATATTTTATTCCCTTTTGTGTTGTGGAAAATGGCAATGAAAAACTAGTCCCACTAATAACACCAACTTATTGGTTCCCTGAAAATGACACAACTACTCAAGGTTGTCAAATTGACAATCTTCAAATCATGTATCATCCATTGATATTTAGAAACAATCAATAGTTCTAACATATCAAAGAGTTTTCATTAGTTTTGAACTTTGTCATGGGAAGGCCCCACACCATGTTGATGTTCTAACTTCCAATCTATGACTCAAATAAGAAAATGCATTAAACTAACAATGTCTTCAAGGAGAACATGTCATTGATTTATATAAATAAAATGGTGTGGATTTATTATGGGTCCTAAGAGCAAATTACACCTATCTAGAGAACAAAAAAAGCACTCAATTGTGTAAGTATTGCAACATAGAAAAGGATGATCTTGATACAAAAAACAACCAATCCTTTAACAAATAGAGAAATGAGAAATCCTTTGCTAATATGAAGCTCACAAAGAAAAAACCATGAAAGAAACATATTTTCAGAGGTGAATGGAGAGGAAAACTTAATAATCACATCTTTTAACTAGTTATTTATTGTAATTTTCATTATAAACTAGTCAATCAAGATGTTTATTTGTTAAATGGTGATAAACCATTTTGAATCTGATAAGATGACTTGTTTGTAATGTTGAACCTTATTTGTCATTAATAATCACATGTGAATAGAGGTTTCAAAATAATTTTAAATTGGTAATAGAATTGTCCTTAATTACCAATTTGAAACAACCTAATTTGATGGTCAAATCTAGAATCAAAACAATAACACCAAGTTGTTTCTCTAGCTTTTAACCATATCCATGATGGATCATGTAAGACGATCTAATGACTATGTAGTTTTTTAAAAAAAAACATTCAAGTTACTTTACATTAATACTTGAATGCTTATGTATAGATGAACTAAGGTATGAGTGGCATCATTCTCAATTATGTTAAGCTTTTTTTATTCCTAGGGGATGAGTTGTATTGTTTGACTAGGTTGTATTAACAAGTCAAAAGCATGATATTGACATTGTACTAACATGTGACTAGGATATGCTTGTCATTATACTATTTTACATGCATTGGATGGATTCTTTCTACTATCATGTGGGCAAACTATGATAAATCTTTCCATTCTAAAAAATAAAGATACATAGGCTTTATGTGTGCTTTCATACAATACAAAAATCTTTCAATTCTCAAAAACAAGGATACATAGGCTTTATTTGTACTTTCATACAGCAGACAAAAATCTTTCAATTCTAAAAAATAAGGATATAGACTTTATTTGTACTTTCATACAATAGATAAATTAGAGGCATGTTGTGTTTTGGTATTAAAACAATTATGAGTACAAAATAGACATAAAGAGACAATTACTCAAATATGAAGAGACAATTAACGAAATAAACTTTAACTAAAAAAATAGATAGCTAAAATAAATGTTTACATAACTATTAATATTTCAATAGTATAGAGTCATTATAATAGCCCATTAACTCTAATTAATAAAAGTATTGATGATAATTTTGAAAAAATAATAATTCAATTTTGAATATTTTTGTCCACATCAAAATTTCAAGATTAAAAAGATCTATAATTGTTTTTTTTAAAATTAAAATGGTGTATTCTTACCATCAAATGATAATTTTGAAAAAATAATAATTCAATTTTAATTATTTTTGTCCACATCAAAATTTCAAGATTAAAAAGATCTATAATTTAAAAAACAAAATTAAAATGGTGTATACTTACCATCAAATTCAAATGATCATGAAATACTATTGTTAAATACTTAAATAGGAATGAGATCCTCTTCTTATAACTGCACCAATTCATAATTTAAAGTAAAAAACTTGAATAATTAAAATACATCATCATACATATAGAAAATCTGTTTACTATAATTAAATTAAAATATAAGTACCGAACTTCCAGGAAGACACATATAATCACAAAAACCTGGTTAGATATCTTAAAGCCATTAAAGAAAGTTCAGGAAGCTCTCCCAAACATCGCAAGCTTTAAGATTAAAAAAAATTACACAGTAATACTGCAAAATATTTCATTAATGAAGGCAAAAGATTACAGATTGGACCTCGAGAATTGTCCATTTAGTGCCTTTTCCGGTTCCCCAGCAAATCCGAATCTGAGTTTTATTTTTGTAATTTGCTTCCGCGTGGTATAAACCCTTCATTCTGTCATATCTTGAGACAAAACTTAGCATCAACAGTTACAACCCTAAAATTTTGAAGAATTTAATCTCTAGAAAACCTAAAAATAGATTACAAAACTGAATAGATGGCTCAGGCAATTAAACATGGGTATTCGTAATGTTTGAAAAATCATCGTTTTGAGAGTTACAGAGATATGAAAGTCAATTGCGCTTTCCAGAAAAAATAAAATCAAGGCGAGAAATCTCGCAAAATATTTGTATGATCTCCAGATTAACAGAAATCCCCTGATATTCTGAAAAGAAGCTCAATCATGGAGTAAAACAAGACAAAAGAATGTCCTCTTTGTTGAAACTGCCGCTCATATTTGGGGGATTTTCATTCTTTTGTGGAAACAAACAGTTCGTGCTATGTGCATCTGAAACATTTGCAGAAGTGCTGGTCTGTTGCTTGGGCCACAATTTTCTTGAGTAGCGGCTTTTCGCATAATCCTCCGGAATGAAAACATCTGCAGCAAGATCCATTTCAACTCCAAGCTAAATGTATAAAAAACCAAAGGCAGATTGATCTCTGTCTGTAAAAAAAACAGAAGAGAAATGCAGAAAGTAAAAGGAAGACACAGAAATAAGTAAATGCTCAGTCTGTTGGGAAATTGGAAGAGAGAAAAAGTATATATAGATGTGTAGAGAAGGTAAAAGAAATGGGGGGTTTTGTGGAAGTGAGAAAACCAGGGGCGAAGCACAATGTTTCCAATGCCCGAGGAAAAATGATCAATGTTTGAACTTTGAAGCGACCGGCTCATGAAACCGTGGGCTTAGAGTGAGTATTGTATTTCATAAAACCGCCCTGCTGAAAACTCGTTTTCCACGTGCATTTTACGTCGTTACTTACAGCTGCCGAAAAAACAGAGTGCGTCGCAAAGCAGGATGTTGATATGAAGTTTGACGGTATTCGCCTGTCAACGTAAAATTGGAGGATAATTTAAAATTAATTTTTGAATATTCTTCTTATTAGTTCCTGCGTAGGGCAGGTAAACTCATGCAATCCTTACATGCAAAACCTTTTCTATTGGACCAATCAGATTTGTGTATTATTTTAGACCATCTGTATTTCTTAAAGTTTGATAATTCTAGCATATTAAATAAATTTAAATAATACTATTTATCTATATTTTTATTGGTTGTCATCATAATAGGTAAGGAGAAAAATCTAATTTTACAATTTTAATTAGACAAAAATTAAAAAAGCTACATGTTTGTCAGGGTATTATGTGATTTGATGCAAATTAAATGTTCACGGTGAAGATCATAAACACTACATCTGTTCTGTCCTTTGGCTGTCTATATTTTTTGAAGATCATTAAATAGCATAAATACTACAACTGTTCCGTCTTTTGGCTGTCTTTGTCCTCTGCTGTTGATGTTTGGCATTAAGTGGCTCTCAGTGTTTTCTGTGTGTTTATCCTCTGCTCTTGGTGTTTGGCATTGTAACTAATGTAATTTTGTTGGCCATTTTCTGGAAACCCCCTTTTTTATTTACAGTATACAAATTTTTATCTTAAATTTGTGAATTTCTATTCTTTTTTATTTACAGTACATAAATCTTTATCTTAAATTTGTGAATTTCTATTTTTATGCAATACCCAACAGAGAAAAGAGAAAGGGCTACGATTTCGACACTTCTTTGGTGTTGTTAGTGTTGTGGTGGTGAGGCAAAGAGCAGGCTTGTTCGTAGGCCTATTATTTGTAACATCTTTTTCCAGTATTTCTTCAAATTTATCTAGCGGTCATTAATACTCTATAATCTTATGCCCTTTAATTTTATTTTGTGTTCTAAATCAGTCAATTGTCCTAAAAATTTGAAGTGGCTTGCTCGTTCTCTACATTTTCTTTCACTTTACAGATATAAGTTTGATCAAATTTCAATATCTTCGTTGTTTTTTTCCCTTGCAATTTTGTTTCTAAAGAGGTGTTTGTAATGTGTCTTGGGTGGTTATTTTGGTTATTTATTGGGAGGATTCTAAAGCCATTTCAACAAATCCATTTATTGTGTTACTTTAAGGTTTTGTGTCTGTCCATATCCTATTCGCCACTTCCATTAATGCAAATGGTTGAATGACTTCATTTTGAAGCAAGCTTGCATGCTCACAAATGACCCTTCCCATAATACCACGATGCTTCAACAAATGGTTTTACATTATTTATTTGGCAGTAATGAGATTATAGGAGATTTCAGAAGCTAAATTCATGATAGTGGCTATGTAAAATCTCAAATTTTTGTTGGTGTGGAGAAATCCATTAGGGATTTCAAGGAGCTTTTGTTCAACAATGAAGTGTCTGTCATAGGAATGCAGTGTATGGGAGGAGGTGGTAAAACCACATTGGCTCTGGCTCTCTATAACGATTCTCAAATTAAAGATGAACTGGGCTTCCCCTCAATCTGGGTAAATGTTTTTCTGTTGTTTTAAGTTTTTATTTGAAAGGTACTCTCTGAAATTTCTTAGGTTTTTCTGCCTTGAATGCCAACATATTCCAAGATTTTGGGTGTTTTTTCTTCCCCTTATCTAAAGAGATGAGATGAAATTTGAACATCTTCACACTCATAAGAAAAAGGTTTCTTTTTGGGGGATGTATGTTCTGAAATGAGTTCTTAAAATGTAATTTGGTTGTCATAAATCTTTGTTTGGATTTCCTACAGTAGATTATAAATATAAATTTATCTGGTTTAGAATTTTATGTAGTTGTTGTCATTCTTTGTTTTATTTACATAGGACTCTTTAATCTCTAGCAATATGGTGTTTTTCTCTGGCTGTATATACTAATTACTAGTTTTAGCCTTTCTCGCATGTTAAATAATTAACTGAATCATAGTTTTGGTTTATTTTTCTACTTCTAGACATTGGACAATGTGGTCGCTTTTAAATCCTCATGTTGCAGCTTATAGCTCAGTTGTCAAATTTCTATCGAATAAACAAAACTTTAGTTATAAACATGCCAAAAAAGAAAGCATTGAAACAATTGACAATATGTTTCCACAATGATTTTCTGGCTTTGGCACTTAGATTATCATTGGTTTCACACCTACCAATCGCATTTGTATGGAGGCTTATAAAGCTATTTCTAATTTGATTTTGTGCAGATCTTTCCTAAGACCACATTTATTTATGAATACTCAGCCCAAAAAGCTCGCCTGCCTTGTCTCTGTGTTCCACAATTTGCAAACATTTTTGCCAAAAATCCTATTTATCAAACTTGTTTCATGTCTATTGGTATGCTAACCTTCATGTCTGGGGTGGCTTTCTTGAGGATGCCCTAATTCTTATAACTAGGAATCAAACTTTGGTATGCAATGAGTACGCTGATGGTAATTGCATTAATTGAGCCCATCATATTTTAGCATACAATATAACACAACCTATAATTAGAAATGCTCTGTTAGACATGCATGTAATATGTGGAATCATAGATGTATGAAAAATGTGGAATCATTTACAAAATACCTAAATTGTTTCACAGGATTCCATAAAGAGATGTCATCTCCTTTGTTTTGAGGAGATATCCATTATGCTCTACCAATGCCAATGTTTTCCCTCATGAAGGTCTCGATATAACTGTACAAGTCTTCCTTTTAAACTAACTACAATGTCTACATTCTCAAGGACATGTCTATGAATAAAAGGGCATCTCTTTCTTACGTTTTATAAGGTTGTCTTACATGTGCTTATCTTGATTGTGTTCATGATGTACTCAATAATAGAGTCTTAAGCCTAATGTTGGGAACAGAGGAATATGCTTTGTTTTTTGGTGCAACTATTTCTATGTACACTTCACCTACAAGATTGGTTGAAGCAATTGTAAATGAATAAAATACTTTTCTAAGACTATAACCAGGAGTATCCATCTTGAAAATATTTTTGAAAGGTTTAAATGTCTCAAAAAACCCATTAAATCAAGAATATTATATTCTACAAGACTCACATTACAAATGATAAAATTACAAAAAATTAAACAGCCATGCTAAATAATTTTTAAAAAACCATAATAATGAATCTAAGTCAAAGCATAAAGTTTTGATACATTGCAAGTTCCTGGAAAGAATGGCTGGTGACAAAATATTGCTACATGATCCTGCAGCAGTAATGGCATGATCCTAAACGGCACACATAACACAAAATCTAGCTACACAAAATACCTCCTACAAAGTTCCAACATCCCCTAAATGCACCATATATTAACACTAGCACTTGCACCGAAAGGAGGTGCAAGGGATGTGCCGATAGGCATTTAATTGGAAAGCATAAGTGCTTAAAAGTGCAAATGAGAAGGCAACATAATAAAATCACATCAAATCAGAAGGCATGCATACATCTTATAGAACCAGACAATACCAACTGTATGGCCCAAACAAGGAATAAGTAATGATTAACCTTCAACAAAATAATGAGAATTTATATAAAATTATTATTGTTGAAGGGAGACAAAGTAAAAAGCTATGATGTCTCGTGCACCCAAAATGGCATGGGCAGCTTCTCATGATAAAAGTTAAAGTAAAGGTCTACGATGTTGAAACAATGTGTAGGTAAAAGGTATCGACACCTTAATAAAAGGAAGTGTTTTGAAGTGTCGTTCTACAAACATGCTTCATGGTAAAATTAATTATACTGAAAATTTAAATTTATGGAAGAACATTGCAATCTTTATCAAATCACGTGCACAAAGCCATAGAAATTAAGTTAACCCTAGTGAAGTGCAACATTTACCACTATCCCAAATATTTATATCTGCAATCAATGAAATTCCTAAATCTATTCAAGAATTCTATAGAGCACCTACACACCAAATTATTGGGATGAAATACAACTATGCATTGACTGGTAGAATGTAAAGTAAAATTTAAAGTCTAAGCAATGTAAAGTACACAATTAAGGTTCCAATACCATTGTCTAAAAGTAATGTGCTTTGAAACTATTGTCATTGTCTTAATCCAAGGCTAAGCATTACCCAAATTAACAATGCTTCATGTACTCTATGAATTGAAGCAGCAAAAACGTATTTAGAAATTCATCAATCATGCACTTTTCTAACAGTTTAAATATCACAGATAAGCACTGGAACCATTATATGCTACAAGTGTTTGATGGGCATTGGTTGCCTTGTTGATAAACTAGCCTGAGAATAAATGGGATTCTGATTTAAGCATCTTAGCAGGAGATATATTTTGACTAATATCAAATAAGATACAAACAACACTAGATACCCATAACCAAATATCTAGCAGAACCTAAAACTAAAGAGTAAATATTACTGAAAACTACTGGCACAATCTACTAATTTTGGTGATTTCAAGGTTGTGTATTTTCTTTCTATTAAATTTGCATATGAGAACTAAATGCATCTGTTTCTATTTTCTAGCTCCTTCTGGTAAGACAACAAAAATTAGCAGTATATGTTGTTGCATGTTATTTTAAAGCAAATTAGCAAATGTCATTGTTTTCTTACTCTGCATAAATGCTAATTCATGAGAGTACGAAGCATTTTTCACTTGATCTTTCCGTATTAAATGAAATAGTTAAAATATATTATTTCAAGAGAATCGACAACATCTTGTAATGTTTCTTTTTCTAATACATCTTTCTCTAAACAATTGGTGCGAATACAAAACATTCTTCCATTGAAATACCCACTCTTACTAAAAAATAGAGAATTTTCTGACTATTAAGACTATGAAAGCATTTTTCTTATTCATTCCTACTACTAGTGGTATAGCAGATTCATGAGAATCCAAAATTTTCTTGCCCAAGTGTTGATACTTCGACTAAAAAATATGTAGTTTTACTGGTTTATTAAAAATTCAACACATTTCTACACTAATATTCCTATTCTTTTTGAGAAATAGGCATAATCTAGTGTTGAACAGTTCTTCAATACATTTCCAAACACCAAGCTATTGAATGTGTACATACTAAAGGACAGTCTTGAAAACTCTCGCCTGATTTTTGACGTAATGGAGAATTTAAATACATTTACATGGACTATAATGCTCAAGGCATATGCCAATAATGGTTATTACAAAACAACTCTTAATAGTTATTACTTGTGGGAGAGATGGGCTTGCAACCAAACAAATTCACATTCCCATAGGTTCTCAAAGTATGTGTTTCTTTGTCAGCTCTGCAACAAGGCAAAGAAATCCAGGATGTTGTGAGAAGTGGATTTGAATATGATATTTTCATTTGCAACACTCTTGTGACTATTCTTTCAAAGTGTGTTTGTTTGGATGATGCACGATGTATTTGATAAAATGTCTCTCCACAACTAACTATTTATTTCCAGTCTCTAGGTTGAGGATCTGCTGATTATTCCTACCATAAAAATTAAAATTCACCTAACCCTAAAAACAAAAATGGGGACCAAAGGTAACAAGAGCTGGCAAACAAGTTTCTAAAATTTTAAAGCATTAAACATCCATTTCAGTTGCACCAACTTAAATCAACAAGAGAGACAATAGTGGAACCACATAAACAAAAAACATTAACCAAGAAAAGGCCAAAATATTTTTCAATATTTGTCAGCCTGTGACATCGTCGTTGGGTATGAAAAGGCTTCTTATTAGGTATGCTAAGGTGAGACTATTTGACTTCCATTATTCTTGAGGCTAAGACAATTCCTCTTGCAACTAGATATAATGCACAGATCATGAGATTTACTTCAGTGTATACCTATCCACCAGGCCAAATTCCAACTAAGGAAGCTTAATTGAAAACTTATCTTTGAACCTTGACTGTCACTAAATAAAAATTAAAATAATTAAAACCCTAACATCGAATGAGCCCAAGATAACACCACCTCAAAAAACACATTAAACATGAATTTTTTAAAGAAAACCCCAGTACGTATTGTAGACACGAAAAATTGGCAAAAGGCTTAAATCAATAAAAAGGTGCAATCAAATCATCAAATAGCACGAAAAATCAATAAATGGAACAAAGACAATTCAAATCAAAGGAAAATTCAATTAAATGATTAAATGATTAAATAAAGCTTGAAAAGGGGAAAAACACTACGAAATTGTTAAATTCAATTAATGACATAGTTGTTGAAAACAAAAATCAAAATGAACATCTTACCCTTCATGGCTAAATTTAATTACTTTAATTAATTACTAAATACTAAATTACCTTCAACAAAGCAAAAAGGAGACAAAATGGACACAAATCACTCATTTTTGTTGAAATGGTCCAGCCTTTTGAAACCATTTAAATGATTGTCCCCTCCTTGTCCCCCCATTTATGGACAAAGCAAAGCCAATTGACCTTACCCAAGCATAACCATGGTTATCTCACTCTACCCCCTACCCTTGGGAAAATATTATATATTGAAGGCATTTAGAAGCATAATTCATCCACTCCATATCTTTGAATTGCAGCAAAGCTTTGGCAATTTGCATCCACATCACTCACTTATCATTTGTCATTGCTAATTAGCTTAAATTGCTTTGATCATAGTAGATTGTTCATCAAATAGAGCTAGAATTTGATAGAATATATCTAAATTTGCATATCATATAGCTTAATTCTCATCTTTAGAGTGTCACTAGTGAGGATCATAGCTGAGAGCCTCATTTACCACTTTATTTTAGAGATCCATGAGATATTTAGATTAATTGTGCATTATTTAGATTAGTTTGCTTTGAATAGTGTAATTGTCTTTTAAATCTTGTTATTTCATGAAGGTGTATAACTCACACACACAAATGGCACCCACCGTGGGGCCCTAGGCCTCAAATTCATCATTATTTCTACGTTATTTGCAAAATTTAGGCTAGAATTGCATAAATTTGCGTACTGTTTGCAGGTTACAGAAAAGAAATCACGCCTGCTAGTAAAGAAGTCACGCCTAAAGAAAAGAAATGTCACGGACGAAAATTAAAATATCGCCTACAGTCTGAACTCTTACACTTTTTAGCCTGCAGAATCACGCTTTCGGCGAAAGAAATCACGCGGCCAGAAATTAAACTCTCGCATTTTGGACAAACTGTTGATGCCTTTGGTCATTTAAATGTCGCGTGATCAGAATTAAAAAGCCGCGGCTGAGGAATCATTTTACATCTGATGTGAAGGGAGTACTCTGCCTTATCCATTTAATTTCTCGCTTCCTTCATTTTAAATGTCGCCTTTGATTAATGAAATATCACTTTTCTAGCATTAGTTTGTCGCGTATAATAAAGATTTCACGTGTAGATACAATTTGATATCGCACCTGGTTATTTTAATCTGGTTATGGTGATGCTCGCGGTTAAAGTAATCACGTCTTTGTTAAATTAGATCTCGCGTTCAGTATAGACAATGTCGCCTGACTGCGCATTTATATTTTATCAACATAATCACTGTTGTCGCGTCTGGTAAAGATTTCATGTGTATATAAAATTTGATATCACACCTGGTTATTTTAATCTCGCTTGAGCCCCTTAAAGTGACGCTCGCGGTTAAAGTAATCATGTCTTTGTTAAATTGGATCTCGCGTACAGTCTGGACAATGTCGCGTGGCTGTACTTTCTATATTTTATCAAATTGTGTTAAAATATGACTGTATTCTGACTTCATGTGCATTTTTTTTGTCTCAGGAGTATGGTCTGTCATAAGAAAGTTCAAAAACCAGAGAAAAGACATAACTTAGAGGAGAAATTGATCGCTAAGAGGATAAGAAAGGAAAACTGGGTACACACCACCTTTGTTCTCAACAATGACTTAGAAAAGGATGTAGAGTTATATGCTAAATACATTGCTGTTGTAGATGCTTACAAATAGAAATATGTATCATTAAATTGGGAGTTTAGTCCCTAAGTTTGTAAGAATTGTGCAAGTATTTTGGTAAAAAGAATCAAAAGCATAATCAAATATATCATTTTAAGCTTTGATTTTGGTTTCCCCTCACTTTGTTTGTATTGTGCCGACTAACTTGTTGGTGGAGGGAACGTTTTGCTAAGGTAAGGGAAGGATTTGGAGAGGAAATGAGAAAAACTACTACTTAAAAATGCGCCTAGCCTTTGCTAGCATCGTTTGAGGTATTTCTCTAATCAAGCTTGCAAACTTCCCTTAAATTGTGGCATTTTCAAAGTTCAAAACATAGTTTAATCATAAAAGGAAAAGAACAAACATTTCAATTCTAAGAACCCCTTTGTCACGGGGTTGAAAAAGAACCAAATTGATTGTGAGTGTTTGGGATAAGGGAAAAGCAATAGGGATATGCTCTTCATTCTTTGAGTGAATCAAATTCCCAAACTTGCTCTACCAAATCCACTTTTCATGCTTTCAAATGAACATGTTTAAAACTTAGTGGGCTCGCCTCCCGAGATTGCCTTAAAAGGGCCAGTGAGAGGGACAGCCCAAAGTGGGATACACTTGCTTTTGCCACGAGAATTCGACCCACTATAAAATGAAACGCGTGTATCCTTAATGGGGTGCACGACAAAAGGATTTTAGCTATTCCAAACTTCCTCTAGTAGTCTTAACAGATTGCGCAAAATCGTGCTTCGGTGCGTGTGGGAAGCCCCTTAACATACTTGGGGGATGAAAGGCTAAGATCTATTTTGAACGGAAAACTTACTACATAATGGTAAAATAGAAAAACTACCTATTAGAGCCATGTTTACGAACCAATTATGTGCTAGGTAGATTGCGTGGAAGCTATTCTTGTGTTTCAACCTATGGAAACGTTCAAAAATACACACATTAGAGCATTCTAGGGATATGATACCAAATTGATGTGTGTGTTGAGATTGTTTTTATCTTTTCAAACAAGATATTCCAAAGTTATTGATCAAAACATCATTAAGATTTTAAACCATTTAAAATTGATCAAAAACCTTTACCTTATTCCAAAAACCAGCTTATCAAAAGAAGAAGTCAACATACCCTTAAAGTTTGTTCATGCTTGTTATTACAAGATCACTCTCTATAAAGAAAACATTACAAACAGACGGGACCTACAAATGAGAACAGCTCCCATTTTCGGAGGGCACTTTCATTACTTCACAAGTGATTGAAAAACCCGCTAAGGCAAAGGACACCAACAAGATGTTTAGCGGCACCCTAGGAAATACCGATCCTAACAACCAAGGGAACAACATGAATGGGGGTATGGATCCTAACAACAATCAAGGAAATTCTAATAATGGAGGAAGAGATCCTAATTCCCAAGAAGCAAATTCACAAGGCAACAACTTACCTCCTCCTCATAATACAAACCTACCCCCAACTATGGAAGAAGCCACATATGAAAGAGCGTTAGAGGCAAGACAATGTCCTTATTTTATAGAACTAATGAAAAAGACCATGCTTATGGATAAAGAAAAACACTTCATGGACTTGATACAAATGGGGGTAAAGCTACCTAAAGATTTTGACATAGAACAACTAAAGCCCAAGGAAATAGAAGATCCTATGGAAGCAATAAGGGAACAATTCAAAGCATTACAAATGGAAATCGACAGTTTGAAACAAAACGGGGCTCCTAAGCCTTTCTCTATTGAAACGTTATGTCCTTTTCCATTCGATAAGAGTTTGGTCATGGTGCCTTTTCCCATTAATGTTACATTCCCTAAGTATGATAGGTATGAAGGAACATCTGACCCACATGATCATCTTCGGGGGTTTTGTGCATTGAGTCTTGAATTCATGCATGATACAACCTATTTAATGAGACTATTCCCAAGAAGCTTAGGAGGAACGGCCATGGATTGGTTTTCAAAACTACCATCCGGCATCAAAACCTTTGAAGAATTAGCTTCAAAATTCGTGACTCATTACTCCTATAACATCAAACATGAGGTCACAATGATAACGTTATGTAACATGAAGCAACAAGATGGAGAAGCCTTCCTCACATTCTTGCAAAGATGGAGGACTGCATTTGCTAGATATCCAAGAAGTGTACTGGAAAAAGAAAAAATGGATATCTTTATTAACGGTTTAAGAAGCGAATTAAATTATAGACTAAGGATGCAATGTCCTAAAACCTTCCAAGATTTGATTGATAACGGAATTACAATGGAAGAAGTGTTGATTAAGAGTGGAGAGTTGAAATTGTACAAGGAAAATAAGAACAACTCTAACTCCAACAACAATAATAACAATCAAAATAAAGGTTGGTACAATAACAATAGCCGTTATGCTGCAAAAAATAACAACAAAGGCATTGTTAATGATGGTGTAGTGGAATCCAGCAACTTGAAGGTGATTCCATTTGCCCTTACAAAGACACCAAATCAAGTGAATAATACTAATCAAGCATATAATGCACCTTCCAACAATAACAACAATGCCAACAAGAATAATCAAGGAAACAAGGATCAAAACAGCAAGTATGATAAGTATTTGAAGCCCACTCCTTCAAGACACTTTACACCCTTGGGAGAATCACTTGAAACTGCATTAAAGGCTCTCATGGCTAACAATGTTATTACATTACCCGCTATTAAGCCTTATGAACCGGACCACAAGCCGGGCTGGTGGGATGCTAAGAATCATTGTGAATATCATAGGATTCGGGGGCACACTACAAATGAATGTCTATAATTAAAGAATGTGGTGCAAGACTTGATAGATAATAACATAATCACCGTTGATGGACCCCAAAATAATGAAGATCATACGGCCTTCAAACAACCTTTTTACAAACATGATAAAGGTGAGTCATCAAATGGCAAGAAACAAAGTGCCAATAATCTCAACTTTGCGCCATCATATGATCATATTGTTAATGCTATAATAATTAATGAACAGCCTCAAAAGGAAGCAACAAATGTCATTACAAGAGGGCAGAATTCTAGAATGAATTTACAAGGGATAGTCTCTCAAAACACCAATATCCCACAATCCAACATTGTGGTCAAACAATCTCCTACAGCAGAAAGGCCTTATAGTTTGGTGGACCAATTGCAATGTACTCCAGCACAAATCTCAATCTTAGAGTTATTGAAGTTGTCATCGAATCATAAAGAGATTTTAGAAAAAGCTTTAGAAGAGACACATGTTTCTACTACCTTAGGGGAAGAAAAGTTTCAAAATATGGTAGGACATCTCGTGGCTCCTCATTGTCTTTCATTTTATGATCAAGACGACATGTCTATAACTCATCCTCAAAATTTGCCATTACCTATAGAGGTTTTGATTGAAAGGCATAGAGTCAAAAGAGCCCTTATTGATGGAGGGGCTGGTCTTAACATCTGCACATTGAGTCTTGTAAAATCCTTAGGTCTATCTGAGTCTTGCATTGACCCTACAAATAAAATCACCATAAAAGCTTACGACGAAGCTAAAAGAGCTTCTAAAGGCATGATTGTGTTGCCCATCCAAGTGGGACCAGTCAAGAAGGAAACCAAGTGTCAAGTGTTGGACATGAAATTAACCTATAACATCTTATTGGGAAGACCATGGATTCATGAGATGCAAGTTGTCCCATCCACATACCACCAATGCATCAAGTTCCCATACATGGGTGAAGAAATCACGGTTGGAGGAGACTCAAATCCATTCCAATATTGTAATGCACTCAAACCCTTGCATGAATTATACACTCCACATAATCATGAAGGAGTTATTCCAAGAATCACCAATGAAGATACACAAAATCCTCTTCAAGCTAGCTCAACTACATAAACTAAGGGCAAGGAAAAAGTGAGCTATGAGGGTCCAAGTGTAATGGAAAGTCCATATTTAGCACCTAAATTGGAAATAGTGATCTACAAACCTATGAAAGAAGAAAAGGAACAAGCTAAAGAAGATCATTACCAATACATGAGTGAGATGATGAACAAATTTGACAAACAATGCAAGATTAGTTCAAAAGGGGTAGGAGAATATTCAGTTTCTCTATTTGACATGCCCATGTCTCCCAAATCACATGGTAAACCCTCAAAAGAACATCTTCCACATAAGTATAATTCTTATTTTGTGAGGGAAGATAGCAAAGCAACATGGGATAAGGAAGAAGATGATGTCCTTCAATGGCTTTATCATGATGAAGATGATACCTTAGACACTCCCATGGAAGAATTCAGCATGTCAATATACAAACCGAACAATATGGGAAAGGATTTGATATTATGCAAAAGATGGGATACAAAGGAAGAGGACCCCTAGGCCAAAGAAATAGAGGATTATTAGAACCTATTGAACCTATTTGGAGGGCAAGTCATGAAAAATCTGGAGTAGGTTTCCAATACAAGGGAGAAAGTTCAAGTCCAATGCATGATTTTCATCCTCAAATAAATGCATTAGAATCCGAAGGAGATAGTGATGACTCTCAGGATTATGAATGTGATACTTTATCAGAGGAGTCATGTCAAGATAAAGAAGTCATTGCTATACATACTTATGCAAAAATCCCAAAACAAGATGCTCCAATTAATGAAGAACCTCCTATTCAAAGGCCTAATATAGAACAAGCATCTAATAGTGGAGCATGGATAGAAACATTTTGGACACCTTCAGAGGAGGGAAATTCAAACGTTAGTTTTAACCTGCTTGTGGCTTTTCCCACATTGTTTCTCGTAGAGGTTGACGAGGATTCGAGCGAAGGGGACTTTGACCCTGCTTCCATGGATCATCTTGAGGAAGCACACATCATATATCTAAATGATACAATGTATGAACCCTCAAACGAAGTCATGTCCATAAATCCTATTGATGATACCTTACCCAATAATTCCTTAATTTTGATGCACCCAGACCTCATTGATTGGGATCAAACCGAACCACATGACTTACTTTACTTCCCAAATGACCAAGCAACAAACCAATACCTCAATGCGGTTGAACCCTCTTTCATCAACGAACTCAATGCGGACATAATGACAACAACAAGGGTCCAATCTCTTAGTCAAAAAAAGAAAAAAATGAAAAAAAAATAAAAAATGAGAAGTTCTATTGGTGAAAACCCAATTGTGGCACCATTAGAACCAAAAATAATGAAAATAAAAGATGTTTCTTTTGGTGAAAACCCAACTGTGGCACCATTAGAATAGAGATTGGACACTTTGCCTGAACATGAAGAAGAACGGTCATCTATTCTTATAGAACCAACAGAAAAAGTTAACATTGGTATGGAACTAGAGCCAAATGTCATACACTTGGCTACATCACTTACATCTCTTGAAAGAGAGGACTTTATCAAATTCTTCCAAGAACAACAAGTAAATTTTGCATGGTCATGTGCTGATATGCCTGGACTGGATCCTGATTTCATAATGCATCATCTGAATGTTAGACCCAGAGTTAAACCTGTGAAGCAAAAACTAAGGAAAATGCACCCACATGTGGCTCTCCTAGTCAAGGCAGAATTGGAAAAATTGTTAAAGGTGGGGTTCATAAGAACAATAGCATATGTTGATTGGATCTCTAACATTGTGCCGGTTACTAAGCATGATAAATCTATCCGTGTGTGTACGGATTTCAGAGATTTAAATCTAGCATGTCCCAAAGATGACTTCCCATTGCCAAGCATCGATACCATAGTGGATCTGACAGTAGGTCATGCAATGTACTCATTAATGGATGGATTTAGTGGCTACAATCAAATAAAGATTGCTCCTGAAGACCAAGAAAAGATAGCATTTACTTGCCCTTGGGGTACTTTTTGTTGGAATGTCATGCCCTTCGATCTTAAAAACGCTGGAGCTACATATCAAAGGGCCATGACAACTATTTTCCATGACATGATGCACACTTTCTTAGAAGATTATGTGGATGATATTCTAGCAAAGTCCCACAATAGAGAAGAACATTTACAAATCCTAAGAAAATATTCATTCGGTTAGAACAATTCAAAGTTAGATTAAACCCAAAGAAGTGTGCCTTTGGTGTCCAATCTGGCAAGCTATTGGGTTATATAGTGTCAGAAAAAGGAATTGAAGTTGATCCTGAAAAAGTACAAGCCATTCTAGAAATAGAGATTCCAAGAAATATTAGCCAAATGAGATCACTACAAGGAAAGATTCAATCAATAAGGAGATTTATATCTCAATTAGCAGAAAAGTGTCACTCCTTCACCAGATTACTACACAAGGACACTACATTTATGTGGGATGAAGAATGTGATAAGGCCTTCGCTATTTTGAAGACTTATTTGATAAACCCACCTATTCTTATGTCACCTATCAAGGGCAAAGAACTATTGTTATACATATCAGCCACAGAAAGGTCTCTAGGCATATTGTTGGCACAAGAAGATGAGCAAGGAAAAGAAAGGGCAATCTACTATCTTAGTAGAACCTTGATAAAATATGAACTAAATTATTCATTCATGGAAAGAGCATGTCTAGCAGTGGTCTTTGCATCTCAAAAACTAAGACATTATATGTTGATGCATAAGATCAAATTAATTGCCAAGATTGATCCTCTCAAATACTTGCTAAGTAAAACTGCCTTAACAGGTAGAATAGCAAAATGGGTCATGATCCTAAGTGAATTCGAAATTGAATATGTTGATAGAAGAGCAATTAAAGGACAAGTGATAGCAGATCACTTAGCAGATAACCCAATAGAGTCTACACAAACCATTCAAATTGAATTTCCAGATGCAGCAATTGTCAACATAGAAGCAAAAACATGGAAATTATATTTTGATGGATCTTATACACAAGGAGGTTCTGGAGCAGGTATATTATTGGTTACCCCTCAAGGGTACACCATTCCAAAGTCCTATAAACTCTTATTTCCATGCACCAATAACATAGCAGAATATGAGGCATTAGTCATTGGCATCAAAATGGCTTTGGAATGGAATATTGCAAAATTACAAGTGTATGGGGATTCCCAACTCATAATCAATCAGGTTAATAATGAATAAAATACCAAAGATATAACATTGATGAAATATAAAACCTTGATTTATGGATGGAAGAAGTACTTTGCTTTGATCACATTTGAACAGATTCCAAGAGAAAAGAATAGAGAAGCAGATGCCATGGCTACCTTGGCTTCATTATTACAAAAACCAGATCAAAATGAGAAGTATGAGTTCTTGGTGGAAGAGTTGGTAAAACCGGCATTTAACCTTCCTGATACCCAAATTGTTGCTCTTTTACATGGACATGACTCTCCTTGGTATGGACCCATCTATACTTACCTTAAAGACTAAGTACTACCCGTAGACCAAACTCGCACCCAAAAATGTAACTTCATACGCCAAGCCGCCCATTACCTAATCCTTTCAGACACATTGTATCGTAAGGGTCTTGATGGGACGTTACTTAGATGTCTAGAGGAAGAAGAGTCTAAGTTAGCTTTACGTGAGGTCCACGAAGGCATTTGCGGGTCACACTCAAGCGGTCTTAATCTAGCTAAGAAAATCCTTCGTTTAGGGTACTTTTGGACAACATTAGAAAAGGATGCTTGTCAATTTGTGAAGACATGCAGCAAATGTCAATATCACGGTAACATGATACATGCACCGGCTCAAGAATTACACCCATTCATTACACCATGGCCTTTTTATCAATGGGGTTTTGACTTGATTGGAATCATACATCCTCCATCTTCAAACGGACACAAGTATATCATCACAGCAATAGAATACTTCACCAAATGGGTGGAAGCAGTTCCATTAACAACAGCAACCGACAAACAAATTTCAATGTTCATATTGAACTACATAATTTGCCGCTATGGTATTCCACATGCCATTATCACGAATAATGGGAAACAATTCAAAAATCAGGATATTGATGAACTTTGCATGACATTCCACATTACACATCATTCATCATCCATTTATTATCCACAAGGCAATGGACAAGCTGAAGCAACGGACAAAAATATCCTCAAAATATTAAAAAGATCAGTTAACAAATAAGGAAGAGATTGGCACGTGCAAATAAATCTCGCACTATGGGCTTACAGAACTAGTATCAGAACACCTATAGGAGCCACCCCATTCTCTTTAGTTTATGGAACCGAAGCAGTTCTACCATTAGAAGTTGAAATCCCATCTCTACGGGTTTCATTAAGAGGATTGATCACTGATGAGGATTATAGGATTGCCAGACTGCAACAATTGGAATTGTTAGAGGAACACCAGACTCAAGCTTATGAGCATTTAAGAGTTTATCAAAATAGGATTTCACGCAATTACAACAAACACATCAAACCAAGAACTTTTCAAGTAGGAGACTTGGTATTAAGAGAAAATCCCAAAAATCAAGCTGAAAGGGAAAAGAAAGGAAAGTGGGAAGCTAATTGGATAGGCCCATTTGTGATAGTGTCATCCTTTGGAACTGGAACATATAAGTTATCAGATTGTAATGGTGAAGAGTTACAAGAACCCATAAATAGCATTCATTTGAAGAGGTTCTACACTTAAAGCAGATGAAAGAGTATAAAGAGTATCAGATGAGAGAGCATCATAATTATTGTACATAGTTGAAAAGAGATCTTGAAAATACAAAAACATTTGAAAATGGAAAATCCAAAAACATTGGAAAAGGGAGAAAGATCAAAAACAGTGAAAAATTGAGCATGAAGAAAGCAAAAACATTTGAAAATGGAAAATCCAAAAACATTGGAAAAGGGAGAAAGATCAAAAATAGTGGAAAATTGAGCATGAAGAAAGCAAAAACATTTGAAAAACTATCTCTTGGTGAAAACCTAGCAATAGGCGCCAAGGTGATAAGGAAAAATATAAAAATAAAAAATAAAAAATGAAAAATACAAAAAAATAAAAAAAAAATCAAAAAAAATAAAAAATAAAAAAAAAATAAAAAAAAATCAAAAATACAAAAAAATCAAAAAAAGGAAAAATACAAAAAAATAAAAAAAAAATGAAAAAGAAAAAAGTGCCTTGGTGAAAACCTAGCAATAGGTGCCTCGGTAGCAAAAAAAGAAAAAAAGCACCCAAAGGTGAAAACTTGGCAACAAGCACTTTTGGTTTCCTTAAGTCATTTCTTTCCTAGTCACATGTGTACATAATGCATCTCATCATCCCATATGTCCAAACCTTCATTGCATTCGTCATTTGTATATAGTCATAATAACATTTTGTAGCATCATCCTTTGCATTGCCCAAAGTTGTTAAAACTGATACATCAAACACTTGGGGGCAGCACAAAACAGATTAGAAAGTGGGTACCTCAAAAAAGGATTCAAACGAGCAACATTCAGTCTCAAGCAGAAAGGGATCAACATTTTTAGAAGAGAGATCAGTTTTTGTAAACTTTTGATTGATATCATTGTTTACTAACCAAGAAGTTGACTACCACAACAAATCCTTGAGCCTAAATTGACTTATTATTCAGGATTAAAAATCAAACATCATTCCATGATCAAAACATTTGGAAATATTATTTGAAGATCAGAAAACAATGCAAAACACCTAGATAGATTCATTTGAAAAGTTGGTTAAAAATCTGTTTACTTACATTAATTCAATTTGTATCAAGTCTTTTTAGCTAATCAATGATGTTTCGACTAGATTGGCAATGATGGAGACATGATATTTTTCTTGACTATGAAGTGAATGTTTGGAGGAAGATTCATTGCCTTATGAGAATTCATTTAAAGACATGGTCATCAAAGAACCATCGAGGATTATCTTATAAAACAATGAGTTAACTTTTGTTTGTTTACGCAACTGGATACCTTGGATATTTAGATTCTTCATATCTAAATGCCAAAATCCACTTGCAACATAGAATCCGACAAAATCAGTATTCGTACTCTCATGATTGTTTGTAATCAGTGATAGTCGTATCGACGAGACCGATGGGAAAGTAAAATGGAGGTTACCATATGAGCAATAAAAGGCGATATTCATATCATCATGTCAGTGGGCAATGGTGATTGTATCGACTTTCCGGTCCCAAGTGCTCAATGATGAAGTATATCCTCAAGGCATTTCTTTGCTAAAAGCTAGTGACACTTAAATGCATTCATAGAAAAGATAATTGCATTCATAGAAAGGTTAAAATGCATTCTCATGTTAGAATAATTGCACATGCATTTTTTTTCCCAAGGACTTCATTTTGCATCAAAAAGGGGGTACATAACATCATCAATAAGGTCAAATCAGCAAGGACAACATCACCTCAATATCATCTTTCTACAATAAAAACATGAGATTATACTTTTTGCATTCATTCCATATCATTAATCATTACATAGATATATCATCGAGGAAAAGAAGGAAATAACCATTTACATGTGCATACATCTAGACAACGATACAAATTGCATACATGAGAAAATAGCAGCAAAAAAAAATAAAAATTGTACCCATACATGAAGAAAGAAATGCATCCATCTATCTATATCATACATAAGATACATTGCATCCATAAACACATCCATTCAAAACAAATGCATTAGATAAACACATATAGCAACATCTAAAGGTAATCTCAGATATCATCAAGTAAAAAAATAGGAAAGATCATAAATGTCCTCATATCATACGTCTACTCAAAACTCAATGCATCAAGTATAACAATGATATCATAAATCAACTCTATAATCGCCCATCAATAGGGGCATCAATGTCCAACAAGTATCAAAGTACAACTGGAAGGATAACACCAAGGTCACAAGAATATGATACAATGTCAGATATCTCAACATCAATACACAACTGATCAACAAGAGCACTCATAGCTCAACTCTCGTCACCACTAGGAGGAGGTCCTGGAGGAGGCTGTGGAGGAGGCTGTGATGGAGGCTGCTGAGGTGGCTGAAGAGGCGTCTGACCAACCATAGCAACAAGGAGAGGAACCAATGGAGCCAGACCTGATACTAACTGCTGAATCATCGAGGACATCTGTGATACCTCTGTCCGTAATGCTCCCACATCTGCTCATAGCTAGCTAGTACTAGAACTCTCACCAACCTCATAGGTACTCTGAGGATCACCTGTATCTATAGGATCTTTCCCCCGATCACGGGAAAAAGCTGCTGGCATCTGCTGTGCACCTGTATCCTGACCATCCACGGTAGCCTATGGTAATCCTGCTCCTGTATCCTATCCTGACACTGAATCCTACCTAGCAGCCCTCACATGGTCTTGACGATCTATCCTTTGTCTCTGTGCTACTGCAGGATAAGAAGGAGGAGGAGGTGGTGCTTGTATTTGTATATCTCTCACTCGTCCTTTGAGTCTAATCACCACCCTACCTCGTGGTCTACCTCTGCGTCTCCTCCCACCACCGACACCATCACCATCATCATCTCTCCCAGGCACTGGCTCTACAGGGTCTATAAATCGAGGCATAGGATGCTCCATCAACCAATCCAGATACTCCTGAGTAACCCCGACATCTCTAATGTGTAACCTCATATCCCAGTCCATATAACCAAGCCACGATATCTGCTCAATAGCATCATCATATGAAGGCATGTGTCCCCAAGTAGCCCTCTCTGCACTAGAACGAGCATAAACTGCAGATCCCTGAGGCATAGGCTGAATCCGCCCAAACTGTCGTAGCACTCTACCTGCCAAAAATCTCTCAAGGACAGAATCAATCCTGCCGATCATCCATCGAGGAGCAAACATGTACAGTAACTCCAAGCCATCCTCTCTCCAATCCTCAACATCGACATAGGGTCTCCAATAGACCTCATCCATATCATCAATCTGACGCCGCCAATACTCCAAATGTCCCAAGTGATGCTGTGTCACCATCCTAGTGTACTGCCATGCAAAAGGATACCCTAAAGGTCGATCTCGCTCTAATATCGAACGACTAACTGGTAAGTGCTCCCATATCCAAAGCTGCAAAATATGAATCCCAGTAGATAACACAGCTGATCTCCTATACACCACCTCATGAAGATCATGGTAAAGCTGTGCAAGCACACAAGATCCCCAATCAAATCATCGAGGCTGATGAAGCAAGTCCTCGATAATCCTGCCCCAACCCACTGAAAACCCGCGACCCTGACGATCAGGTAGTAACACACCACCAATGATAGCACCTAACATCACTGGTAAAATAGGAAATGAAGCAAACTGAGGCCATAGGATGCAATCATCACCAATAGAAGGATCTCCGAATACTCATCGACAATAAGTCCCATCATATACTGCATCATAATATGCTATCTCCCCATGTGTCGGGATCCGCAGTAACCTATACACATCCTCAGGAGTAATAGTCATCTCTCCCTGTGGCAGCCAAAAAGTGTTTGTCTCAGAGTGCCAATGCTCTACGACAGCGGTAATCAAACCTTAGTTCATCTGGAACCGAGGAAGCTCTAATACACATAACAAACCACAGCGCCTAATCACTCGCCTCTCGACGTCAGTCAACTGCTCTCTCAGCTCCATCACCCAATGTGGTACAGTCCGGAGGTACAAAATAGGGACATCCTCCTGTTTAATCAAAACAATGGAATCACATGAGTAACCTAATGTCAAGAAATCAAACAATCAATCACAGTCATCAATTTACATATACCTATCAGACCTACCAATCCTAACTCTAAGCATTGAGGAAGGATGATCCTAGTTTTATGTCTCTAAGCATTTGAGAATAAAATGAATGGACGATTAGACCCATGACCTATCATTCATGATGAAGATTGATTTACCTTATCCTTCGATATCATAGTTACCAATGTCCTAATTCGTTGTTGAAATCAAACAATGGGAACACCATAACTGAACATTCGATCAAATTCATTGAAGTGATCCATATCAATCAAGTTGACGCAATCGAGCAATCAGACGTCATAGAAAAGTCTCAAGCAACGTAAATTTTTTTTCACTTACGCAACTTTTCTTTCAGGCGTAATTTCTTTCACCAGAGGTGACATCAAATTCGACATACGCGTGATTTTAATCATCCGCGTGACTTAATTTGACAAACGCGATATCATATTTACCTCAAGCGACATTTTATTATCTAGGGTTTTTCATGTGATAAACAATTAAAATGTGTAAACCATAAGCGATATTAAATTTTCAGCACGTGATAAAGGATTTTCTATAGGCGTAAACAGAACAACGAAAGGTGATACTAAATTTTCTAGAGGTGACATTTTATTTTTTCAGGCGTAATTAAATTGCATGGAGGTGACATTTCTTGTCTAAAATGTAGAATCAAAATTTTAAAACGCATTAAATGAAGTCATAAATGCAATTTTAGAAACATGAGGAAAATTTGAATGACATACCGGAGGACCATCGTTCACTCTTCGACCGAACCGGCGCGCTCTCTCAAACCGATGCTCGCAATGTGGGACCACCATCGTGTAAAGAGGGCTAAAATCAGAGCTAAAAATCTCAAAAGGGAAAGGTGAAAATGAATAGTAAAATGAGGGGTTTTACCCTATTTAAGGTGAAATTGGCCCTAATAAAGACTTAAAAATGCACTTTGGACCTATTATATGACATCTTCATTAGCCGGGGCATAAATCAAACTTGCTTATTTCTTTAAAACGGTATCAGAAATCAAAACATATTCCAACTAATCAAAATTTATCAAATCAAGGACTCAATATGTTTTATTTCTGAGGGGGCATCAGAGTATCAAATTGGCATCACATCAAAAAACATTTATTAGTGGGGCATATCATATCATATCATATCAAGTGATCATATCATATCAATTTCATATCAGGAGGCAAATCAGTATCATATCAGGAGAAAAATCAATATCAAATCTACTATCATATCAAACTTATCAACATATCAGCAATCAATAAACCCAGGACCTTTATCAGTGAACCCAGGACCTTTATCAGTAAACCTAGGACCTATCATCAAACTAGGACCCATATCATATCAGAGGCATCAAAATCATATCAGCACCATCATCAGAGGTATATCATCATCATCAGGAAGTACATCAATCAGAACGATCAAAGGCATATCAGAACCAGGAACAGAATCAGATCATCAGACTAAGGGAATCTTTGAATCGGTGTTCTTCGCACATCGACTCAAAGAGGGGCATTTGTAGACACAAAAAATTGGCAAAAGGCTTAAATCAATAAAAAGGTGCAATCAAATCATCAAATAGCACGAAAAATCAATAAATGGAACAAAGGCAATTCAAATCAAAGGAAAATTCAATTAAATGATTAAATGATTAAATAAAGCTTGAAAAGGGGAAAAACACTATGAAATTGATTAAATTCAATTAATGACATAGTTGTTGAAAGCAAAAATCAAAATGAACATCTTACCCTTCATGGCTAAATTTAATTACTTTAATTAATTAATAAATACTAAATTACCTTCAACAAAGCAAAAAGGAGACAAAATGGACACAAATCACTCACTTTTGTTGAAATGGTCCAGCCTTTTGAAACCATTTAAATGATTGTCCTCTCCTTGTCCCCCCATTTATGGACAAAGCAAAGCCAATTGACCTTACCCAAGCATAACCATGGTTATCTCACTCTACCCCCTACCCTTGGGAAAATCTTATATATTGAAGGCATTTAGAAGCATAATTCATCCACTCCATATCTTTGAATTGCAACAAAGCTCTGGCAATTTGCATCCACATCACTCACTTATCATTTGTCATTGCTAATTAGCTTAAATTGCTTTGATCATAGTAGATTGTTCATCAAATAGAGCTAGAATTTGATAGAATATATCTAAATTTGCATATCATATAGCTTAATTCTCATCTTTAGAGTGTCACTAGTGAGGATCATAGCTGAGAGCCTCATTTACCACTTTATTTTAGAGATCCATGAGATATTTAGATTAATTGTGCATTATTTAGATTAGTTTTCTTTGAATAGTGTAATTGTTTTTTAAATCTTGTTATTTCATGAAGGTGTATAACTCACACACACACACGTATCATCCTCCCAAGAGTTAAAGAATGGATCTTCACATTTCAAAGCTTAGAAATAATTACAAAAAAGATATGAGCGCTGAAAAATTCCTCCCCAATATCAATATGAGATGCACCTTCATCTCTAAAAAAATTGTGCTTCGAACCAAAAGCTCAAGAAAATGTCTCAAAAGCATCAGGGAAACTTTGTGGCTTAACCCAAACTACTTTTTCTAAAAAAGCATATTCAAACCCTAACTTCTTAAACTTTGTGGCATGGCCTCTTCCTAGGAGAAGATACGTACTACCAAAAAATACATATTTTGTCAAATCTAGTCCAAGAACCTTAGGAAATCTATGGAAAAAAAACCTAAATTTTTCAAGCCCTAGGCCACTTCACCCAAATTTCGTAAAAGGCTAGAAAAGCTCTATCGCTTCCATGCCATTATCACACCACCTTGTCTCATATTTGAATCTTGGAGTAGAGAAAAAACACATAGAACACTTCCAAGGCCATATAATTTATTCTCCCATTGTTTGGTATTTCTATCTGCATTTCCTCCCATGGATAATAGAGCACCCACCTGCCCTTAGAATAAGCATTCTTGACAGAATAAGTATACTGCATATACTTTGAAGAAGATCAACATTCCTGAAACTCCATGAATAATTGGACAATGCAATACACATAAGAAAAATAATAAAAATTTAAATGGGTATAAAACATTTGGTTTGTAAATTCAAATTTAGAAAGAGCTATAAGAGCATGAAACTGTGATAACAATACTGCGTAATAAATCTACTGCCATAGAGGCATTTGATATTCCCCAAAATGATACATGAATTAGTGGATTTGAATATAAAGAGTTTTAAGTATTGAATAAAAGATGGAAAGGGAAAGCAGGGGTTTAATTATTATTTAGTTAAGCAACTCAAACAAAAGAAGAGAAAACCTGATCATGCACTGACTGAGAGAAGCTGAAAATGTGATCAAAGCCGGTTGATTGCGAATGTTGAGGAGATGAAGAATCAGTGTTTTGTTGAAGTGATTTGTGTGTGTTGGGAGTAGGGTTTGTTTTGATTTAACATTTTCAGAAGGACTAAATGCAGGTGGAAAATAAATGTGGGGAGATGAAGAGCAGAGCCTAATCGCACCGACTATCTAGCCATATCATTCGATATGGTTGGATGCCCATGCCATTACTATTGTTATGTATGTGTGGTAGAAGTGAAAACATAAATTTCTTGCTGCATCATTTTTATATTGAACTATTTTATTTATTTTGTAATATATAATAAATTTATTATTACTTATAAATTTTATATTCTATTATAATATATATTATATGAATATTATATAATTTTATTTAAATTTTAGTAGAAAAGAATAATTCATATAAGAAATTTAAAGTTTCGATTAATGTAATTAAAATAAGAGTAAATATAAATTATAATAATATATAAATAAATTCAATAAATAATTTATATAATTAAAATTCAATATACATATATACTTTATATTATTATTTTTAGTATTGTTTTCATTTAAATACTTTTATACTTTTAATTGTGTTGCCTAGATCACAAAAGTCATCCAAAAATCAAGATGTATACTAATAAAAGTATCTTCATAGAATTAAGGTTAATCATCAATAATTGAAATAGTAACTAAATTAAACCACAAAGCAATAGAGAAAACTATAGCAAATTAATGATCAATAGAGCATCCTATGACTCTCTATCTAAGATGTTAATGAATAAGCTCTCAGCAAGCTCTCATTAATGACAGTCCTAGAATTAGAATGATAAAGATAAACAATGCTATTGCTAACAATTATCAAAGTAAATTCTAATTATGCTCTCAAATGCCTTTCTAAACTCAAATTGCAAGAGGTTCAATGCAATTCTCAGATGTGTGGTTGATAATAATGAAGGATTTAGGCCTTCCTTTTATAGCTTTTCCAATGGTAGGGGGTGTAGTTGTGTTTGATCATGATTAAGCCTTGGTTGAGTCCTTGGTTCCACCCTTTGAAGACAATGCAAAGTTTATGTCCTCAAAGCTTGGGACAAGTAGACAAGATCAATGGACCAGATTCTCTTTCACTTTGAGTGATTGAGATTGAATTTGGCTTGATCCATGTGAATGCCTTTCCTTAAATCTCATTGGTTGATTGATTTCCTCTCCTTTTGGGTTGTTGAGAGTAATTGAGATTTATTAATTGATTTATTTTAGCCATGTACCCCTTGAATGGGTTGAATTTAATTCAATCCAAGACTATACAATTAATTGATTTAATTGTATTTTGATTTGATTGCACTTGATTAAAATGCTCTCAATTTTGATTTATCTTGAATTAAGACTTGATTTTAATTTTGATTGGCTAATTATGCATTGTGATTCAATTACTTCAATTTTGTCCTTGATTTGCTTTGATTTAACTTGATTTGCTTTGATTTGATCTTTGTCCATTTTTAGGTGATTACAAATGCCCCTCTTTGAGTTGACGTGTGAAGCATGTCGATTCAAAGAATACTCTAATCCTACTTGATGATAGGTCCTGATTCGATGATGGTCAATCCTTGATGTTTGTTTGATGTCTTTTGATGATCGATCCTTGATTTTTGATACAAGATTGTTGTAGATATGATTGACATGAAACTCTCAATTGATATGGTTCTGATGATCATTTTGATATGATGGTCCTTCTTTTGATTAATCCCTTATATGATGCTTGATTTAATGATTGATCCAGATATGATACCTATTTTGATGATTGATTTTGATGTGATGCCCCATTCGTTTGATTACGAAAAAATTTCTTGATAAAAGCTTTCGCTTTGATTTGATGATCGGTCTCTTGATTTTCGATGGTGTTACTACTGTTGTTGATCTGATTATCCAAGTGTATGCCCCCTTGAGAAATGAATCAAAATGATTTTGGATGATTTGGTTAGACTGGGAAATTTTGATTTGTTTCCCGATATAGAGATTTGGAAATGTCCTGATCATGAGATAATTTGATGAGAAGAGATTTGATTGATAAGATGTTGTTGATGCTCCAAATAAGTTGATGATGGTTTGGTATCATTTGATGTCAGTCAGAATCACTTGGTTGATGTTGATGTCAATCTGATAGGATAAGTTGATGGGTTGATATTTCGCTCTCAAGATGTAGAGAGACAAAACATTGATTTTCCTTCCTCAAGATCTAGAGTTAGGAGATTTGATGTGCTCGAGATGAGCAAATGGATGATAGGATAACTTGATTGACGTTAGATGATCACTTGGATGATTTGACTGATTGATATTTGATACATGATATGATTAGATTTTTTGATGCTATGGAGTTGATTCGATTTCCTCATGATGGAAAATAGAGATTGGTAGAAGAGAAGGTGATGAACAAAATTAGGTTACCCCTATTTGATTAGCATGATTGATTATTGATGATTTCCTTGATGTAGCATGAATCATTTGATGGATCAAACATTTGAATATGTATCTTGATGATAATGATGTACCTTTGATGGCCAGATTAAACATGATTTTTGATGATGGATACTTCAGACATTTGATGATGTTGATCAGGACTTTGATGATGTACCATTGATGATATCACTGATCATTTGATGTATCTTAATTTGGTCTTTTGATGATGATAAATCCACCCCCTTTATCTTTCCTCTTGCAATTTGTTTTCAAGCTAAGAAATGCAACTACTTTAAATGCATTTAATCTAGGATGTATGCAACTAACTGTCATTATTCAAAATTTGGAAGCTTATTTTCATCATCGAGCATTTTGGAACATGAAATTGGTACAACCCTCACTGGTTCAACCATGATGATATGAATACCTCTTTCCTCAGATTTAGCAATTTTAAGTAAACAGACAAAGAATTGATCCCTTTCACATACAAATGTCCTCGATGATTCTTTGATGATCATGTCATTAGACAAATTCACATACTATTATGAATCAACCTGACAAGCACTCAAATAGTAATCAAGAAAATATCATGTCTTCATCATCGCTCATCTAGTCCAAGACTTCATCGATTTGCTAAAAAGACATGATTTCAAAAATTTAGTAACACTTTGAACATTTTTTCTTTTGTTTGTAGATCCATATTTCAAAAACTTCATGCACTTTGATCCTTAGTTATGTTTAAGCCTTTTTAGATTTTGATCTGATTTGATTAAGCTTTTTAGATTTTGATCTGATTTTTTCAAATTTTATCGTTTAAATCAAGTATTTGGATGTTTGAAATGTGATATTGATCATGAAGTTCAAGTGTAGCAATTTTTCAATTTTGATGCAATGATTTGAGCCAATTGATGTTTGCTTTGCTAAGCTCATTGAATTTGGATTGGTGCCCCTGGTTTGATTTATCAAAGATCATGCTTTGTTGGGCAATGCAACTTTTGAGAGTTTACTTAAGATTTGCAATTTTTTAGATTTTTTAGGCTTTTTAAAAGATTTTGATTTTTTTTGAATTTTAGAGATTTTTTGATGTTTTTGGATTTTAGAGATTTTTCACCTTTTCAAGTTTTTTAGAGATCACTAGTTCTCAAGCAAGATCTCATTGAATTTCCCCCAATGTCTAGCAAGGTATAGGACATGAAAGATGGATTTGCAAACTGATGATTCACCAATGAATAGGCAATGATGGATGAAGCAAGTAAATACAACCCCGTAGGACCATCTCCTCAAGATTATCCAAGCTAGTAAAAATAATATCTCAATATAGGCCAATGATGGTGTTGGATAGCATATGGAATAATGACCTGGTGTCATGACAATGGTCCAAAGGAGTGGACATATCAAGAGACTTTCTCTAACATTTTTTTTTTCATTTCTATTATTTTTCATTTGGATCAAGATCAAGGGATCAATGTGGATAGGATCACACAATCATGATAAAGGGGTGGTGAAGGCTATGAGTGAATGGTTTGGGATTATGGGAAGGCTTCTTAGAAATAATGAAGGTGGCTTTAGGATAAGCAAGATCATGATAAGGTAGTGTGAACGCAACAAGTGAATAGGCCAATGGATAGGATAACACATGTCAAGATACTTAATGCTCATGAATGTGTTCAACCTTGTCAAGATCAAAGGTGAAAAATGAAGTATGGATGTAAGTGAGATCAATGGTAGAAAGATGGAGGATATGATGGATGAAACTTGCCCCCAAGTGTAGAGTGCAAGAGAGAGGAATTACGCATGACGCCTGTTTACCAGGTTTTCATCATGGTACTTGTCCAAGATGCCACAAGAAGTGATTTTCACCATAGGATAGATTTCTTTTCTTTTCTTCTTTCTTTTTTTCAATTTTTTTCTTTTTTTTTTTTGGATGGACTCAAGCCTCACGCTCTTTGGATACTCCTTGAAAAGGTATGATATGATGGGCCAAGGCCACTGAAAGGTATGCTCAAAGATGTTGATAGGGTGATGGAAAGGTGATATGGTGGATAAGGTAAAGGGTAGCTAAAGCTTTATGCAATGGATTGGATAATGGAAATGGAAGGATAATGAATGAGAGGATAATAAGTCTTTCCATATGTGGGTGTGAAAAAGGGAATGGAGGAATAATGGATAGGAGGATAAAAAGTATTATCAAGATCAACATCGATACACACCTTGAAGGGTAGTTGAATAATGGAAGAAAAATGGGTAAAATAGCTTGGGATTTTTATGTAAAAGAGGATATGGATCTTGGTATACAAGGACTCAAAATGGATGGATGAGATGGAATGCGTTTGGGAGAATGTGGAGTGGAAGCCTTTGGAAGCTTAAATGTCAACTTTGAGTTCTCTTTTGTGTGTAAGTCCTTCAAAAGTGACTTGGGAATCCACACTTTCTTTGATTTTTCTTTCCTTTTGGATGCTTTAGAATGCATTTCTTCAATGAGGAATTTAGGAACCCACATTTTCTTTGATTTTTCTTTTTGCTTGATGGACATTTGTGGTCTCTTGAATATTTATTTTTTTCTTGAATTCACATGTCTATTAGATGCGACATGGTGCTCTTCATACATAAGTGGATTCTTGATTATTTGATTTTCATGTTGCCCATCCAAACTTCTTTCAAAGGACTTGGGATTGGTGGATGAATAAGGTTGATATGGCTGGTTCATATGGATGGGTTTGTATAGAGGATTGACATGGATGGGTGCTTGGTTTTTCAAGTATGTATGTCTTTGTTGATCTTGATAGGGTATAGGATAAGTGGATTGTGGGATATGGATGGTAGGAAAGGTTGATGGAGGGATATAGGGACCCAATATAGATGGAAGATATGAAGCTTTCAACTTAGGAATATAGGGACCAAGGATGGATTTGGAAGATGTAGAAGGCTCATTCTCATGTGAAAATGGAGGTAAATGGGATGTGGGAGGGATACCAACATCTTTATTTTGAGCTGCATGGCCAAGGCTTTCATCTTTCAGATTTATCTTTGTACCAATAGGCTTATATGTAGCTTTGATAGGAGTGACTTTGATAGGAGCAGTTGAAGCTTGAGATTGATATGGAGGCTTATGAAAAGTGGATGTTGGGGTACTTTGATCTTGACAAGGATCTTTTGATAGCCTAGGAAGAATAATTTTCTTTTCATTTTCAATAAGTTCATTAGAGATGGAAGGAATACTTTGATCTTGCTTAGGAGATGGGTATGATATAGGAGGTGAAGGAATATGGGGTGTTTGAGATGGAAGGGTATCTTCTTGAAAGAAATGGAAGGGTATGAAGGGTTCATCATGGGACTCTTGGGATATGGGACTTTGGTCAACTATAGGATAAGGAGGGATATTATGTTGATCTTGATCCTTAATAAGACTTGTTTCTTTGCAATTTTGATTAGTCTCTTGACATGGAGCCACTTCTAAGGACAAGGTAGGAGTTTGGATCTTCACATGGGATTCTTGAAGGGATGATGGATGTTCATTTGATATAGGTACAATAGGCATTGTAGCACATGAAGGCTTGGAATCTATAACCTTTGAAGCATGAAAGAAGTTTGTAGCAAGATGTAGGTTAGCTTGGATCTCTTTTAGAGGTAGCCCTTGAGGGTATACATAGTCATTATGAAAATTGTTTGGATCTTTGTTTGATGGAGGAATATTGGATAACTTTGCTTCTATATGAAATGGAGGAATGGTAGAATAGATGAAAGCTATGAGAGGACCACTACTACTAGAAATGTGTTCATAAGTTTGATCTTGCTTGAGAGTAGTATCTTCATTAGATGAGTCATTAGGATTTTTAATTTCAATTATGTCATCATTAATAAGATTTTGGATTTTATGTTTCAACTCCATGCAATTTGAAGTTTCATGCTCATTATGTCTATGATATGCACAATAGTTACTCAAAAAGATAAAACCACATGAAGTGATTTGAGGCAACGTGATGAGATCATTTTCAAGAATTTTTTGCAAAGCTGATTAGTAAGATTGTCCCAAAGGAGTAAACGTTCTATCCCAAGGATATTTAGATGTATTTGTGTTTCCCAAAGAGTTGTCACATGATGAATATTGTTGAGATAGGACTAATTCCTCTTGATTTCCTTGATCAAAGATGAGATTCTCTTGATATTTGAAATAGGTTCTTCATCAAATATTGGTTTATCATTAGGATATTTTTTTATCAAATATAGGATTTTCATGATATTCTTTTTTATCAAATTTTGAATTATCAAAGATATGGTGTTCATGATGTTTTTCTTGATCATAGAGGTAAGGAAATAATGTTCTTAATGAGAATTGGTTGGATAATGTTTCCATTTCTTTTTCCATTTGTTGAATTCTTGTGAATATAATATTTTTTTGAATTTTTATTGTTAATTGATTTTTGGATCTTAATGAATGTTTTCTTTTTGTAATCAAAGATCTTCAAGCATAACACAATGATTTTATCAATTATCACAAGAAATTCTTCCAAGCAATCTACCTAAGGTCAAATTTGGCTTTTAAATGACTCTAATGAGGTAGGCTTGCTAATTTATCAAGGATTTAGTACGGATTCCATTTAAAATGGATCTTAAACTTTCATCCCCCAAGTATGTTAAGGGGCTTCCCACACGCACAAAAGTACAATTTGGTGCAATCCATGAGGACTACTAGAGGAAGTTCAAAAAATTTAAAATTTGTTTGTCACACACCCCATTAAGGATGCATGTGTTTCATTTTATAGTGGGTTGGATTCCCACAGCAAAAGTGAGCATATCCCACTTTGGGTTGTCCCTCTCACTGGCCTCGTTAAGGCAAAACTCGGGAGGCGAGCCCAACTAAAGTTCTAGGATGGTATTCTTTGTTGGACGTTATTTTTTGTTTCTTTTTTGCATGCAAAAAAGATTTTTTTTTTTTATCACTTTTTAACAAACAGAGTTAACAAGGTTCAATTTCCTCACCCACTAACTAATGAGAATCGAGTATTGCTACTCTTTTCTACAAACAAGGGGTTTTGATTAAGTGTTTGGTTTATTCCTTTAAGCTATCCAAATTACTAGATTTTGAAAGGACAATGCCACAATTTAAGCATGCAAATTACCAAGTTTTAAGGCTTACCTCTCCTTGTAGCTAACAAAAGTTAGGGGCATTTTTGTGTGATTTCATCATGATTTTATGCTTACCTTGGCTATAGTTCTTGTCAAAGCTTTGCCTTCTCTGTTGAATCTGCTCTCTAGTTTTTGGACCTTTCTGTGCCTGCTCATTTACAGTAAAAACATACCGACAAAGAGTTAGGTAATTGAATTTATCAATCTAACAACAAATTAAGATAACAGGCTGCAGGCGACATTGTCCAGCTAATACGCATGAATAAATTACTGACAAGTGTAACTTTAATAATAGCGAGCGTCACTCTGTAGTGGCTCAAGCATTATCAAAAGTTACATAGACATGAACAATTTATTACTAAGAAAAAGTAGAATTTAAAATTGTGACAATCGATTAATTCAAAGTGACAATATATCAGTGCAAAGCGTGAATCAAAAGCTCATTGGCATGATTGTTTCTGTCAATTGCGGAGAAAAGCTTTGACACAGGTGATAATGAATTGAAAATCCATGAATTTGCTTAGGTTGTAGGTGTGACTATTTCTGTCAAAGGCATGAACACTTTATCACATAGGTGTGAATGTTCCTTTGTCAGGTGACAAGAAAGAATGTAAGACCGAATAGAAGTTATCGTCCAAGCGTGAACTAAGAATTCACAGGCATCAAGACAGAGATTGCAGGCATCATCAAAATGACTATAGGCATGATTGAATTGCTTGTACGCATGACTTTATCTATTTCCTACAAAATATTCACGAAAAAATGAAAATACAAGCATACAAAATATGATCCAAATGATAAAAGTATAAAATGAGGCTTAAAGCCCCCACGGTGGGTGCCATTTGTGTGATGATGATAATCACCTTCATGAAATTAAGATCAAATTAGCAACAATTCAAAGAAAATACAATGCAAATCTAATTAAAATTGAAACTAAGATCTATAGCATCTCATGGTTCTCTAGAAAGATGTGGTAAGTGAAGCTCTCAGCTCAAATCTCCACTAGTGACACTTCTAAAACAAGAATGTATGCTACTATAATGCTTCTACAATGCTTCTATTATTATGATGATTCTAGCTCAAATTGACAAAAGTATAATGCAAATGCTCTAAATGCTCTTAAATGCTCTTAGAATGCTCTTCAATTGCCTATAATAACAATGCTTTGCAAATGAATTTCTAAGATATCAATTGCTCTCAAAATGCTTCATATTTATAGTAAATTCCCAAGGGTAGGGGGTGGAGTGAAGTAATCATGATTAACCCTTGGTTGAGTCAAATACTTTTCTTTGTTCATAAATGGGGAGACAATTTAAATGTTTGTCTCAAAGCTTTGGACAAAAGGACAAGATTGAGTGGTTGAGATTGAAACTTTAAAATGAGTGATTGAGATTCATCCTTTTAAAGTGATTTATGTTAATTTATTTATATATATAAACTACACTTAATTAAAATTAATAATAATTCTTATTTAGTTTTAAAGTTTCTAAATACTATATATTTTTTTCATCAATAATTTTTTTTCAATTTAATATATAAGTAATATATTTCTGATTTTAAATTTTTTAATATCTATACATTTTAAAACAATAAATTTTTTTAATAACATTAACTATATATGCATAATTTTAGAAGTTAAATAGTATCATTACTAAAAAAATTACACAATATATTTCTTAAAATTATATGTTATAATATAAAAATTAATCAAAAAATTAAAATCTAAATTTATTAATATATTATTCATTATTTTACTGATATAAATTTTAAAAATAGTTAAAAATAATGAATTCAAAACTATAAAAAAAAAAAATATTTTTCAAATTGAAAAAAAAAATTGTATTCCCCTTCATAAAATCAACACAAAATATAAAAATTAAAAATTAAAATTCTATTGAATGGCCTTCAGTAAATTTCAAACTGTATAATTTACTGTGTAAAACATATAAAGGAAAGTTTTAAAAATAAGTAAGTTTTTCAAAATACCTAAGTGTCCCCTTGGTAAGAGAACCCACTACAGATAGAATGGGATACTGACACAAAAACTACCATCTGAATTTACGAAACCGGCAAACTGGGACACGAAAACTACCATTTGAATTTATGAAAACCGCTCCACATTTAGTTTTGGGTGTGAGACTGTGAGAATTTCTGGGAGGGTTGTACAAGTCGCGTGTTTGAATTGTGGCACTATGGAAATGAAGAAAGTTTCAGTTCTGTTCGGAATAGCTATTGCGTTGGCCTTTGTTTTGTCTGCAGGTGGTGGCATGTCGGGTATTACTGTCCTTCTCTGCAAACCTATACACCTAGAAGACATGTATTCGTTGAAACCAATTTCCTCTATTGCTGTTCAAAATCAAAGAAAAAGTGGTATTAAGCGTGAGACAGGTTTTTATGGGCGTATGGACACAAGCAACCTCACAAGTAAAGCCTATCGGCTAACAAGAATTGTAAGGTATATCCATGTCTGTAGATAGAGAATGTGTAGGCCAATTTTTCAATCCCATATTGTTGTGGCCTATTTGACTTCCATCATGTGTGCTATTGTAAGGCTGATTAAAACTAATCATAATGTAAGATTGAAAGTTATAGATTGCTCACTATTTTCTTGGACTATTTGTGGCTGAGATACAACTTTTATTCCATGGACTATCTGTAGTGCCTAGACAATTACAAAAAAATGATGAGAATACCAGAAGGCATTGAATCTTGTAAGCTACTCCATAAATTTTGGAAGATTTGGCTTGTTCTTTCTAAACCAAGGAGTATGAAGGACAAAAGCAATCACCATGAGCACCACCATAATTATAACTATAACACCTTCAACCCCCTTAAGAAAGCACCGGTAATCGGGTGGCCTTTCATCTCCAAAATTTTGTTTCATAGGTTCATATTCAGCACGTGTTGCATAAAGAAGATGAGGAGAATCACATGTTAAAGGAGCTCCTGCATGAAGTCCAACTCCTATTGCTATTTCTTTTGCTATAACCTGCACATTCCCACCATCAAAATTTAGCATATAATTGAAAATGCTCAGGCTCCAAAGGATCCATTTTCATTTTGTCATTTTTATCCTTCTCTATTTTTTTTGAGGTATGAGCTTGAACATTTCTTTTGTAAAGAGGGATTTGGACTTTGCAAACTGACCTTTTGAAAATTAAGGTTGTCATCAAATGGAACTATTGCACCAAGCTTGGTCTTATTACAGAGCCATGTAACAGTGTTTCAACAAACATGAAGAAAAATTAATGCCATGTTAAATTTAAACGAGTGGAGCAGAATTCATACACGCTTTAGTGCAACATTGATTTTGTACATACAACTTTCCTTTGCTTACAGGTGGTTTTTTCTTTTGCATGTTTGTATACACGTGTGAAATTTTGGAAACACCGACTGGCATGTCGACTCTCTGGCAAAATGCCTCAAATAAATGTGGTCTTTTGGATTGAACTATAAATGTTATCCAAACTACTTAGATATTCACATTTTTTGGGTCGGGAAAGGGAAATGTTGTGAAGCACAAGATGTGTATGATCCTTTGGCTCAGAAATTTTAGTATTGGAATGTCATTTCAAAGAAAGGGTTTTTTATTATGAGAAATAGAGAGTAGCTTTAAAATGTATCTAGTTACCAATGATTGAATGACCAAGCAAAAAATTTCTCATATGGGAGATTGAGAACATCCTTGCATTGTGCATCACATATATTGTACATGCTACTATTGTTACGCAACCATGACTACTTGGGTAGTACATTTGTCAAATAATTCAACATAATTCTTTATGTTTCCAAATTTCGCATACTTTGAACTTTTTGAAGGGTTAAATAATTTGTACTTTTTAAATAATAATTTAATAATTAAGAGTGACAACACCATAAAAGAGAAGATAAAGGTTTTGGCTTAAAAATTTTGAATTTAAGAAAAAATTCTAAGCGAAGTAAACTAACATACTTATTTATCTACAATTTTACATATGAGTATAATCTTAGGTCTCTTGAACACATCACCATTCTATATGAAGGTTAAATAATTTATATTTTTTAAATAGTAATTTAATAATAAAGATCAACAACATCATGAAAGAAGATAAAATATTTAACTTACAAAATTTGAACTTAAGAGAAAAGTCTAACTAAAATAAATTGATACATTTATCTACATCTTTATAGATGAATATAATTTTAGGTCTCTTGAACACACATCCATTCTAAAATTAACTTATTTTAATTCTCAAAATTACAACTTTATTTTTTATATATATTTTTAGTTTTGTTGTTGTCTACAAGAGCCTCTTAAATCTATTATGAACTCTATCAGATATTTATCTATTATATATCTTTTTATCCCTATTAAATCTCTCTTTATATCTCTACTTATTTTTAATTTCCATTTCCATTCATATATTTCTATTTTGCTTCCTTTCTAACTATTGGCAGGAACTTTGACGCTTTGCATCTCTTGTTATAATTTAGTTTTGTGTTTGTTTTGGAGAGAGTGATTTGATATAGAGATATATTGATAAATTATTAGTGATAGCAAATTTCTACAATCTATTAAGATTATTTGAAATTTCTTCTAAATAACGTAATCTATTTAGAAGAAATTTCAAATAATTGAAAAATGATGTTAAATTTGTGAAGTGAGTTCTTTATCTTCTACAATCTACCACTTCCTCCAATCTATATATTTTCATATACACTTACTAAATCTTATTCATATATTTACACATCCTTATCCATTTGGCAATATCTATTTATTTATTATATTTATAGACCAAAATATTTTCATATACATATTATTCTCTTTTGTTTAGCCCTATTCATGTTTTACGAAAAGTTTGCAATCTTGAGGGTGTTTCATAGTCATGGATATGTCCTTCGTAAATCCATGTTTTAAAATATAAATCTAGTTGAATCATGTTGATAGCAATTTTTTGTGATGTGTTGGTGTGTCCTTATATTTAAAGAGAACTTGTACACCTTTGTTGGTCTAACGATGGAGAACTTGCACTCTTGAAAGAGAGGTCACAAGTTTAAATGTTAGAGGGTTAGAGTATGTACATCTTGTTTATAACACAATTAGATGCCTCTTGTATGTCGAAGTATAAGATCATGGACTACAAAATGAGCCATTTTAGAGGCGGTGGATAGTTTCTTAAAAGTTAGTGATATAAAAAATACATATAAATAGCTAAGTATTTCAAAGGTCATGGAAATAATAATTAAAATTCTCCTTATTGTCCATTATGTGATTGATTATCAATTTTCTCATTATTATTCCAAAGATGGGCTTCATTCTTTCATTCCACCCATGTTTGTAATTTAATGCTATTTTTTCTCTTTAATATATCTCATAATTATTTAGACATTCATGCAATCTATACTAATAAATATTTTGTCATGTTAATGTTTAGAAAAGCTTGTTGTAGATATGATTCTCTTTATTTCCTTACTCTATGATCTAGAATAGGCTTCTTGTTTCTTTGCGAATTAGGATTATGAGTTTGATCATATGATTTTACTGAATAAGTATTTTTTCTACTTAAGTCAAGTAATATTTAATTATTGTAGTGGTGAGATCAATAGTTGATATAAAAAGAAATTTAATATTGTGAGAATTGAACCAAAAAAAATGTTTGATATCCAGACAGTCTAGAAAATGTTTTGTAAAAAGAACTGCAAAATTTTGATTTGTAGGAGGAAGAAACTAGGGTGATCTTGCATGTGTTTGAGGTCAAGCAAGAGGAGCCTATAATCTTCAAGTCATTTAAAAAAAAAAGATATTATAATTATTCTAGGATAAAAATAAATGCTATTGACAAAATTCACATCAAAACATTGAAGTTGATGGATCAATTCAATTATAAGATTTTTTAATAATAAAAAAGATTAAATGATTATTCTATTTTTATTTTTAAGTAAATTGAATAAAATATTCCAATAACTTATAAAACCTCTCTCTCTCTCTCTCTCTATATATATATATATATATATATATATATATATATATATAAAATAAAAATTGAATAAAAAACATTAAGCATTTACTAAAGTTAAAATGTGTTGAATCCCATAAGATGTTCTTCAAGCCTTTAAGAACATCTTTTCGCACCTGGAGTGTCTAATGCAGGAGCATCCTAGGGTAGTTGGCAATCCTACATGTTGGAGTAGTTTGTTCTCTGTGTTGCTTGATTGCAGTGTTGACCGAGGGGCTCGGTCATTGATGGGCTCGATCGCTGAAGGGAACTCAGAAAACTTATGGTGCTCAGTAGAACCTATGTTCGACGATGCTTGTGGTACTCATTTGACATGCTTTCTTGGTGATGCCTAGCTTGCTCGGTTGTTTTGTCGGCACTCGATAGTCTGGCTTATCGATTGGAGTTCTTGTGGATTTGGTTGGTCGACTTGTTGCATTTAATTTGGGTAGTATGTGTTACATTCTCCTAGGTAGAACTGGAGGCCGACATAGAGAATCAATTATTTGTAAGGCTATGTGAGAGCCGATTGATGTTGCATTTAATATTTGTTTATTTTTAGAAGCTGATTGGGTTTTGGGATTTCTTTCTTTCTTCTAGCCAACTTGTGGCTAAAGTAGTATATAGGCATGGGTTTGGGTAGTTGTAGGAGGCAAGGGAGAAAAACCAAGGATTCAAGTTAGGAATCCAAACCTGCAAATTTGTGAGCAGGGCTAGTGGCTTAAGCTTAGGAACAAGAAGATTTCTTGGTGGCTTGCGAGCACAAGTTTAGATCTTGTTGGATGTTACTACTAGATTCTTGTAGTTTGTTGTTACAAATATGGCTAGCTAGGGTTAGGGTTTGAATTGGATCTTGAGGGATCTTGCAGGACTGTTACTTGCTTTGTAATTGGCTGTAACTGGGAAGGCTTTACAGCCTGACACATTACATGTAATCAGTTATTTATGAATAAAGAGTTTAGATTCTCATTAGATCTTACTTTGTTGGATTCAATTATGTGGTTGTTTAGCTAGGGGCTTGGACATCTCCTTTGGGGATTCTCTTGGCCTTGCACTGCGTCATTTTTAGAAGTGGATTTCTTAATTATTCATCATTTATGTAACTTAGAAAGTAAATATATTAGTTTAAGCTAACATTCAAAAGATAGATTGTTGCACGTATGATTCAATTTATTCAATTACTCTATTGTAGCATGTGAGGTTTGTTGATCAAATCTAGTAGGTGGCTTTTCTATTGTGATATCATGTTGAACACTGTCTTGGTCTAAAATATATTTATTATTTTATGAATCGGGATGTCACCACCTAAGATTGAAATACTTTAACCAAATAATTTGTTTGAATTTGTGCTAGTCCAAGATAATTTAGATGAATATTTTCTTGTACGAGTTACAAGTAAGAAACTAAAATGATTTTGCATGTATTTTGAGCCAAGAAAGACCAAGGAAAGAGTAGAAGTTGATTCATCATCTCCATTTTAAGGGATAATTAAAATAAAAGGATGTCATGATCATTCTAGGATAATTTAAATTATATCATTAAAGCTCATGTCAAAATGTCAAGGTTGATGGATCAACCCAACTTAAAAGTACTTGTTTTTCAATAATGAAGATTAAACTATTAAAGTTAAAATTAATAAAAAAATGCAACTTACATATAGTAATTTAAAATTGTTCGTCTATTGTATATATCAAAAGTATATTTGGTACAATTTATCAATCTTCCAATAAACTTAAAAACAATAAATTACCATTTACGATTACAACCCTCAAATTTTGAGGAATTTAATCTTTAAAGACCTAAAAATAAATTACTAAGTTGAACCGATGGTTCAAGAAATTAAACTTGAAGTAATAGAGAAAAATGAGGATTCTCAAAATGATTGAAAAATTACTATTTTAATATTTTCATAAATATGAAAGCCAATTGAATTTTCCCTAAAATAAGATTAATGTCGAAATCTTCCAAAATATTTGGATGAACTTGAGATAAAAGTAGACACCCCCTTATATTCTGAGAGAACCCAAATTCCAAAGTAGAACAAAACAATAGTACTTCATCTGTTGAATTTATTGCTCATATTTGAGAATTTTCATTGTTTTGTGGAAACAAATAATTCATGTTGAGGATTTTTCAACATTTGAAGTAATGGTGAATTGTTTCTTGGACAAAATGTAGTACCCACCCGTAGTTTTCTTTCAGTTTGCTTTCTGTTTCAGTTGTTTGGCCGAATTCTTTCAGGTCACTTTTCATGTGATCAGATATTATTTTAATAAATGATGATTCTGGATTATTGTTCATTATATGTGTATCATGTGATTGCATATATTAGATGATGATATTATCATGATGTTATATTTATGCTTTATATTGATTTATGATGTTACTGACCCCATACTTGCATGTGTATGGTTATTTGCATGTGTATGGTTATCATGTGTGTGTATCTATTTGACATGTTTGTGTGGTAGAGGACGGAGGCATAGTTACTTGCATAGTCGAGATCCACACATTCAACCATACCCTATCATTGTCTGCTATATATATTGGATGTACATGCTTCATCTTGTGATGATAGGTTTGCAAGTATAGGGCATCATCTTCCCTGAATTGGCAGGAGTGAGCGTGCCCACAAACATTCATCTCAATGGTAAAGAGGGGAGATAATACACAAACCCAAAACCCTAACCTAATCCTAATTATCCTAGGATTGGACAAGTATCAGTTTGACTACCCTACCCGAATTCATCTAGTTGATAGGAATTCATGGATCCCCTTCAGGTGTTTGCTTGGTTTTATGTTGTTTGGTCTCAGTTGATTTATTGATTATGTGGGTGATTTTATGTGATTATTAGTTTAATGATTATAGTTGAAATTTAATATTAATCATGTTCCTAAGTTTATTTGAGTAAATTTAATTAAAAGTCAAATAATTGATTATTTAATTGATAATTAGATTGAATTATGTTTATATGCAATATTAAATAATTAAGTATTTAACTGCATGGACTTAGGATGCTTTAAATATTTAATCTATCTAATATAAATTTGTAATTATTAACATGTGCATTATTGAAAAGTGAATTGTTCTAAAAAAATAACAACTTGTTTTCAAAATTCAAAGTTGAGTTGTGCAAAATAAAGTTATTTTAATTTATTAATTGGGATTCACTTTCAAATTGGGAATTGCAGTTTGATTAGGAGTTAATTGTTGAGTCATCTCTAGGGTTTGCGTGAAAGGAAGAATTGAATCCCTAATAGGGGGAATTGCATTCATTTTAAGATTAGAAAGGTTTTGGGAGGAGAATTTTTGGAGAGCTTATGTGCTTGGATTTTGAGAAATTTGGATTGTTGTGGTTGCTTGTTGTTTTGGCTATATTGTGCGTCTAGATTTTTGGTGTTTGCATCATTTGTAGATTCAGATCTACATGTTGGAATTCTTACACAGAGGAATCAGGTGTTTACAAGTCTTCCAAGTTTCCATTTTCAGTTGTGTGCATTGGATCTAAGGTAGGATCTGAAAATCTCCTTCTGTGGTTTTTGTTTTACAACTTGATGAATTTCTATCTCACAATGATTTCATGTATATCTCCTTAGATCTGTATGTGATTTTCTTGTTTTGGGTATTAGAGAAACCTTTGAATATGGTAATTTAGGTTTTCATTAAATTTTAGCATGGCGGGGTTATGCTGGCAAAATTTTGTTGGAAGATTCCTCATAGATTTCCTTTAAAATGAAAAATCAATCCTAGACTATAGTTAAACTATTAGGCTGGGAGAAAAATAATTTGCTTGTGAGGAGAAAATCAATTTGCAATCAAAAATCAATTCTGGGTTAAAAAGACAATAAAATCCAATTCTGAAAAAAAATTTACTCTCTGTGTAAAAAAATTTACATACAGTCAAAAGAAAATAACCCCAAGAAAGAGCTAATGGAGAAAAATTCAATCCATAGTGTTATAAATTGTACTTTCAGATTTATAACTTTGTTTGCTGTGCTATTCACATTTTTCAATAAAAAAAATGTGTTGTTGAAAAAGTAAAAAAAATAATAAATGTTTTATTTTTGGATGTCGTTGTTTTTCTTTACAAATTTTTTTTTAAAAATTAAACAAAAAATATATATTGATGAGAGGAGGCGGGGCCCATCCCCTCATCTCCACCTCTCAGAAGCACTTAGGCTACCGATGACAGTCTAAGTACTGTTGACGATAGTCTAGGCTACCAACGGCAGCACCTAGGCTGCCGCAGCAACAACTTCTTGCCATGTGGTTCCTTGGGGAGTGTGGAGTGGGGCCCGCAGGGTCCCCCCCAATACAAACTTTTTCTTTAAAATAAAAATTAATTTTTTTTTTAATTTATTTAAAATTTTGTCTGTTAATTAACTTAATTTTTATTTATTAATTTGTTTATTAGTTAATTTAATTATTAGTTTAATTAAATTAATATTTAATGTGTAGAAATTTATTTTACATTTAATTTAAATTTAATTATTTTATTTAATTTAAACTTGATTATTTAGTTTAATTTAGAATTAAATGTTTTTGACATGTAGATTTGTATTAAATGATGAAATTGTGGTTAATCATAGATTAATTTAATTTCATCTTTTCATTAATTTGGATATATATATATATATATATATATAGAGAGAGAGAGAGAGAGAGAGAGAGAGAGAGAGATTTAATGATATAGATTTAGATATGATTACATTGGAAACATATATATTCAATAGGTGTTGTGTTTTTACTGAAATTGGGCATTTTTGGTTATGTTGAACCCATAGGGTGATTATAGAGAATGTTATTGAATTATGGCATCACTTTAATGTTTATGTTAGGTTTCTCTTAGTAGACCTATGTGAATTTTCACTTGGATTCAATTATGCTCAATATGAAATTTAAATGCTTATGGTTCAATTTTAGTCAGCTATAATGTGAGTGTTGTATTCTTCATTCCTGAGTTTTTTCTCTTGCTTAATGTGATATGGGCACTAGAAGACCTAGGGGGAAAATAGAGGTTGGGTATGTGTTAGTTGTACATGATTTCAACATTATGTTTTGATGTGTGTGTATTTTCTGATCATCACCTGATTTGATCATATGGGCTCATGTTACTTTGTATTATGTTTATGGTATCTTTGTAATCAATTCTAGTTCATGTGTGTGAAACTAGATCTGGGATAACCTGGTTGTATACAGGATTGATTTATGTGAGATTTGTGAGCCTAGGAGAGGTTAAATAGGTGCATCTTAGGGGAGTGGCTTACAATAGGGGTCTAGGGATCAAAAGGAGCCAGTACCAGGGTAACCTATCGTAAGTTAATTAATAAGTGATAACCTAATAATAAAACTTGGGGATAACATTAAACACAAGATTGATCATTAAAGCCTCATCCATACCTTGAGTTCTTGTATAGGCTAAGGATGGGAATGAGAGGATACCTAGAGATTAGGTATGATCAGAATTCCTCATCTTCATGAGAGGGTATTTTGGTTCCGCATGGATCATGTTGAGGGTCTGGTGTCTAGAGTGGCCAATCCAGGGTAACTCAACTTGATAAACGCTCGAGGGTCCGAGGTCTAGAGACTAGTCCAGGGTAACTCAAGTAGTTGTCCATGTGATGACACTCCTATAGTATGTAGCCCAAGTCTCCTCCATAGTTAATCTTCATGTTTCAAATGCCTCTGGATTAGTGAGTTTTACCTATTACTTTATTTTGTTCACCTTGAGTTAGAGAGCTTTCAGGATCCTCTTGCTTAGTGGTTTTACCTTGATTTTGTATTGGTTATTCGATTGAGGTTTTTTGTTATCTCCTTAGCATGGTGGGGTAGGCCTTTTTGGTTCTACATGGACGGGTGGTAGTGATTCTTTACCATTTGATATTTGACGTCCTGATGTCAGAGCTTGATGGTGATTCTACAATTGGATTCCTTATGATGCTTCATTGATGTTTCTTTTCTTATCTTCATTATTTGTAATCATGTATTAGAGTATCACATGTGATACCTAATCTGGACATTGTATTATTATTGTTAGAGTGATTACCACATACCCTACGACATGTGCAGTGGATGTGTGTCTATTTATATTCTTGTGTGTGAATTTTGTACCTAGTTGTAGACACAACACTTCAATAAAATATTAGAGGTTAGCCAAAATTGAAATCTTGCAAATAATTGAAACTATGCTAACTAGGAAATTTACTACCTTCTAGTAGGTGTGAGTATGATGTTCTTAGATTGGAATCGAGATCAATGACAATGCAACACCTAAATGAAGGATTTGGATGCAAAATATGAAAGACTATGTGAACGTAGATTATTCTATATTTTTGGATTTTCTATGCAATAAGAATGAGAAACTGAATGAATCTAAGCTAATATGAATGAAATTGAATGCAGATTTAATCTAAGAATGCTATGAATGACTATGAAAACTATGATATAAAACTATGCAAGAACTATGATCAACAATGAAAGATCTCACAAATCGTCTGTTGCAAGTGCTCAATCCTTCAATCGCCAATTCGCCAGAGTAATTGTGCAAATTTGAGTGTTGATAATTATAAAGAGCTGAGCCTTGATTTTATAGAAATCCAGGGCTTTGGGGATGCAAGAGAAAATCCATAAATCACTCCTGATAAACTCAGGTTGATTTTTGAGTTATCAGGAAATCGGAGATAATTAACTCACAAAAATCATGCCAAAGCAGTGTTTAACTCAAAATAGAGTTTTAGATAAAATTTCAACTCATCATCAGATGTTGAGTTTCAATTTTAAAATTGATTGTTAATTTCTAGTTGTCTGCTTTTCTGATTGTGCATGATTTAATTATAAATTAATTTTAAAATAAAGTGATTTATTCTCAACTTAACTGATTTTTGAATTAAAACAATTGATTTATGGGTTAATCAATTATTAAATCAAACTTTATTCTAAAAACTATATTATTAAATATTGACAATTGACATGGATTAATTAAATAAGAATTTAATCAATTAGTCATAAGATTTTAGATTTATTGTCAAAATTAAATAATACAATTTAGGAATAAATTTAATTAAATTGAATTAAATAATTAAGTGGTAGTATTAAATCTAATTAATTAAATATTCAAAATATTCAATTAATCAAATTTTAGGATAAATAGGATTTATCACCAAATAATAATTAAATTAAAGATAATTAGGATAAACTAGGAATATTGCCAGGAATATTCCCCAATGCAGAATTCAGGATAAAATCAATTAAGATTTGATAATGTACAGATGTGCCTTAGGTTAGGACTTTGATGTCGATTTCATTCGAATTAAAGATGTAGGAGGGTAATGAACCTATAGCCCATTTTTGGGGTATTACATTTTGCCCCTCTTTGAATCACTGTGCAAAGCGTAGTGGTTCAATGAATAGTTTGTGTTTGATATATGTATGAAACTAATTTGAAAGATTAACCGATTCTGAGATAGAAACCGATTGAAAGATTTAAAGATTCAAGATTCAAGATTTTAGGTCTTGAATGACCATATATAATGTCAACTATAGAAACAATGAGCCAATGAGTAAGAAAAAGTTTCAAAACACCTAATTCTGAACCTTATGATTGCAAAGAAGTGAGTGACCGGTTCTAGACCTGAATGTCCTTGTATGAATCATATTGGCATCACATCTTGAACCCATCAGTTATGAAGAAATAAGGAAATAACACTAATGAACCGATAGTTACAAAAGCTGATACAATTTACAAGATAGATTTAGGACACCAGATTGATATGGATCTCGATGAATCTGATATGCCCCAAGAATCAATAGATTTGCCCCAAGCGATGAGGACTTTAGATGAATCAACAACTAGACAAGGTTGTTTGTCTTGATTACTGAGGAAAGATTTGATTGACATAATTGAGATACAGACTTGAATGATGTGCAATACCATGCGCCCTTCGGGATAAAAATTGAAATCTGATAAGAAAAGTTAGTGTTATATAGTTTAGATGCATGTTAATTGATTTGAGAAGTGGCTATACACATTCGAGAATGCGTTCTGCATCGTTTGGAGGTCCTGGAGACCAAGTTTGACTAGGTTTGACCATTAGTTGACCATGGTTGACCAAGTTGAAATTTTGATAGTTTGATGTAAGATAATCAGTTAAGTTGAATTTTGGATTTATATGATGATTGAAGGTTGATTATGCAAGCAGTAGACCATCCTGGGTCTGAAAATTTTAAATCACAATTTTGACATAGTGAATGATCTCAGATTTTGATTTTGATCTCGAAAATGGGTTTAGAACGTCGAAATTAGCTAGGGGTGCAATTTTCATGAAAAACAAAGCAATTTTGAAAATTAGGTCAAAAGCTATATAAAGGCCAAAAGGGTCATTTTCAATTCATTATTCACCATTGACTTTTGAAACCTTATGGAGCCCTCTGAGTGAGAAAATGGTAGAAATGAAGGTACCTATCAGTTCCCATCAATTTGAGCACAGCTGCAGACATCAAAGACCTTGACAGTATGGACATCCGGTAGGTGGACCTCTATGCCTCTCTAAAAATTTAATTTTTGCATGTTTGTAGCATGTTTAAGTCATTTTTCGTACATTTTTAATTTTGAAATCTCACATGCATGAAAGCTCGTACGAGTGTCCTCCGTGACTCATACGACTTTCTAATTTCATTTTATTTGTCGTATGAGAACCCCCCAAGGCTTGTATGAGAGGGACCCAAGAGTCGTACGACATTTCATCGGGTCCCTCCTTTGTCGTACAAGAAGCCTTAGAAACTCATATCACTATGCTTTGTCGTATGATACCTTCTAGAAACTCGTACAAGTTTCAGTGCTAGTCTGAATTGTCATATGGGAAACAGTGAGCTTAAAACTCCATCTTAGGTCAAAATTTTTGATTTTCTGATTTCTTAGGCCGATTGCTGAGCTTTGAATGTACCTTCTGACATAGCGAACTATTTAATTTCTGTACTATTAGCCTATTTTTCAACCAAATTACTGATAGGATTCCCTATTTATGTACTATGTAGGTTACATATCCCAATGTTCATGTGCATATTTCTCATCTTGCTACTCAGAGACTTTGTGTATCACTGCCTGACCCTATGAGGGTACATCTTGCTTCTTGCGGGTTTGAGTATCTGATCTGGTTACCTGAGATTAGGGTAAACCATGGACTGTTGACTACCCTGATAGAGAGGTTTCATTTTGAGACCCGAACTTTCCACTTGCCGACTGGGGAGATCACTATCACACCCAAGGATGTGTACAGGATTCTATGTATACCATTCCATGGTCAGCGTCCTGATTACGTGAGTTTGGGGAACTCAGGTCTACTAGCATTCAGACATCTTTTCGGAGATGATACATAGTTGACTACTATTTCTTGGGAGACCTTGGTATAGCACTATAGGTAGACCCATAGACTAGAGTGCATTATTGTTGGGATCATAGGAGGCATCATTATGTTCGACCATTAGCAGAACAGTCTATTGATGGGCTGGGCCTTGATGGTGGCATGGTTGATGGCTACTCCTTCTAAGTTGGCTTGGGGTCAGTGCATGTTAGTAGATATGTTCTCCAAGATGCACGAGATCATGTATCAGGAGAGCAAATCATTTTCCTCTAGTGCTTTAGTTCTTCAGATATGGGCCTGGGAGAACATCCCAATTTGTAGACCTGTGTGTCAATCACAACGCCAGCCATAAGAGCTGATGATTTATACATATTCAGGTTATGTTACACAGGTCCACATGGACCACACAGAGTACTTTAGATGGTGCCTTGATGATATGACTTTTGTAGTATGCAGACTGTATTTGCTTATAGAGACCTAGCCTACTACCAAGGAGCAGTTTAGTTATTTTTGTTAGAGCCATGTATTGATTGGGTGATCCACATCTATTATAGAGCACTTCCTTATTACCAAGGTATGGAGGTAGTATGACATCATCCAGGATGCACCACAAGAGCACGCTGCCTATGCATGGATTCTTAGAGAGCTCAGATTAGGATGGGGTCCTCGGCTATCATATGCTCTATGTACATAGGAGTATAGTGGTATTGTTGGTAGAGATTGGGATTATAGAGAAGATGTGGTGGATGCTTGCATCATAGATGGTTTCATTGGATGGCTTGCAGAGCATTCCATATATAGGTTCTTGGATCTGACAGAGTTGATTCCTTCCATGGAGGAGGCCATGGATGTTATAGGTGCCCTAGCAGGTCGAGGAAAGAGACGTCTATAGGCACAAATACCCTAGCCTACACCTCCTAGGCCTAGAGCCGTTGTGACACCACAGAGACCAACTAGACATACTAGACCACCTCCTAATCTGACTAGTTCTTCAATAGGCAGACCAATAGGTAATTCTAGGAGATACACTAGAGGAGAGAGTGGCACTTTGTGTAGTGTGGGCACAATAGATGATGTACTTGTAGCTAAGCAGGTTGTAGGTGGTGATGGTCCTGATCCATTATAGGGTGACATTGATTTTGATTTAGGTGCTGAGGTGAGATGTCATAAGGCACAGAGAGTAGAGACCACAGAGTAGCCAGCGGTAGATACTGAGATGCTGACAGCTGATACTGATCCTAGTGTACCATTGACTCCTCAAGAGATTATTAGATGATTGAGATTATAGATCAGGGACCTGAAGGTACAGAGTGCTCACTGGGAGGAGAGATTTCTTGAGGCAGATAGACAATGGTCTGAGCTTTGTGAGGAGGTTTGTAGATTACAGACAGAGGTGACACATTAGACCTCACAAGCTTCCTATTATGTTTTTGCGTACTATGTTGTTGTCCCAGTTGCTTAGAGAGTTCCTACATACTCTCAGTATATGATAGCATTAGAGGGAGCTAGAGCTGAGGCCATGCCTGATGCACCACCACCACCTCCACCAGATGCAGAGGATCGGGCAGACAGCTGATTTGTCTAGAGATATTTTGATATTTTTTCTCTTTTGATTTTGATACTGTTCTGACTTCTGATAGCTCACATGATATCATTCTTTTGTACATTGTGCCACTAGTGCACCCCTGACTAGTTCAAGTTTATATGATATGAGATTGAGATTTTGGTTGTGACTTCATGTGTACTTGTCATGTTTTTGATTCATGATGATATCATGTGATGTAAATGCCATGAGTAGTGTAGAATGTATGTATGGATTTATGCAATGCAATGGTTTCTTTCAAATGTATGGATGTTATGAAAATGTGATTGATTATGGAAAGTGTATGTATGGAAATGTATGTAATACAATAGATGAAATGAATAATCATGAATATGTAATGTAAATGTAATGATACACATGATATGTTTTGTAGGTATTGATGAAGACAAGTACTCAGTCTTATGTCAAAAGGATGTTTAACCCAAGATGGTGACTGCTTGCGGTTCTGTGAGGAAACCTTCGTGTGAGATTCACCTCTTCATGTTTAGTTTTAAGTTTAGTTTAGAAGAATTGTTAAAATGTTCAAGCAATTTGTGAGATCATGCAACCATGCAAAGTGAAAAATGTCATGCAAAATAAAATGCAAACCTAAGACCTAGGACCTAGTCACTGATCATGTGTCAATTTGTTATCATCATTGAACTTTTTTAGGTAACCAAATAAATCAATACAATATCCACTGGCTACGAAACTATAGACATATGAATATTGATTTGTATGCTCAAAAGTCAATACAATGCCCACTAGCTAGACAACCATGGACATATGAATATTGATTTTGTTTTCAAAATGTCAGATTATATATAAGCACCAAGACACAAACGCTAGGATGACCTGAATATCATGTCCATTTTGATATAGCAATTTGTATAAGCATCAAAACATAGACATCATGATGACTAGAATACGCCTTGCAAAACAAACACATCAAACAGTCAAGAGATCATTCTAAATCCAGTGTGAATTGCCCGTAGTGACCCTTTATCATTCACATCCTTAGGTAAGATCCCGTTTCACATTAGGAGTAAGAACTTTCTCAAAAAGACAATAGTTAGATCAAACTTCCTTGAATTTTTCAGGTATCAATGGTTGAGGTACTCGTGGCCATCCAATTTGAGATAGAGGCTCTTACAGATGAACACCATTTCAATCCAGAATTCCAAAGTTGTTATATTTTCACATACAAGTAGAAAACAAAGAAAAGATTATGCCCCTAGTCATCACTCTCTAAATCCTGTAAAGGACATCATCGAAGAGCTCGAAGGGACACAATATGCAAAAATCTCAATGTGAATCAGTAAGCATACAAGGAGATAAAAGCATGTAAAAAGCATATATTGTTTTCAATTTGTGTTTGATTGCATTGTTGTAGATGCAAAATCCTTTCTGGAGATGAGACAGACTAACTGACCCAAATGAAGCTTCAAAGGACTCTGACTAGATATGAAATGTCTAAGATACATTAGAGGCCATAGGATATGACATTGATTGCCCCCAAGTTTGAACATTGATATGATACAGACGCTTGAACAAATTGGTGTATAGACTGACTTATTGAAAATAGGAATGTAGGAACAAACTGAGAGATATGTACAAACCAAAGCAAGACTAAAAGCTGGGAAAGACCAAGATTGTGCTGATAAATGGAGCATTTTGAAACAAGTGGTGCTCATTTTCTAGGTTTTCACCATCTTGGTAGAGATTCTATTTTTGCTACCAAGGCGCCTGTTTCCAGGTTTTCACCAAGGCACTTTTTCTTTTTCTCATTTTTTTGTAATTTTCATTTTTTCAATTTTTTTGTACTTTTGATTTTTTTTAAATTTTTTTGTGAATCATCAAGGCGCCTATTGCTAGGTTTTCACCAAGATGTTCAAATTTTCAAGACTTTTTCCAATTTTAAAGATTTTTTTGAGTACATTTTACCACAGACTGAATGCCTTAGGTGTAGAATTTCTTTAGATGGAGAATGTTGATTGGTTCTCAGAGTTGTTCTCCTTTAGTTGTTGAGAGTTGATAGGCACCAGAGCCAAAAGTAGTAGTGATTACAAAGGGACCCAGCCAATTGGGTTCAAACTTCCCCTTGCGTTCTCTATTTGATTGATTTTTAGGATTCTCTCTTAAGACTAGATTGCCAACCTAAAATTCTCTATCTCTGACTTTCTTGTTGTAGCCTCTAGACATTCTCTTCTGATATACTCTAAGATGATCATACACTGCTTGTCTATGCTCATCTAGTAGTTCAAGTTCTTATAACCTAGACACTCTGTAGTCATCATCAGTTACTAGACCATGCATTCTGATTCTTAGTGATGGGATTTCAACCTCAATAGGTAGTACCACTTCAGACCCATAAACTAAAGCGAAAGGTGTAGCTCTAGTGGGCATTCTGATACTTGTTCTATAGGCCCAAAGAGCTATATTGATCATGAGATGCCAGTCTCTTCCTGTCTTATTAACTGCACGGTGCAAGATTTTCAATAGATTCTTGTTAGAAGCCTCTGCTTGTCCATTCCCTTGAGGATAGTAGATAGATGACCAATGTTGTGTAATCTTGAATTTGGCACATAGATCATCTAAGTCTTTGTTCTTGAATTTTCCACCATTATCTGTGACTATAGAATGTGGAATACCATACCAACATATAATGTAGTTCAAGATGAACATAGAGATTTGCTTACCAGTTGCTTGTGTTAAAAGGATTGCTTCTACCCATTTTGTGAAATAATTTGTAGATGTGATTATATGGGTATGCCCATTAGATGAATGAGGATGTATGGATCTTATAAGATCAAATTCCCATTGGTGAAAAGGCCATTGTGTAGTGAAGGGAATTAGATCTCTCACTGGAGCATGAATTAAGTTGCCATGCACTTGGCACTTTTGACGGTTCTTAGCAAACTTGATAGATTCTTTCTCCATTTTCGGCCAATAGTACCCAACCCTAATAAGTTTTCAAGCTAGTGTTAAACCGTTTGAGTGTGACCCACAAATGCCATCATGGACCTCCTCAAACGCACATTGAGATTCTTCCCGTTCTAAACATCCAAGTAGCATACCATCTAGCCCTCATTTGTACAAATCGTGACCAATGATGACATATCGGGACACATTACAGATAAGGTATCTCTTTTCATGGCAGTTAAAGGTATAGGGAATTATTTGGTCTTTGAGATAGGAGAATAGGTTTTTATAATGGGAGGAATCATGATCTAGAACAATGCAGATCATACGGGTATCAGGGGAGTCATATGCAAGATAAGATAGTGCTTCCACCAGGAACTCATAGCGTAGCTCATGTTCAGGTTGCTATAATAAAGTAGATAATGTTGCCATTGCATCGACAACCTTATTCTTTGTTCTAGGTATTTTCTCAAAGGTGATAGATATGAAGTATTTCTTTAGATCATCTACCATTCTCTTGTATGGAATGAGCTTTTCATCCTTCATTTGGTACACATCATTGACTTGATAGATTACAAGTTGTGAGTCTCCATGAATGTGTAATTTTGTTACCCTCCACTCAATTGCTATTTTCATACCATTTAAAAGGGCTTCATATTCAACAATATTATTTGTACACGGAAATTTAATTCTGAAGGCCTTAGGAATTGAGTATCCTTGAGGTGTGATAAACAAGATGCTTGCTACAGATCCATTCTGTGTATAGGAGCCATCAAAGAATAATTGTCATTCTCTAGAAGAAACATTCATGATAGAGGAATCTGGAAATTCCATTTGCATTGGTGTGTCATTGAACAAAGGTGCATCTGCTAAATGATCAGCAATAACTTGGCCTTTAATAGATTTTCTTTCAACATATTCAATGTCAAATTCACTTAAGAGCATGACCCATTTGGCTAATCTACCCGTGAGGGAAGCTTTGCTTAATAGGTACTTTAGTGGATCAATCTTAGCTACTAAATGTGTGGTATGAGCCAACATATAATGTCTCAATTTATGTGACGCAAAGATCATAGCTAGACAAGCCTTTTCAATCATAGAATAGTTCTTTTCATATGCCACCAATGTTCTACTGATATAATATATATCTCTTTCCTTCTTGTTCTCATCATGATGTGCAAGCAATGCCCCCAGTGATGTATTTGTAGTGGAGACATATAAGATCAAAGGCTTCCCTTGAATGGGAGGTATCAAGATAGGAGGATTTGATAGATATTTCTTGATATGATTAAAATTCTTTTCGCATTCCTTGCTCCATGCAAAGGTCACACCTTTATGTAATGTCTTTGTAAAAGGTTGTGATATGTCTGCTAGCTGAGATATGAAGCATCTGATAGATTGTACCCTCCCTTGTAATGTTCTCATTTGACTGATGTTCTTCGGGGGTTGCATCTCCATTATAGCCTTAACTTTTGCTAGATCTACTTCAATTCCTTTATTTGAAACTATGTATCCTAAGAGCTTTCCAGAAGTGACACCAAAAGCACACTTCTTAAGGTTCAGTCTAAGACTAAATTTTTCCATTATGTCTAGTATCTTGCTCAAGTCATTTAGATGTTCAGCTCTAATCATAGATTTTGCTAAAGTATTATCAACATAATCCTCCATAGTTTGGTGCATCATGTCATAAAAAATAGATGTCATAGCTCTCTAATATGTAGCACTAGCATTCTTAAGCCCAAGTGGCATGACATTCCAGCAGAAGGTACCCCATGCACATGTGAAAGTAGTTTTCTCTTGATCTTTTGGAGCAATTTTGATTTGATTATATCAAGAAAAACCATCTATTGAAGAATACATTTCAAAGCCCGCAGTCATGTCCACTATCATATCAATGTTAGGTAATGGAAAATCATCCTTAGGGCATGCTTTGTTTACATCTCTAAAATCTATGCATACTCTTATTGATTTTTATGGTTTTGAAATAGGTACAATATTAGAGATCCATTCTACATAGTCAATAACACGGATGAATCCAGCTTTTAGTGGCTTCTCTAATTCATATTTTACCAAGAGTGCAACATGTGGATACATCTTTCTCAATTTCTGTTTAACAGGTTTGATATTTGGAGCTATAGATAAATAATGCATTATAAGATCAGGATCCAACCTTGGCATATCTGAATACTTCCATGCAAAGTTGATCTTCTTTTCTGTTAAGAATGTTGTAAATTCTTGCTTTTCTTCTTCTGATAAGGATTGTGCTACATGAATCAACTATGGTTCCTCTGTTGTTCCCAAATTGATAGATTGAGTGGGCTCAATTAGAATTGGAGATCTGTCTTGCAAATGACTCGGAAGGACATCAAATATCTCATCCTTAGGCACCTCAGAGAGGTTTTCACTTTCGGATACGTCTTTTATTTTTACTTTTTTAGGTTATGAGACTGCCACAAAGTGGTTTTCACCCTCAGAACTCCTTTTCTTTTTCTTTTTATTCTTATTTTTTAAACTAAGATACTTGATGTCCGACTTCATCATGCTAACACTCGGTTCATTGATGGAAGTCCTCATAGGCTCAACTGCATTTAGGTAGCAAGCAAGGGCATAGCCATTGGGAAAGGTATAAATACCTTGGCTCAGATTTGTAGAGGTTTGGTCAAGAAGTTCAGGATTTTGGATAGTCAAAGTCATGAAAGATTGGGAAATAGTGTTTACGGATATGGATTTGTCATCATTGGTCCTAACCCAATGCTTGAGTTCAAAGGTGATATTGCAACTTAAGACATTCATTTCATGAATAGGCTCAATGTCATTATGGAAGTCCACTTCAGCCATCGGTGGATCAGACTTGATAAGTTCATCATTTCACTCTAGAATTACATTGGGTTTAGGTGCATATTGGTGAATAACATCAACATGTTTTTTTGTAATAAGCTCATCTTCTTCTAGAATGGCTCCCCATTCATAATCATTAGATTCTTCATCTATGCCTCTAGGAAATCTAAGAACATGAGTAAAGTTAGGATGAATACCCTAAGAAGGGTTACCCTCAGATTCTAATTTTAATTCATACTCATGGGAATCTATCTCAGAATAACTACCACCTTCCTCTTTGTCTATATGATTGCCTTTGAGATTAGCTAGTTCTTATGGTGCAACTATCTCTTGATTTATAGTAGGTTCTTGTGTTTCTACTACATTAATTCTTTTTATTGGATCATCTTTAGCTTCAAGGAGGTCTTTTATTTCTTTAGGCAAACACTCATAAGGAATGAGATCTTCAGTGGTGTCTGAATCATCACTATCAGATTGTTATGTTGTTTCTCCCTTTAGTTGATTTGCTATGGATGGCTCAATCTATTCTAAGACATATGGTGAGTTCTTGCTAAGACAAAAAGGCTTCTTCTTATATCCTAGACCTTTTGTATTCTTGTTTGCTTGTCCATGATGGTCAAGAGGTGATAGAAGACCTTTACCCTATAATCCTAGAGGTCCTTTTCCTTTATATCCCATTTTGTGATCAGTTTGTCCCTTGGGCCATATGACTTAGAAGGGATCTTCGATATTTTAGCATCACATTTTTGAACAACTTGAGATTTAGGTTCATCTTTGTATAGCCATGCAAGCACAACTTCATCTTCTTCAAACTCTTGTTTAGATACTTGTTCTGCAACAAAATTTCTTTTATATGCCTCAAGAGGTTCTTTAGACTCAATTTTGGACTATTTTAGAGTTTGCCCATAGGACTTAGGCGAGATAGGGAGAGATGTCAAAGATAAGACTGGCTCTATAGTATATTCTCCCATACCATTTTCTTTGATCTTAACCTCTTTAGCAATGTCTTCCATCTTGGATGTTGAAGCAATGTCTAGCTGTTTAGTAGAAGATTCTCTATTATTAGGAACAAGTTTATCAACACTCTCTTTCAATGCATTGCAAGTTGTATATAGATCAGCTGGAATTGTCACTTCTACTCCTTCATAATGAAATTTCAAACACTGATGATATGTAGAAGGAATAGCTTTCATTTCATGTATCCAAGGTCTCCCTAGAAGGATATTGTAAGCCAAAGGTAGATCAAGAACTTGACATGTAGTATCTCTGATGACATGACCTGTTCTGATAGGTAAGATAACTGTTCCTTTGGAAGATCTTTCTTGCTCGTCATATGCTTTGATAGTTATCTTCTTTCTAGGATCAATAGCCATTTCTGAAAATCCCAATTGTGTAATCAAGCTGAAATAACAAATATTTAGACCAGTGCCCCCATCTATCAACACACATTTGAAATGACGATTTTGGATCAAGACTTCAAGATGCAAGGGTTGGTTATGTGGATGACTCAAGGAGTTATCATCTTCTTCTGAAAATGAAATATACTCTAGAGATGTAAGATGACCAACCATAGTCTGGAATCTGTCTAAATCAAGGTTATCAGGAACATTGGATCTGAGCAGAGCTTTGTCTAGAATGGCTCTATGAGTTGGAGATATCCAAAGCAACTCAAACATGGAGATTTTTGCATTTGTGTGCTGGAGTTGTTGGATAATACTGTATGATGTAGGCCTCGTGTCTTTAGGATTTGAAGATTTAGATGTAGCCTTCTGTTTAGAAGTAGATGAAAGATTGAGAGGCACCTTAGGGACATTTGATGAATCTGGTATTTGTCCTTGCAGATGTGCCTAAGCTTGTGATTGAGTAACTACATTAGCTGATTAATTTTCTCTATCTTTTCTCACAATTGTGATGACATTGCAATGCTCAGATAGACATGGTTCAACCATATTGATAACAACATTGTTTTTAGAGTGGGCATAATTGACTTTAGCACCCATATTAGGCTGAGAAGAAGAATCTTCTTTACCATGTTTAGGAAATGGTTCTATGAATGTTGTATGAGCATTATTGCTCTTATGATTATCAATCGTGATTTCTCTATTATCAATTTTGTCTTGTATGATGTGCTTCAAGAGAACATAGTTATTAGTCTTATGACCCTTATTGCGATGGAATTCATAGAAATCATTCTCTCTCCACCATTTTGGTTTTGGTTTGGGATCAAAGACTTTTATCTTAGGCAAGTAGATGATTTTGTTTGCCAATAGAGTTTTCATAGCAGATTCGGGGGATTCTCCAAGAGGAGTGAATTTGTGATTAGGATCTGTAGCCAAAGGTTTATAATCAGATGACTTTTTGTTGGGCTCTATTGCTTTAGCTTTGGAAGCTTTGATGGCTTGGGTGCCAATAGTGAGATTGAAAGAGGGTGCCTTGGATGGTGCACAAATAGTATCAACGATGCCATCTATGACAACACCTTTATTCTTGTTCCAGTTTTTATTCTTATCCTTAGAACTAGATCCAAATTCATACTTGTCCTTTTGAAGTGTGATGTCTCATTTTTTCACAAGTACTTTCTCAATTTTGATCGCATTATCTACCATCTTATCAAAGGATGTGTGATTTTCCATTTGTAAAGGGTAGTTGATTTCTAGAATAAGATTGTTGATGAAGATTTCCAGCTTCTCAGTTTTTGGAATGGGTCTAGCATATAGAGAAAATTTCTTCCTCCATCTCTTGAGAAATGTCAGGAATGGTTCACCGGGATATTGTTTTAGATTGTAAATGTCAATCATGGTGACTGGATGTTGAATATTGTAGGAGTATTGTTGATAGAACAATTTGATTAAATCCTCAAAAATTTTGATAGTTGGAGGTGTATGCACCCTAAAATGGTCGCCTAGACTTTGGGCCCCATTTATTTGATTTATCAATCTTGAATCAATTTTATCAATAATCAATATTCTCAACATTATCAATTTCTTGATCAAATCTTAGTTTCGATCATATATTGGATTTTATCCTAAGTTTTTATTTCCTCAAAAGGAATATTTTCTCTCTTTTTATTAAATAAAAAGCCCCACCTTTTCCTCTTATCCTAAGTTGCACAAATAAAACATTATTCCTATTTTATAAAAAGGAGAAAAACACTTTTTGTCTCATATGGACATAAAGTCAACTCCTATTTTCCTATTGGAGGATACTTGTGCACATGGATTGCTCCTCTTTCAAGCTCCACCGTTGATTAAGACTTTTGCCTCTTAATCTCCATGGTCCATTTCTCCTCATTTCCTATAAAAGGAGAGCTCTCTCCTTCATTTGGATCCATCTCTTTCATGCTATTGTTATGCTGCAGGTTTTCTAGGTGCATTTGGAGCTTTTGGAGATCATTGCTACATCAAGCTCTTCTTGGATTTCCTCATTACTTCATAGTTTAGGCTTCATTTCTTGCATTATCATAGCATCCATAGCTTCATTTCATAGCTTAGTTTCTCTTATGCAATAGATAATCTCACTTAGCTTAATTAGGAAGGTTGTAATCCTTTGTATTTCCTTTCAATAGCTTAAATTGTACTTTCATTTTCATAGACTAGTTTGCATCCTCATTCTTAGCTTACTTTCATTGCATTTCCATTTGGATTCATTGGAGATATTGGCACTCTTGCCCTTGTCTTCAACCTTGAATCTCTCATTGTGTGGTTGACTGGCAAGGTCATTAGCTTCATAGCTCTAGCTGAGAGCAACTCTACATCTTGCAACTCCATACATAGAGAGCTATGGATTGATTTTTGAGGCCTCATTCTTGAGTGTCCTTGATTGTAAGGATCCATAGAAGTGCACTACTTTTGTGTGTACATTTTTGGTGCCCACCATGGGGCAAGACATTGGCTTTGTCCCTTCATTTTCTGCATTTTCATCAATTTTTGCTAATTTTTCATCAATTTTTAGCGCTATTTTTCTGTCTCTGGTTTTTCTATCTCAGAGTGTCACGCGATATTTTTCTAGTGTCATTTGATAGTTCTCTGTATAGAGGTGCGCCACTTTACCAGTTAAAAGTTTCACCCCCTTTGATAGAAAGAGTTGCACTGTTTGAGGAGTTTTGTCGCATGTAGTAGGGCGAACTGTCACACACGAAAGTTCTATCGGCCTTGTATACAAAGAAGTGGGGCACGATAGTTCTGGTGACATGACTGTCACCTGTACCTGACAGTGACTTTTTTAAGCCCTTTTAGCCAATTTTAGGTTGATTTATTTGTTAGTTTGATTTGTTGTGGCTAAATAGATTACATTTCCAAATTTCAGTTGGTTTACTTGCTTTCATAGGCACATCTCTTTTAACTTAATAAAAGGACATAGATTTGCTTTTGATAGTTTATAAATGCTCTTTGGTTTCCAATATCAAACATCTCATTTGAGTGATTGAGGGCATGGATTCATTCCTTGTTTGCATAGGGGGTTAAATGCACCACTTTGTGGACTCACTCTATGTTTACTTGGAAAGTTAAATATTCCATTGTTCAACCCTTTTTCATTGGTGAGTACTGTTGATAAGAAACTTTAGATTGCTTTTGATTGAGCTTGTTAGCTAGATTGGGTGTTGGACTCGCTTATTTCTAATCGCCCCTCATTACCACCCTTTGGATGCAAGGTCAAAATTCATACATAGGGGAGGGGTCTACTTGAAAAGAGAGTTAAGTGTTCCACAAAGTTTTTCCCTTTTATGCTTTCTTGATCTCATTAGTTTTTTTAAGTGTGGACTCACTTTGAGTTGGCATGAAGAGTTAAATGTTCCACTTTTGGGCTCACTTTGAGTTGATGTGAGGAGTTAAATGTTCCACTTTTGGACTCACTTTGGGTTGGTGTGAAGAGTTAAATGTTCCACTTTTGGACTCACTTTGAGTTGGTATGAAGAGTTAAATGTTCCACTTTTGGACTCACTTTGGGTTGGTGTGAAGAGTTAAATGTTCCACTTTTGGACTCACTTTGAGTTTGTGTGAAGGGTTAAGTGTTCCACTTTTCAGACTCACTTCACATTTTCTTGAAGGGTTAAATGTTCCACTTTTGGACTTGCTTCACATTCTCTTGAAGGGTTAAATGTTCCACTTTTGGACTCGCTTCATATTTTCTTGAAGGGTTAAGTGTTCCACTTTTGGACTCACTTGACATTATCTTAAAGGGTTAAATGTTCCACTTTTGGACTCACTTCACATTCACTTGAAGGGTTAAGTGTCCCACTTTTGGACTCACTTCACGTTTACTTGAAGAGTTAAGTGTTCCACCTTTAGTGCTTTAAATACTTGTTGATAGTGGATTGCTTGGAGCTAGTTGGATTTTAGGATTGTTCTAACCATTGTGGAGCTAACAAGTTGTGCTTGTAGGTGCTCTCCTTGCTCAAAAATTTTCCAAAAAAAAAAAAATGCATGTCAAAGAGGGCTACCAATGGTTTTTGCAGGGCTGCCCTAAGCATAAAAACCAAACCAAGTGCTTGTTTGATTGCTTTCTTTATTAAGTGCGGCATATACTACTTGTTTCATTTCATAGACACTTAATACCTTGTTGTAAGAATTTTGAGGTGGTAGGAGAGTATGCTCTTCACCCTTGTGGTGAAATAGAAATATTGACCCATCTTGGGATTTTGAAAGCAAGGGGGTAATTGAATTTGCTTGGTGTGTTTGGGAGAAGTTTTTGAGACAAGGGATTATGCTCTTCACCCTTGTGGTGAATCAAAAAACTTGAACCTAAAAAATCATCCACTCTTTGTTTAGTATAGGAATCCTTTAGCGGGCCTCCTCTTGAGCAATCAAGAGGAACGACCCAAGTGGGGACAAGCCTTTTGCTGGCTATTCTGACTCACTATAATCTCAAGGCTATTGAGGACACAAAACCTTGGTAGACATAACACTTATCTTCGCTTGATGTGAGTAACTCATGGGATTGTGACCATGGGGAAAGCAATGAGCAAGAATGCTTAAGGTACTCTTGAGGCCGCGAGGTCCTAGTCCTTTATGAGGAGCAAGAGGGTGTTATGAACGGAAGCCCTTATTAAGAACCATAGGTTAGAAGCCACCTTTATTTAGCCGCTTATCTTCTTAGTGCAAGGATTGATCCAAGTGGACTAACCTGGATCACCCCAAGATACTCACCATATGTGTCCCTTTGGTTGTGTTTTCTAACACTTCCATGACAAAGCCAATATCTCTTGTGGGCAACCACTTGGTGTGAGGCAAGGGGACATCAAGTTGTGGGCTAAGTTGGTAAGTATTGAGCCTTGTCTTGTAGGTAGATATTGCTTGAAGTATCTTCGATTGTGTGATACCAGTGTAAATGTTCTCAACATACAAACAATCGGTAGCATTCATAGGGTGTTTTTTTCAATTTTGATATCACAATTGTTTGTCTTGGCAAGGTTGCTTTTGCCCTGGTTCTAAGTGCCTGAAGACACGTTTGATCCCATACTATTTGCAAACCTATCAATTTGTTGTTGTCATTGTGATTACATTCAAAAAATTAACCCTCAGACTGAAAATTTTGAATGAACAAGCCTTAAAACTGAGATTTTGACACTCACTAGTCATAGTCATACGACACTGAACAAGTGGTGCATCCTGTTGTGAGAATTGTCATGCGCTAGTTCACCCCACACTTTTGTCGCCCTATTTGATGAAAAGTGGCACGTTGGTAGCTTGGAAATTGTCGCCTAGATTCAGGCGAAGTGTCGCCTAATCATAAACTGTCACCTTTCTTGCCTGGAAAGTGTCGCCTGGGCAGTTTCCGCTGGGTTTTTAGTTTCAGTCAGTTTCAGTTGCTGCTAGTCAAATTAAGTCTTAGATTAGGTTTCTTGCTCTGTTGTTGGAGACTTGTCTTGGCTCTAAATCTCTGGTTTTTACCCTCTAGGAATAGCATCAATTAGTTTACAAGGCCACTTTGGAAATAGTTGTCAGGTTAGGAGGTTATTCTTGGTGAGAAAGCTCATCTCTAGAATTGTTAGCTACATTGTTGGAGAATTTTAGTGCTCTTATTGGCCAAATCAATTTCATTTAATCAATTTCAGTTATATCTCGGCCTAGTCCAACCTCCTGATTCAAAAGTGCAAGGGTAGTCACCCTTTGATTTGAAGCACCTCTTTGACAGTGTTGGTAAAGCCCCTTTTTCTATCTTTTCATTCCATTTTGGACAATAGAGAACTTTGATTATCTTGGTCTGGTGTTGACATTTCGAGAGGTCATCCTATCATTAAGAATCTTTTTCTTTCATGTTAGTTACAACAAGGTACCAAGTCAATCAAGGGAAGCGACCCCCTGTTGTCTTTAGCTAGTTACCACTAGTTAAGACTCGTCAACAACACAAGGGAAAAGAACCCCTTTTCGATCAATCTCCTAAAAGTGAATCTGAGGTTTGTTTTAATCCAAAAGGTAATCCTAGTGAAGTGAGTACCTCTTTAGCACCACTTTCATCAAGTATGGACATGAGTCACACTTTCACTCGACAACAAAGAGAAGACATGAATCAAACTCTTAAGGATATTTTCCAACGACATAGGAGTACCAAAGTGTATGGTGGTTCTTCTCATGCTAGTCCACCCAGGTCACCCCCCAAAAACACAAGGTATTTTGATGCTCACCAACAAGCTGAATGACATTATAGATAAACTCACTCAGATTCTGGGTCACAACACGAGGATCAGAACAATGAATCTAGTGACCATCACATCAATGCAGCCAATGCAATAAGGCATTCAAGAAAATCTTCTCCACTTAAAGATACCTCTTGATATGCAAACACAAGGTTGAAAAGCATTGAAAGGGAGAAGCAAGCCTATCTAGATGAACAAGCCACCAAAAAGGAGAAATTCAGACAACTAGAAGAAGAGGAATGTGCATTATTGGACATAAGAAAAAGAGTCACCCAAGAAGAAGAAGATAGGCTCTATGCACAACAACTCTAAAATCAATTTAATGGGATGGGTACCAATAGTGGGACCAACTCATCCCAATCTACCCCTTCACCAAGTCCTAGAAGAAGGTAAAGGACATCCTCAAGATCCCCAAGTCCTAGAGGTAGAAGGACTTCAAGATATGATCACCATAAGAGACAGTTGTCTCCTAGACTTTCAAAGCAACCCTCTCAATGAGCACATCATGGCTCACAACATGGAGGAAGTATGCCAACTTCAATCATATAGATTTTATGACTATGCAACAAGAACCATCCTTTCAAGCATATGTAGAAAGGTATGTGGAACAAAACAAGGATCAGTTCCTAGAAAGTCTCATCAACAAAGGTGCTAAGGTCCCATACAATTTTGATGTGGACCGAAAGGTAAAGAAGCAAGATCCATCAACTAATGAGGTTATCAAACAACTTCAAAGGGATATAGAAAGGATGAGGGCTCCTAAGAGCACATTTAATTTGGATTCTATATGTCCCAACCCAATTGACAAGAGTGTGGTGTTGGTTGAGTTTCCTAAGAAAATTGAGTTTCCAACTTATTACAAGTATGATGGTGTTGGTGACCCTCATGACCATGTTAGACAGTTCTATATAATGAGTTTTTCTTTTCACCATGAAGACTCCTATTTGATGAGATTATTCCCAAGGAGCCTCAAGGGTCAAGCCACAGAGTGGTTTACTAACCCTACTCCTCCAGTTAAGACATTTAAAGAGCTTGTGAAAATATTTGTCCAACATTTTGCTTACAACTTATCAAGGTCGGTCACCATGCTTGATTTGTGCAAACTCAAGCAGAATCAAGGGGAATCCTTTGTTACCTTTCTACAAAGATGGAGACATTTGTGCTCGAAATATCCAAGGACAGTTCTTGAGGAAAGAATAGACATCATTGTGAGCAATTTAATACTAGAGCTAAGGTATGAAGTAAGGAAGATCCCATTTAATTCTTTTGATACCATGGTACAAGTGGCATTTCGCATAGAGGATGTCCTAAAAGAACAAGTAATTTTGGCCAAAACAACTAATAACAACAATGGCCAAAACAACAATAATAATGGTAATAAGGACAAAAGGAACTCCTATTGGAATAAGAATAAGCAAGTTGTCAGTGATGGAGTTGTTGACTCATCACAACCTAAGAATGAAGGAGTTCTTAATCTCTCTAATGCAGTCCAAGCCATGAAGTTGCAAACATCTTCAGCACAACAAGAAAATAAACCCAAGTATCAAGGGAGACCTAAAACAGAAAAGAGACAATTTACCAAACTTGGGGACTCCTATGCAGACATTTTCAAGACATTAATTGCTCATAATTTGGCACAACCTCAGGATCCTACAAAGTTCCACATACCAGATCCTAAACCTCATTGGTGGGATGAGAAGGCTTTCTGTGTCTTTCACAATGGAATTGGACATGATATAGAAAATTGTTTTAAACTTAAGAATCTTGTCCAAGATCTTATTGAAAGCGGAAGATTACAAGTTGATGGTTTAACCACTAATGCAGATCACAAAGCTTTTAAAGAACCCTTGCCCAAATATGAGAAAGGAGAGAATTCTAACAACAAGAACGACAAGGTTGCTATCAATTACACCTACACAAATGCTGAAAATGTTATTAATATGCTTGAAGTTGTTGATGATAATGTCAACATGATGAGAGGGAAAGACCCTTATGGATATGATGTGGATTCAAATCCTATGCTTGATGAAGGACCCATTGTGGTACTAAGAGGTCCTCACTCACGAAGGATGTCTGAACCCCTCAATGCAATCACTAGGAGTCAGTCTCAAGCTCCCATTGTTATTAGAGGTCCTAACTCTAGTAAGTCTAAGCAGCCAGTGTCAAAAGGTGTTCTTCCTAAATCTGTTGTTGGTCTTGAAGTGAATTATAATCTTGTTGACCAATTACAATGTACACCAGTGTAGATTTCAATCTTTGAGCTTTTGGAACTGTCCCCTAAGCATAAGCGTGTCCTTGAGGATGCCTTGCAAGTGGCTAGTGTCCCTAATGATATAGATATAGATCAATTCTAGAATATGGTCAACCACTTGGCTAGCCCTCACTACCTTACATTCTTAGAAGAAGATGACAAGTCATTAAGCCACCCACACAATTTGGCCCTTCATATAGAGGTTATGGTCCACAAGACCCATGTCAGGTGCGTGTGGATAGATGGGGGTGCTAGGCTTAATATTTGTTCTTTGAGCTTATTGAAGGCCTTGGGTTATTCAGAAGAAGTCATTGACACAAGGAAGAAGATAACTATCAAGGCTTATGATGAAGCAAAACGTAGTTCTAAAGGATTGGCTGTTCTTCCTATCCGAATTGGTCCTGTAGAGAAAGATATTTTATTTCAAATTGTTGATGCCGGTCCTTTGGCTTACAATATTTTGTTGGGTAGACCTTGGATACATGAGATGCAAGCAGCCCCATCTAATTATCATCAATGTGTGAAGTTCCCTTACAATGGAGTAGAAGTTTGCATACCCGGGGATAGCACATTGTCAGTCAACATAATTTCAGCAGGCTCTCACATTCCTTTGAATAGGGAGGCTGACACTTTTGATACTACATTTGAACAATGCAAAGATAAATTCAAAGCCATAGATCTTGGTATGGGGGATTACAAATTGGATTCATTTACAAAATTGCCAATTTCCCCTAGGTCTTATGGAAAACCTTCTCAAGAAATGAAGCCCTTGTCTTCGACCATGACATTGTTCGATAAATTTGTAGAATCCTCAGTTCTGATTCAAGAAGAAAAAGAAGAGGTTTCCGTTAGGGACTGGATTTATCGAGAAGAGAAATACTTACATAATGAGAATTTTGCACCTTCCCCTAGAGCTTATGGGAGAGGGTATACATTGGTCAAGAATATGGGTTATCTAGGACATGGTCCCCTTAGTCATAGGTTGGATGCTAAGGCTGAACCTCTTAACCGTGCCCTTTTTGGATGAAGGAATAAGTCAACAGTTGGCTTAGATTTTGAAAATAAGAAACAAAAAAGTGTCCCTGTCTCAGCTACGATAGACAGTGACAATGACTCAGACTACACACCTAATCTTTCCAATCAACAAGACATGTCTAATGATTGGGTGCCTTCAACAAATCTCCTTTGGGGAGATTCAAAAGATTTGACAACTGACAGTACTCCTATACTAGCTGCGACAGATAGTGACTATATGAATGCTAGATTGACAATGGCAAGTGTCGCTATCCTAGCTGTGACGGATAGTAACAATGCTAGTACATCACAAGGCCCAAATAATGATTCAAAGATAGACTCACATGAGTTCGAATGGGACTCACTTTTAGATGCCACAGTTGATTTGGACATGGATGTTGTCCATACTTATAGTACTCAACCTGATGTGACTGATGAGCTTAGTGTAGAACTAGAGGATTGTACTCCTCGAATTGCCTTAGTGGATGCACTTCGTTTGGTAGGACAAATCCTGACTTAGGTATCTTAGGAGGGGACTTGATGAATCCCGATTGTATGGTCACCAGAGATAACACCTTCCACATACACAATGTTGAACCAATCATTGACCTACCCCTTGTTCATTTCCACCTAATTGACTTGTCTCAGCAACATCAAGAGCCTGAACTCCTTAGTTTTCAGAATGACTACAAAATTGTCTGCTATCTGAATGCTCTTGAACCTATAGTCTCTTCCACTAGTGAACTAAAAACAAGTATGACGGAGCCTGATATTAAGTACCTCAGTCTAAAAAAAAAAGAAAAAAAAAGAAAAAAAAAGGTCTGATGGCGAAAACCACTTTGTGGCGGTGTCAGAACCAAAAATAGTAAAAAGAAAAGACGTATCCGAGGGTGAAAACCTCTTTGAGGCACCTAAGGATGGGGTACTTAATAACTTGCCAAGTTACTTCCAAGATAGGTCATCAGTTCTCATTGAGCCTACGCAACCAGTGAATGTGAATACAGAAGAGGCTCCCCAAATAGTGCACCTAGCTCAGTCTCTATCAGCTAAAGAAAAAGAAGCATATACAAAGTTTTTGCAAAAGAAGAAAATCAACTTTGCTTGGACATATTCAGATATGCTAGGACTTGACACTAATCTTATTATGCATCATCTATCTATAGCTCCAGGAATAAAACCACTTAAACAAAAGTTGAGGAAAATGCATCCTCACATAGCTCTCCTTGTTAAGGCTAAATTAGAAAAACCCCTCAGTGCAAGATTTATTAGAGCTATCGATTATGCCGAGTGGATCTCAAACATTGTTCTAGTTTCAAAGCATGATGGATCCATTCGAGAATGCACAGACTTTAGAGACCTTAACAAAGCATACCCAAAGGATGACTTCCCACTCCCAAACATAGACATGATAGTGGATATGATGGCGGGTTATGAGATATACTCCTTAATGGATGGGTTTTCCAAATATAACCAGATAAAAATAGCTCCTGAAGATCAAGAGAAAACAACTTTCACATGTGCATGGGGAACCTATTGTTGGAATGTCATGCCATTTGGCCTAAAGAATGCAGGAGCAACATACCAGTGAGCTATGACCACAATTTTTCATGACGTGATGCATAAGAACATGGAAGATTATGTGGATGATACCTTGGCTAAATATAGAAAATGGGACACACACCTTGACGATCTGGAAGTAATTCTAGATCGCATGGCACAGTTTCAGCTTAGATTGAATCCAAAAAAGTGTTCATTTGGAGTTGCCTCCAGTAAACTCCTAGGATTCATAATTTCAGCAAAAGGAATAGAGGTTGATCCTGAAAAGGTCCAAGCTATATTAGATATGCCACCTCCAAGAAATGTTAGTCAAATGAGAAGTCTTTAGCGATGACTCCAATCCATAAGGAGGTTTATTTCACAGCTTGCAGATAGAGCACAACCATTCAATAAAACATTGCATAAGGGAGCCACATGTGCTTGGAATGAGGATTGCCAAAAGAGCCTTGATCAAATAAAATAGTATTTGGCTAATCCTCCGATTTTGATGCCACCTATTCCTGGGAAACCATTGATTTTATACATTTCAGCAATAGAGTCTTCCTTGGGGGCATTGTTGGCTCAATTAGATGATATTGGGAAAGAAAGGGCCATTTACTACATTAGTCATACTCTAGTATCTTATGAGATCAATTATAATAGCATTGAAAAGTCTTGTTTGGCAATAGTGTTTTCTTCCCAAAAGTTGTGACACTATATGCTTGCTCATACTATACATTTGGTTGCAAAAATTGATCCTGTTAAGTACTTGCTTAGTAAGGCTGCCCTCACAGGTAGGCTTGCCAAGTGGATGATGGTTTTATCTGAATTTGATATAGAGTACATTGAAAGAAAGGCCATAAAAGGGAAAGCTATTGCTGACCAATTAGCTGACTTCCCAGTTAAGGATAGTATGCCTATTCAGGTAGAATTTCCAGATGAAAACATACTGTATATGACTACCCACACTTGGAAGATGTTCTTTAATGGTTCCCACATACAAAATGAATCAGGTGCTGGAGTATTATTTGTCTCTCCACATGGGTACAACATTCCAAAGTCTTACAAACTTTTATTCCCATGTACAAATAATATTGTCGAATATGAAGCTTTGACCAATGGATTGAAAATGGCTATAGAATGGAACATAACAGAATTACATGTCTTTGGGGATTCACAGTTAATTATCAACCAAGTCAATGAGGAGTATCAAACCAAGGATGATAAATTGGTACCTTACAAAAAGATGGTTGAATCATTGAGATGTTACTTTACATTTGTGACATTTCAACAGATCCCTAGGATAGAGAACAAAGCTGCAGATGCTATGGCCACATTAGCTTCACTCCTTCAGTTGGAACAACATGAATCAAGATTCAAATTCCTGGTGGAAGAGCTACACCATCCCATATTTGACTCATCTGAAAGCAATGTCATTTGTACCCTTGTCACACATGAGTCTTCCCGCTATGGTGCTATCTATTCATATCTATGCAATGGCATCATCCCTGACACTTTCAACCATTCTGAGCATTGAAATCTCATCTGTAACACCTCTCACCACACCCTTATATCTGGTGATTTGTATAGGAGGGTTTTAGATGGGACACTTCTTAGGTGCTTGGAAAAGGAGGAATCCAACCAAGTGTTAGCAGACATCCACGAGGGCATTTGTGGTGGACACTCTAATGGTCTTGCCATGGCCCGAAGGGTGCTTAGGGTGGGGTATTACTGGCCCACAATGTAGATAGATGCAGTAGCTTTCTCTAAGTCTTGTGAGAAATGTCAAAAACATGGAAACCTGATTCATGCTCCAGGTAGGGAGCTAATTCCTTCCATTTCTCATTGGCCATTTCAGTGCTGGGCCTTTGAACTTGTTGGGAAAATTCACCCCAACTCATCAGGTGGACATAAGTTTATCATCACAGCTACTGATTATTTCATGAAATGGGTAGAGTCAGTCCCTCTTTCTGTTACCTCAGGAAAAATACTTTCCCTATTTATTTTGAATCATATCATTTGCCGATTTGGAGTGCCTTCTGAGATTATTACTGATAATGGAGGTCAATTCAACAACAAGGACCTAAAGCATTTATGTAAGAAGTTTAAAATCAAACAGCATTGGTCCTCTATCTATTTTCCACAGGGAAACAGACAAGCAAAATCCTCTAATAAAACCATTCTTAAAATCCTCCATAGAACAGTACACAATAATGGTAGGGATTGGCACTTATAAATCAATCCAGCACTATGGGCCTATAGAACTAGCATTTGTACACCTACAGGAGCTACTCCTTTTGCTCTTACCTATGGTGCTGAAGCAGTGTTGCCTTTAGAAGTAGAGATACCTTCACTTAGAATCTCTCTCAAAGGTTTGATTACAGATGAGGATTACTGCGCTATGAGGTTACAAGAACTAGAACTTCTAGATGAGAAGCGTAAGGCTTCCTTTGATCACATGAGAGTATATCAAAAGCGTATGTCCAAAGCATTCAACAAGAAGGTTCTCCCTAGGGAATTTCAGATAGGTGATCTTGTTTTGAGAGAGAACCTTAAGAATCAATAGAACAAAGAACAAAAGGGCAAGTTTGAACCTAATTGGCTTGGACCATACATTATTATAGCAGCTTTTGGTACAGGTGCATATTTACTATCGAATGAAGATGGAGAATAGCTTCTTGATCCCATCAACATTTTGCACCTAAAGAAGTTCTATCCTTGATGCCCGTTTCTGTTTGGGGGCATCCTTTGTACATATTTTATTGATCCTAAAAAAAAATACCAAAAAAATTGATATATGATGCTGAAAAAAATCCTAAAAAGCATATACAGTCCTGAAAAAATACAAAAAAATCAAAAAATGCAAAAAATTAAAAAAAAAATAGAAAAAGTGCCTTGGTGAAAACTTGGAAACAGGCACCTTGGTAGCAAAAAATACAAAAAAATCAAAAAATCAAAAAATCAAAAAATCAAAACAGATTCCAAGTGGTGAAAACCTGAAAATAGACACTACTTGAGGCCTTTGCACCCTTGTCTTTTAGCATGTGTCCTCGACACTTAGCCTTTCTCCATCATGTCTTGACCTTATTTGACTTGGTCTGGAATTGGTCTTTGTCTTTGTCTAGGGGGCATACATGTTCGCATTGGTCTTTTAGGTGCGTGTGTCTCTTGGGGCATTTCACAACAGGTGTTTTTCAACACCACCCCAAACAGTGTTTTTCAACACTAGCCTTGCATCGAGTGTTTCTTAACACTTATCAGATGTCTTACCCAATAGTCTAAGTTTGATGCGATATTTCTCATTTGCAGATGCAATGATCAGAGTCTAACTCTATGACCAACACACATGCACTTAAACAATTAACTTGCTTGAGATATGTTGGCTTTATTTTTCTTTGTGTGCTATCTATGAGGATTTCTTTGATGAGTGGTCTCTCCCTGAGAAGTTTTCAATGATGCATAGCTAGAAGATTGAGGGTATGAGAACATGTTTTATTTCTTTATCTACTTGTGGGTATATTTTGTTGGTCCTAATTGTCATGAGCATTTTATGCTGGTCTTACTTGACACTATGGATTGACAAGGTATTATCCTTGACTATTTTGTGAGTGCATGCTTATAGTCATCTTGACTTTCATGTGTCTTGATACAAGCATAATCTTGCCATATCAAACTTAGGTAATCTCACTACACTAGTCATCTTGACCTACATGTCTCTAATGCCTAGGTGAGATTTCCACATTTCTATCTGATATAGATCATATTCAGATTCACATAGTTATGCTAGTGTGTATTGTATGATCTTGCGACACTACCAATAATGCTCAATGATGAATATTAGATGTCTATTGGCTTTGTAACCTTGCAAGTAAACCACTTTTCATGTAGCTTGCATTCTTAAGTTCATGTTAGTTAGTTTTTCATCTTGCATATGGAGAGAGCTCTTCTTTATCTTTCATGGACTTATTAATCAACTGCATTCACCTTTCGCTTCTTCCTATCATGTCTTTTGCTTCTGGTCTTTCATATCCCCTCATTTTCCTTTCATTTCATGATCAGAACCAAAATTTGAGTTCACCTTGATCATCCAAATCACCTTTTCCCCCTCTTTCACGCAGTTGGCTCACCTTTTGAGGCCTGATCCTTTGATCTTCACTGGGGCATTCTTCACCTCTTTATCCCCATCTCTTTCAAACTTCCAGTCTTTCATTCACTTTCAAATCCCAAGTTCAAATTCTTCCCCTCCGTGGTGTTTTCGGGTTGAGGGACCACTTGGTTCGTGCCCCGGGTCCCATGTGTGGGGCATCTGTTCACTGCTTGATGGTTATTTTGTTATCTTGTATCTTCGATTATGATTTCTAGTGATTTGATCATGCTACTCTTGCTTCTACTTTCCCTCTACTTAGATTTTGCTTTCGATCCCGAGGGGGCAGACACATCATATCTTATTAGCTATCTCTTTCCTAAGTGTTCAGTACTGTCAGTACCAGGCTGACCATGTTGGATTTTCTATTTTTCTGCACTTCATTCTTTGGAGTCAGAATGCTATTGCTTGCCTTCTTGGCTATCTGCTTGCCTTCTTGGCTGATTTGAGTTGTTTTGTGATCCCAAATCGATCTCACATTTCAACTTCATTCTTTGACTACATGTGTTCCCAAATTGATCACACATTAGTCAAAGAGGGGAAAATGTATGCACCCTAAAATGGTCACCTAGACTTTGGGCCCCATTTATTTGATTTATCAATTCTAAATATTTTCTCTCTTTTTATTAAATAAAAAGCCCCACCTTTTCCTCTTATCCTAAGTTGCATAAATAAAACATTATTCCTATTTTATAAAAAGGAGAAAAACACTTTTTGTCTCATATGGACATAAAGTCAACTTCTATTTTCCTATTGGAGGATACTTGTGCACATGGATTGCTCCTCTTTCAAGCTCCACCGTTGATTAAGACTTTTGCCTCTTAATCTCCATTGTCCATTTCTCCTCATTTCCTATAAAAGGAGAGCTCTCTCCTTCATTTGGATCCATCTCTTTCATGCTATTGTTATGCTGCAGGTTTTCTAGGTGCATTTGGAGCTTTTGGAGATCATTGCTACATCAAGCTCTTCTTGGATTTCCTCATTACTTCATAGTTTAGGCTTCATTTATTGCATTATCATAGCATCCATAGCTTCATTTCATAGCTTAGTTTCTCTTATGCAATAGATAATCTCACTTATCTTAATTAGGAAGGTTGTAATCCTTTGTATTTCCTTTCAATAGCTTAAATTGCACTTTCATTTTCATAGACTAGCTTGCATCCTCATTCTTAGCTTACTTGCATTGCATTTCCATTTGGATTCATTTGAGATATTGGCACTCTTTCCCTTTTATTCAATCTTGAATCTCTCATTGTGTGGTTGACTAGCAAGGTCATTAGCTTCATAGCTCTAGCTGAGAGCAACTCTACATCTTGCAACTCCATACATAGAGACCTATGGATCAATTTTTGAGGCCTCATTCTTGAGTGTCCTTGATTGTAAGGATCCATAGAAGTGCACTACTTTTGTGTGTACAGGAGGCATTCTAGAGAACCACTGAATGATTGATCCTCCCAGAGATCGAGGGAAAAGACACATTAGGTAGGTTGGTTAATGCATAAACTCCATTGATTGAGTATAGAATTCTCTGACATGATTTTGAGGATCAGAGTTTCCATCATACTTATCATATTTAGGCATTTCCACTTTTTTAGGGAATGGTGGCATATACAAGTCTTTATCGAATGGAAAAGGGCATAGAGCCTCCATGGAGAACTCTTTAGGTTCCTTTTCTTTCTCTAGTTTGTTAAGCTTGACATGCATGGCATGCATCTGTTTCATCATAGCCATGATAGGAGTTTCTTCCTCATGTGTAATGATATCTTCAACATTAAAATTTGGAGGAAGTTTAGCTCCTTGATGAGCTAACTCTAGAAAGTATGCCTCTCTATCTTCTTTCAAGAAATGCTTCGTCATTTTCTTGAACTCATCGTCATTTTGATATTTAGCAATTTCAGAAGGTGTAGGTTCTTGATCCACACCATATTGAGAATGAGGTCCTTGAGACCGGTGTTGTGTCCCTCTATGAGACATGTTAGGAGTTTGAGGACTCCCTGGGATAGTTTGAGGAGGGGTTTGTTGATTACCTCTGTGAGTTGATGGAGGGGGTATGTAACTAGTTTTCAATCAAAAATTTCCAAGACCGTCATCTTCGTAAAGACCAAAATTGTAGATTTTCTCAAGAGTAGGACCCTTGTGAATAGTCAAAGGTACAGTGCTAAGTGCTTCTCCAGATTTCTTGTGTGAGGAAGCTCTAGTTTCCACCATTAACCTTGGGTGAAGGAAGAAAGCAAGATGAAGACAACTAAAGAAAGACTTGATTCAAGAAGATCAAATAACACAACCTTGTAGTAAATGAAGGATATTGTACCACAGTAGTGTGGGTAGACACCCAATAGATGGTGGGCACGATCTCACAACACTTAGCCATTTTAGTAACAAGATTGAATTTGAAGATAATTTTGACAAGGTTTTGACACAAAATGAAAAAGACTCAAATCGATAAATCAAAAGGAAAAATCAGACTCAAGAGCTCACTTTAGGAAAATAAATGAATTTTTTCTAGTTTCTACTCTGCTTCTAACATAGTGATTTGTTTGACAGATTCTGGAAATAGGCTGTAAAAACTAGGTCTCTAACAATTTTGACAACTTTCTAGCAATTTTTCAAAATTTCTCAAACAACTTTCTGTAGGGTCGTACGATAGTGGGTATGCTCTAAAATCATAGTTGACAAAATGCATACGACAATTGAAAAGCTCGCACGATAGTTGATAGCAAGATTTTGACTTTTTGCTTTTGACTGGTGGCAAAACTCATATGACACTTACAAGCTTCATACGATAATACAGAGGTTCTGAAATGACAATTTCCAAAACTCATACGACTTTCTGACCTTGTGGATGACTTTTGACTCTAGAAAGGAATTTTGCTTTAGATTTTGCAAATTTTAGGTTTTTAGTTTCAGATTGTTGGCAAATTTTTCTATCCAGGTTTGAAGATTATTCTAGGATCGTTCATTTTCAGTAACCAAATAGATAAACAAGCACACAAAACATCAAGCAAGTGATTCCAAGCACATCTGAAAATAATGAGCAGGGGACAAAGCAACCCTGTGCATGAACAATCAAGTGACTGAATGTGCTAATCCCTAGGAGTGCTAATTGTGTATGTTCCAAAAAGTTTTTCAATAACACACATATTCTTAGAAAAATGAAAATTTGGCCTCACTAGGGTTTGTAGTAATGGTCTGACTCTACAACTTTTATGATCTCAAGAGGGCGAACTTCAATCCAGGCACACCGGGGTTTTGACACAGTTCAAGAATTTAATCAATCAAGAGCTCCTAGGGAGATCTGGCAGCCCAACAAGAGACCACACCTATGAAGATTTCCTCCACAAGGACATTTATATAGCAGCTGCTACTACCATGGTGAAAATGGCTATTACCGCTTGAAGTTCTGTCCACATGGTTGACCTAATTAAGGGAATGTCCACTATGGTTAACCCTCTCTAAAGGTGACTCAAAAAAGATACCACATGGGGACTGGTTCCAAATTCAAGGATCCGAGTTTCTGATACTACCCAAAAAGGGAGTAGAGCATAGTCCTCTAGCCTTTTCACTTTTAACCAAAACAAAGCAAACAGATTAATCCAACATGCTAAGACCAAGATTATCTCACAAAGATCTATGACATCAACCACTTATGATATATCAACCTCTCCAGAGAGAGAATGTATCAATCAAAAATTGAAGACATACAAATCTAGTAGAACGTGAGACGCTCTCAGTAACCTCCCTACCTACAAGGGGATCCTTCATCAAGAAGGGCTTCGTATGCATGAACAAGTGGAAGAAGCCCACTCTCTCAAGATCATCCATAAATAGTGTTCATAGGGCCTATTTACTATGTGTAACAGATATGCAGAAAGCAAATCTATGTTCATTTTATATCCCAAAATGAAGTCTATGATATGAAAGCAAGAAAAGTCACACAAGCTTGACATGTGAGAGTTCATGTTATGTCCAAATCAAAGTGTTATCAGATCATACTAGAATACCTGAATTCCAGCTCGCAACGCGCTTAGTAAATTTTACCTATTTTAGCAATTTAGTTGTGCTTTTTTCCAATCAGATTCAGCAAATATCAGTAAAAAATAGAAGATTTCAATTGTTAGGGTTAGCTGTTAGTCCAAATCTAAAAATCAAATTTGCAAAACTATCAAAAATTTTGAAACGACAATCAAATCTTGGAGTCAAAACTCGTACGACAGTGGGTTACCTTCCAGATGAGAGTCGGGAAACTTGTACGACAGTGGGTATCTTCTCATACGACAATAGAGCTCCCAAAGGATAATGTGTACCTTTTGATATGATCCTCGATAGAATCAACTATTGTATGCCAGTGGGTACTTTCTGGTATGACTTTTGTCAGAAAGTCATACGAAAAATGTACGGACATAAAATAAAAGATTGCAATTTTAACCAGAAAATGACAAGAAATTGATAGAAACTGATAGATATTGAATAGAAACCTATTTCAGGGCCCCACGGTGGGTGCCAAAAATATGTGTGTGAATTTTGTACCTAGTTGTAGACACAACACTTCAGTAAAACATTAGAGGTTGGCCAAAATTGAAATCTTGCAAATAATTGAAACTATGCTAACCAAACAATTTACTATCTTCTAGTAGGTGCGAGTATGATGTTCTCATATTGGAATCGAGATCAATGACAATATAACACCTAAATGAAGGATTTGGATGCAAAATATGAAAGACTATGTGAATGCAGATTATTCTATATTTTTGGATTTTCTATGCAATAAGAATGAGAAAATGTATGAATCTAAGCTAATATGAATGAAATTGAATGCAGATTTAATCTAAGAATGCTATGAATGCCTATGAAAACTATGATATGAAACTATGCAAAAACTATGACCAACAATGAAAGATCTCACAAATTGTCTGTCGCAAGTGCTCAATCCTTCAATCGCCAATTCGCCAGAGTAATTGTGCAAATTCAAGTGTTGATAATTATGAAGAGCTGATCCTTGATTTTATAGAAATCCAGGGCTTTGGGGATGCAAGAGAAAATCCATAAATCACTCCTGATAAACTCAGGTTGATTTTTGAGTTATCAAGAAATCAGAGATAATTAACTGACAAAACTCATGCAAAAGCAGTGTTTAACTCAAAATAGAGTTTTAGATAAAATTTCAACTCACCATCAGATGTTGAGTTTCAATTTTAAAATTGATTGTTAATTTCTAGTCTATTTTTCTGATTGTGCATGATTTAATTATAAATTAATTTTAAAATAAAGTGATTTATTCTCAACTTAATTGATTTTTGAATTAAAACAATTGATTTATGGGTTAATCAATTATTAAATCAAACTTTATTCTAAAAACTATATTATTAAATATTGACAATTGACATGGATTAATTAAATAAGAATTTAATCAATTAGTCATAAGATTTTAGATTTATTGTCAAAATTAAATAATATAATTTAGGAATAAATTTAATTAAATTCAATTAAATAATTAAGCAACAGTATTAAATCTAATTAATTAAATATTCATAATATTCAATTAATCAAATTTTAGGATAAATAGGATTTATTGCCAAATAATAATTTTATTTATAAAAAATTAGGATAAAGTAAGAATATTCTCAGGAATATTCTCCGATGCAAAATTTAGGATAAAATCAATTAGGATTCGATAATGTGCAAATGTGCCTTAGGTTAGGACTTTGATGTCGATTTCATTTGAATTGAAGATGTAGGAGGTTAATGAACCTATAGCCCATTTTTGGGGTATTACAATTCCATGGATGTCCATGAGGATTGTATTTATTGTTATGTGATGTAATTGTATTATTTATGTTATGGAATCTTTTGTTGATGTTAGTTAGTTGTGTTTTGTTCTTAAGTAACTCTACATCAAGGGACCCTTGAGTTTTGTAATATGCGATGGTTGTTGTTTCAATGTGAGTAAATGGTAATTGCTTCCACACTGATGTTTATCTTGTATGTTAACTTTAGAAAAAATAAATTATTCACTAAACTTAGTAGCATGTTTTAGGTTAATCTCTCTTGGGTTCCCTGGTGGGGTGTTACATCTAGTATCAGAGTTGATTTTCTACACTGGGAACTATGGGAATGTATGCTCATTAGGTTTTGTGTAGTTTAAACCTGAAACTAAACATAGACATAACATTATTGTTTTCAGACCATTGCTTTGTGATCATGTTATCTTTTGTTTTTGTTTTGAGTTATGTTGTGAGATGTTGTTTGGATCTTTGTATGATGCAGGAATCATGCCTGAGACTAGAGCTACTAGAGGTCATGGTAGAGGTTGTTCTAGTGGTCGTGGGAGGGGTAAACATCATAGCCCTTTTGCGAGTGTTAGTGAGGAGAGTCACCACCAGTAGCCTAGAGATGATCAGAGAGAGGATCATCAGGCTGAGTCTGAAGGACCAGACATAAGATAGTTCTTGCAGGCAATTCTGAATCATCTTGGTCCTAAGCAGGTCAGAGTAGAGCGGGCTAGAGAGAGGTCTAGGAGTCCTCCAAGGAGGGACTTCACAGTTGATCCTATAGTTTGAAAACTAATCACATGAGGGATCTGTTGAGAGGGTGACCTAATCCCTTTGATGGGAAAGGTACTGGTTTAGAGGTAGAGACTTGGCTAATAGCCTTAGAGCGTAGTTTTTCTATGCATCCCTTTAGTAGCAATACTAAAGCCAGGTATGCAATTATGCAACTTACTTATTTTGCAGCTATATGGTGGAAGATAGAAGAGGATAAGCTAGGTATTCATATGGATACTGTCACTTGGGAGTTGTTCCTTGAGAACTTTTGAGAGCCCTTCCTCTCATATTAGTGGAGGCAACAAAGAGTGGATTAATTTCACAACCTAAGGTAGTTGACCCTGTCAATGGAAGAGTACGAGCGTCAATTTTTTGAACTCAAGCAGTATTTTGGCTTTGGAAAGGATAAAGCTCTCCTAGTTCAACACTTTGTGAGGGGGCTTAATGCTCGCCTAAATTGGGATGTTAGACTCTTTGAGCCTAAGACCCTCAAGGAAGTAGTCGTTAAGGCTACTCTTACGGAGGCAAATCTAGCATTGGGTCATAGTGGTCAGAGAGGTGTTCAACCTACTGGTTCCAAGGGGAATCAGTCTCAGAGGAATGGGAATTTTTAGAGCCCTTCTACCTTTTCAAAAGGTAATCATAATCAGCAGAACAATAAATTCTTCCATGGTAGTAGTGGTGGTTCTCAATCAGGGAACTATCGCAATTGGTAGCGTAGTATGCTTAATTGGGTTGATCAGCTACCTCAGAGTTCACATCAAGATTTTAGTGGAGGTAGTTTCCAGTAGTCCAGAGCACCTTCAATTGGGAGAAGTGGTGGTAAAGGTGGTTGTTATTCTTGCGGGAAGCATGGTCACATTGTTGTCAATTGTCCTAATCGATTGACACAATTTTCAGGATAGAGGCTAGCAGCTTCTAAGCCTATAGTTGGTGATGCAGGTAGATCTCATAGGGCCTTTGTAGTAGGGAATGATCCTTAGTGATTGAACCCTAAGGAATCGAAGGGTTCGAAGGGACCTACTTAGTGATCCTTGGTTTAGTTTTCCTTTTAGTGCATCGAGGTTTATGGGACTTATATCCCTACTTGTTCAGTGCTTCCAAGTGTAAGCCTAATCCTAGGGGGTGGATGTAGTACCCACCAGTAGTTTGATTTTAGTTTTCTTTCTATTTTAGTTGTTTGGCCAAATTCTTTTAGGTCACTTTTCATGTGATCGGATATTATTTTAATAAATGATGATTCTAGATTATTGTTCATTATGTGTATCATGTGATTGCATATATTAGATGATGATATTATCATAATGTTATATTTATACTTTATAGTGATTTATGATGTTACTGACCCCATACTTGCATGTGTATGGTTATCATGTGTGTGTATCTATTTGACATGTTTGTGTGGTAGAGGATGAAGGCGTAGTTACTTGCATAGTTGAGACCCACACGTCCGACCGTACCCTATCATTGTCTATTATATATATTGGATGTACATGCTTCATCTTGTGATGACAAATTTGCAGGTACAGGGCATCTTCTTCCTTGAATTGGCAGGAGTGAGCGTGCCCACAAATATTTATCTCAATGGTAAAGAGGGGAGATAATACACAGACCCAAAACTCTAACCTAAACCTAATTGTCCTAGAATTGGATAAGTATCAGTTTGACTACCCTACCCAAATTCATCTAGTTGACATGAATTCATGGATCCCTTTCTAGTGTTTGCTTGGTTTTATGTTGTTTGGTCTCAATTGATTTATTGCTTATGTGGGTGATTTTATGTGATTATTAGTTTAATGATTATAGTTGAAATTTAATATTAATCATGTTTCTAAGTTTATTTGAGTAAATTTAATTAAAAGTCAAATAATTGATTATTTAGATTTAATTGATTATTTAATTGGTAATTAAATTGAATTATGTTTATATGCAATATTAAATAATTAAGTATTTAACTGCATGGACTTAGGATGCTTTAAATATTTAATCTATTTAATATGAATTTTTAATTATTAACATGTGCATTATTGAAAAGTGAATTGTTCTAAAAAAATAACAACTTATTTTCAAAAGTCAAAGTTGAGTTGTGCAAAATAAAGTTATTTTAATTTATTAATTGGGATTTACTTTCAAATTGGGAATTGGAGTTTGATTAGGAGTTAACTGTTGAGTCATCTCTAGGGTTTGCATAAAAGGGGGAATTGAATCCCTAATAAGGGGAATTGCATTCATTTTAAGATTAGACAGGTTTTGGGAGGAGAATTGTTGGAGAGCTTATGTGCTTGGATTTTGAGAAATTTGGATTGTTGTGGCTGCTTGTTATTTTGGCTACGTTGTACATCTGGATTTTTGGTGTTTTAACGTTCGTGGATTTAGATCTGCAGGTTGGAATTCTTACATAGAGGAATCAGGTGTTTACACGTCTTCCAGGTTTCCATTTTCAGTTGTGTGCATTGGATCTAAGGTAGGATCTGAAAACTCCTTTTGTGGTTTCTGTTTTGCAGTTTGATGAATTTCTATGTCTGAATGATTTCATGTATATCTCCTTAGATCTGTATGTGATTTTCTTGTTTTGGGTATTAGAGAAACCCTTGAATCTGATAATTTAGGTTTTTATTAAATTTTAGCACAGCGGGGTTATGCTGGCAAAATTTTGTTGGAAGATTCCTCATAGATTTCATTTAAAACAAAAAATCAATCCTAGACTATAGTTAAACTATTAGGCTGGGAGAAAAATAATTTGCTTGTGAGGAGAAAATCAATTTGCAATAAAAAATCAATTCTGGGTTAAAAAGAAAATAAAATCCAATTTTGACAAAAAAAATTACTCTGTGTAAAAAAATTACATACAGTCAAAAGAAAATAACCCCAGGAAAGAGCTAAAGGAGAAAAAGTCAATCCATATTGTTATAAATTGTACTTTCAAATATATATATATACATATATATATAGATATATATATATACATATATATATATAGATATATATATATACATATATATATATAGATATATATATATACATATATATATATAGATATATATATATACATATATATATATAGATATATATATATACATATATATATATAGATATATATATATACATATATATATATAGATATATATATATACATATATATATATAGATATATATATATACATATATATATATATATATATATATATATACATATATATATATATATATATATACATATATACATATATATATATATATATATATATATATATATCAGAGAAAACTTTAGTGGCGATTATTCACCATTTGGTGAATGTCGCCCATCGGCATCCCGCGATTTGGCGAATAAATTGCCCATATGGGACTGACTCCATCGCCCCGTATTTATGAAGATTGGGTCCATTGCCCAGGTCCATCGCTAAACGCTATATTAAATTTTGTCCATTTCTTGCACATTTTCGCCAATGGCATATATGTTTTGGGCACAATATATTTTTAAAATTCGCCTATAATTTCAATGCGGCCCCAAATGGACGGCCTATATTCGCCCATAGTTATATATAAATATTTTTTAGGCGGCCCCAACTTCGCTAGTTATTTTATTGACGCGTGTCTCAAACCGATGGGTTTTTGCCACCTTTATTAATCATACCAAGCTACTGGCGACCCATAATCGCCTAGGAAATAACACAAGATGTGTTATCATTACGCAGGCTTTGCCAAATATTTGGACACTCACCTAATACCTCCCGCCCAATTCGCCAAAAGAGATTAGTATAAATACATTCATACATCAGTGTTATTGTACACAATTTAGAATCTTGGATCAGTTCAATTTGATCGATAGCGAATTTCAGACTGTCTCACTGTTGAGTCTCGATTGCTTTGGCGAGTCAAAGGTAAGTGATTATTATTCTGAATTTTTGCGACTATGTAAACGTTGTCTATTATAGTTATGTTGTCATTTGTCACTTCTTCAACAAGTAAATATTTTTTTTACATATTTTTATCACTAGGCTGGTAGCCAATTGAGATGTCGAACAAGAATAAGGGTAAGGCTCCAGCAGATGGGGAAAGCCAAGAGAGGCCAACAAAATGCAGAACCTTATCATCATACTTTGGTCATGGTCATGGAAATGTTTCTGGCCAACATAGGGAAGCTAGTGTTACTTCATTACAAGAAGATTTTGAACTTGAGGCTGAACCTTCATGACATATTGAAGAAGTCAGCGAACCTGATATCTCAGATCACGATGAACTTGAAGAAGATTTTCAGTTAAATACCCAGAGTAGCCATAATGATATAATCGACTTGGATGAGACTGAGAATGTCAGAAAAGATGATGGTGCAACTGCAGGGAAGAAAAGAAAATCCAAATCAAAGAATGATAGACTGTGGGATATGTCGAGGAATTTTTAAAAAGATTGGGTGTCAACATATCCATTCATTGAACCAGTGCCTAATCCAATTGAAGGGTAACCTCTGGTAGAATGCAGATGTAAGATTTGCAGCGTGACAAATAAGAAGGAAAAGAGGTTGCAGCTAAAAAATGACACCATAGAAAAGCATATTGGTAAAGTTTACGAAAAGAAAACCATAGATGGAGTTCAAAAATCAGTGATAAGATGGAAAACAAAGGAGGAATCTCAGCATGTTAGGAATGCAGAATTATATGAATTTTAGCATAATATAAAGACGAAGCATGGTGAAGTTAAAGGCTCTATTGAAGCTTGTTTTGGAAAAGCATTTGAAGTAGAACTAATGGGAAAAGCTATTCAGTTAAGTGTTGTGTTTAATATTTTGAGCAGAGGGCGTCCAATGATAGACTACCCATCATTGAGTGCTTTATTACACTTTCTGAAAGTTCATAACTATCCTAACAGTCACTGGTCAGTAAACAGTGGATGGGAATGGGCAAGTTGTCATGCCAATGTTGAAAAAGAGGATTTGAAGGCAAAAATTAAAGAGTTAAATTTTATTGCATTGTCTTTAGACGAGGTCACAGCAGTAAACAATACTTCCTGGGTATGCATGCATGTTTATACTGTACAGAATTTTGTTCGCCAACCTCATCTACTAACTGTTGCTAAAATGAGGGATAATGCGACAGCGGAAAATTTATTTCAACTAGTAAAGAGTTCTCTAATTGAATATGGAGGTATAGATGACATGACCATTGCCAAAAAGCTAGTGTGTGTTGGAGCTGATGGAGCTTCAGTAATGCAAGGCCACAGGGGTGGTCTTTGCACAAAGATACAATCTTCTTGTGCACCCTACGTTACTCCCATTCACTGCATGGCCCATAGAATGAATCTAGCTTTTGGAGTTGTCAGCAAGCATGCTCTAGTACAAAAAATTGAAGTTTTAATCAAAGAGATCTACCAATACTTCTGTCGAAGTCCGAAACAATTCAGGGAATTTCAACACTTTGCTGAAGGACTAACCGATGGGAACAAGCTTCTTAAGGATAATGATACCAGATGGATCTCTTTGGATGGACCAGCACATTGAATTTTTTTAGAATATCAATCATTGCTTGGTCTAATGAACTCAAGTCGTGACAAAGCATGGCAACCAAAATTTCCTGTGCTGCTGTCAATGTTAAGTAATGTAGAGACATTGTTAACATTAGCAGGTCTTCTCCCCATGCTTGAGGAAATGAGAAATTTAATGAAAAAGGCCCAGCAAAGAGCTATGTATATCACAGAATATGCTACGCTCTGTAAGTTGACATGCATGACGCTCGATAATCTCTATCATTTATTTGTTGATGAAGTAAAATTTGCCAGCTGGCTGAAAATCATAGATTTGGACAATCCTGATAACTTTTTAAAAATTGGTTCAAACGGGGGGTTATGTGCAGAAGTTCGTGGAGTTGAGATACCAATGCACTACAATGCCAGGATTGAGTATGAGGAACCAGGAAAGAACCCCAGAAGGCGAGTATCAAGTGTTAAAAGGGAAGACTTTACCAAGATCATTGAGTTTGTAACACCTTCAGTGAAGCACATTGCCTTTGATATTTCCTCATAGATTAGAGCAAGATTCCCTCCAGTCAAACTACTTGAATCCATGGCTATTGTGTTTCCTCATTATTGGCGTATGAACAATCCAAAAGATTTTAAAAGTAGGCTACTAACTTTGATAGATCATTTTTGCAAAACCAAAGAGTTAGATGGAGTAACTCTAAATGAAATTTTAGATGCAAATCATTTGAGAGAGCAATCAGCTCATTTTTCATGGATAATGAGGGAACAATTTAATCTTATGGAGAACCTTATGGAAGATGGATCGGTAACAAGGCTTTGGAAAAACCTAGCTGAGAGTGAATTGTTGATTGATTCAATATCAGAATATTTCAAGCTTGTTGAATTATGTCTAACCATGATATTGGGGTTGGTGGAGGATAAGAGAGTTTTCAGTGCTTTGGGATTCCTAAAGTCAAAGCTAAGAAACAAACTTGACAAGAATTTGGAAAATTGCTTGAGGCTCTATACATCCAGGTATGAAGTCAATACTTTTCCTTACGAAAGGGCACTAAAATTGTGGAGGAAGAAATGTCAGAGAAGAGGGGTGGGCAACATGTCAAACCAAAGTGGGAGTGGGAGTGGGAATGCTAGAGACAATTATGTCATTGACCGGGACCCATGTACTAGCACTGGTACTGCTAGCGGTGAACATCAGTTAAGCAGAGGTATGCAGAGTGAAGAAAACATATCAAAGAACCAAGGAAGCTATGAAGTTGATGCTGATGAATCTGACAATCTCAATGATGATATGGTGTGGCAGCTTGAAATTGAACCGTTGTAGAAGTAGCACTGAATAATTAGCATGTCCTAGGTATTTATTAACTTTTTCCCTGAAGCCTACTGTCAGTTTCTATATTTCATCATCAATCATGCATATCCCAATGTAAAAACATGAATGTGGTTGATAATGTCATCAAGATTCAAGATTCAATTCCACAATTAATAATTATTAATGGTTTTCATTTGCAATATTCAGCTAATATGGTACAATTCTTGTAGTTTTTTCATTATTTTGTTTGACAACATAGAAATTCGTATGTTACAATTCTTAGAGTTAGAAATACTGATTCTCATTAATTTAATTACAAATATGATACAATGTATCCATTCATTGATCAATACTAGTAAGAACACAACTCTCTGATTCTATTTACAAAAGTCAATGACTCAATTCCCATTGGCAATTTAGTAAGCCAATGACCCTGAATTCCCTTTTATAGAAACAAGGGAGCAACAATAGCTTCAGGTCGATTTGCCTAATGTGAAGTCTCAAAATCTAAATCAGTAAGACAACTACAAGACTACAAGTCTACAACATCTCTACAACTTTAGTTGTACATTTCTGCATTTGACAGGCCGGTTTAGTAAATTAGCATAGGCAATAGCATCTGCAAGACTGCAACATTGATCCTGTTCAAAAAGAAAAGTTCAAACTTGTTACTTTAAACTCAATTCTAGAGTGTAGACTGTAGTATGTAGGATAATATGAAAGATATAGAGATGATTGAAACTGAAAGTACTTTCACATACTATGATTCAAGATGATTCTATAAGTTTCTGTAGTATGCTCCATTCTTCTTCGATTGGAAGGGCAAAATTTTTGATGGTATGGTAAATGACCTGCATTCTCGTCAGAATTCCATACTTGGAAGAGCGAGTTTTAAGCAATGTTCCTTCCATTAGTGCATGCAAATTTGTGAATGTTTTGATGCACTTTGCAATGCCTTCATGAGTTTTACCCTGAGGAAGGTTGCCTAAATTAGAGGTTATTGTGTCCTCCAACTTTTGTTTGTAAGCTTCTCTTCCAACGAAACCTGTTGTTGACAAATCAGGTCCAGGACTCGGTAAACCAAGAGATATTAGTTTGGCTATTTTATTGTTCATCTTGGCGAGCTTTGGCCCAAATAAAGCAAGAACTTCTTCTGCTTCTGTTAGTTTCTGACATTTATGAAATACAGAGGTCACCTTTATTATTGAACCAACGCAGTCCTGAATTCCCTTGCTTGCCAATTGCCTGTCAGCAGTGCTGTTGATTTCTTGCATAATCTGCTTTGCAGTTTTCTGTCTCTAACCAAAACTTTTGTTCTCCTCAAGTTGCTCTTTCAGCTTCTCAAAAACATCTGTAAGAGATTCATAGAGTTCAAACCAATCACACAACCTATCAGCAGAAGACTTTATTTGCCCCCAGAAGTAATTTTTTATTTGCTGTACTATATTATTTACATGGTCATTCAAGAATTTTTCATAATTTTTAATAGTATTATTTGTCTTCTTTAGGTCTTCTTTCATTTCTGAGTACTGGTGTTCACTATGTTTTCTTATTTGCTCTGCTTTCTCTTCCCAGTCTTTTGCTTTCTCTTCCCACTCTTTTGTTTTTACCCTCTCATTTTCCAATTCTTTCTTTAACTCATTGTTTACCTGTGTAGCATTCTCCAAGTTTTTGTATAAATTTATTGAAGAGGCTTTTTCATCCTGAAGTTTTTTATCCCTTTTTTCCAATTCTTTCTTTAACTCATTGTTTACCTGTGCAGCATTCTCCAAGTTTTTGTATAAATTTAATAAAGAGGCTTTTCATCCTGAAGGTTTTTATCCCTTTTTTCCAATTTTTCCCTCAAAGTTTTCAGTTCTGCGTCCATATGTTCTTGCTGTTCAATTGCTTCTTTAGAGACAGAGGATGAATTTTTTATCCTTTTCTCTAATTCTTTGCACCTGTTTATTGCTACTTTCTCACTTGCCTTTACATTTGCTAGGTTTGCCTTTAACTTATCTATTGTGCCCTGAAGCTTTCCTTTCTCTCTCTCCAACTTCATCACTGAACTGTAGACCACTTGGTTGGTCATTTTGGACACATTTATCTTGTCCACATTTTTAATTTTGGATAAATCCATTTGGAGGGTGCTAACTTGAAATTCAAATGGATCTAACTGACTCTCTGGTGGATTGTTATCTCTAGCTGGGGGCATAACAACCATGAATTCCATCATATCATTATTCGGGTCATATGTGGTTAATAACCTACTGGATGCAGGTTCTGCATCATGAGCTGCAGTAATTGCTTCCATCTTCATTGTCTTACTATTTTGTCTATTCTTGTTTTTTGATTTTTCATAGTTAGTTACAAATTCATTGTAATGAAAATCAAGATTTTGTGAGAGAATTGAATGTTTGAATGGTGAAATAGCACTTGCACTGATGTATGAGCTTCCACCAATACCATGAGGATTACCAACACCTAGACCCATTACAAGTGGGGTTTGTGGACTATTATGAGGGTTTTGTCCTGAAGGATGGGTAATTGTTGGACTCACAGTCACCATTGGCACTGTTGTACTAGTACTACTACTAATACTTGTCATAACCTTTTGCTTCTTTACACTTTCTTGACCTTCAAGACCAACCTTTCTTGCATCTACATATTGATATAATATTCTTTTTGGACCACTACTTTTAGTTGTACAAATGATATTATCAGCTGTGGGAGTGACAATTGATTCAGATTGAATCTGAGTGCTTGGAACAGCTGGAAGTGGAACTCTATTTGAAGTAGAAACAGATGGAATTAACTGAGTAGAAACCAATGTGAATGGAATTGACTGAGTTGATGATTGATCTCCATGCCCAAGGCCTGGTTTCTGACCATGTTTTGGTGCTATAGCTGGTGGTTCAGGTGCATACCAAACCCCTTCTCCACTGGGACCCAGACCACCAGAACCTTGGTAGCCCATTTTTTCTAAAATTTTTGCCCCTTTGCTATATAGAAGTTTGGTGGATGCATCAACTCCTCTCTTAATTGCTGTACTGGATGAGGGATTCAAAGAATCCTGGTCATCATAATCATCATCATTATCATTGTGATATGCTTCAGCTGGATGCTCCTTATTCCAAAATTCGTTAAACATTGTATCCTCTTCCACCTCATTAAGATCTGCAGAGGTCTTTGGCTCACCGAGATTCTTCCTCATTTCCCAAAATTCAAAAATTTTGGTTCGACTCCATCTAGCATCTATACATTCATTCATTAGCTCTTTTGGAATACATTTTGTAGATGGTTTATCAGCTTTTTTGTAGAAATTGGACGATGTCATGGCCTGTACTTTTCCTTTCTATTTGTGCAATGCCATTATTTGTGATGACAATTCCAATATTGACATATTATTTTTAGCAACATATTTCTCCATCTATTTTTTGACCTCCTCCCAAGAGTCCATGTTTTTAAAATTTTCAATCAAAGGCATACTTTCATGTTGATATTTGCTTGCATAGTTCCCATTGTCTTTAAGCCTTGCTCCAATTATGTTCAGTGGCTCATATTGCCAGTGACTGTCAACATCAAATCAAAAAATTGAAAAAAAGGCTTCTGCCACTTTGAATCCTCTTCTCTCAAATGTGAACCCTCCAAAGTAGAATGGCAAGGAGGGAAATATCATTTTCTTTTGTTGACCATTAAAGAGTACATCTGTGCTCTCCATTTGTCGTACATATTCCAATGCAAATACCCTCTTTGTTACATGTATTGGAAGTTTGTAGGGTTCTACCCATGAACCGTAAAACCTTAACACAGTGTACTCTTCCATTAAGTACCAGTCAACCAATTGTAGTTGACTTCCGAGTTGAATGCAATTTCTACAAGTAACAGGCAATCTAGGCATTGGAGTGCCTATAATTTTATGGTACATTGGTGCCAAAAAGAAGTCTACAAAATTGTTGTAGTTCCTTCTGTTATCAATCATCCTTATCTAAGGTGTCCACTCATATATTGGATTTTGGCCTTCAGTCAGATTGCAAAGCTTGTTTATCTGAAATAATGCCCGATGCTTTGCTAGGAGAAGATAGCACAAGTAGGTTGTGAATCTAAATGTCTTCTCTGAACCTCTTTGGATCATTAGTAATTGATCTTGCATGCAACAAACAATGTGCTCAATAAAACAATATTTTACTGGTTCTCTTTCAAAATGAATATGATAAAGCATTTCAAGAATGCTGGCACCCACTTGTTTGTTACTATCCAATCCCAAACAAAATGCTAGCAAGGAAATACTATCTTGTGCCCATGGCACAAAAATTTCATAATCATAAGGAGGCCTATGATCTGAACTCAGACTACAACCGCTTGTTATTCCTCTGATATAAGAATCTCTCTGTTTTGCATCTAATTTTTCATAATCCTCTGCCAGCTTTCCCAAGTCAATGTGTATGTTTGAGTGTTGTTGTTGAAACCCTAGGTTCAACAGACTAGAAAATTCACTCTCAGTTATGGACAAAATTTCCTCCTGAGTATTTTTATTCACAATTGCTTTTCTATTTTCATCATAATTTTCGGCGCAGAGCATAACAATTTTTGGGCAAGGGAATACTTGAGGTAACGCCATGTGTGCTGAGCCAGCTTCCCACGGTGCAATTTTATTTGCAGTTGCATTTACCCTAGGGTTAAATGAATAAAATTTTGAAGCCTTATTTGGATGGTTCCACTTGTTTTCAAGTGCAAATCTAATCTCCATTATACCCTTATTTCCATGAATAACAGGATCATGTATATCATGGAATAAATCAATGAAACCTGGTGTTTTAAGCATATTGTGGAATTCTATTATTTTGCCCATCGTGTTATTCTTGGTATTTGTAGCTACAAGCCTACAGGGGTGATTCAAAATTAAAACCTAATAGACTAAATTTTTTTTATATAATATAAATAGTAAATTTGTAAATCAAGAGACTTGAAAAATTTAAAATGCAGGACGTAGATTTTCAGGATTTTAGTAGTTACACTTACTCGTTGACGTTCACGTTGCCCTTAGCTTCAATTTTTGTAGAGAGCTGAGAGACTTTGTAGTTTGTTGCTTTCCTCGGACCTCAATCCTCAACCTAGAAATTAAGAATCCGTAACTTTGTTGCGCTGTAAGTTTGTAAATTATAAGTGGAATGTGATTATGTCAATGTGTTAACTAAGCAGTGACATGTGTCATGATTCCGGGACGCGTTTCAAAAGATAGGGTGTCTTTTTCCTTTCAGCCCGAAACTCAACTTCAGTCATTGATCTATAAACATCCAATGACAACGGCGAATGGTGTGGTACTGGTGGCCCCATGGGTTGTGGGTCCCATTAACTAGGCTAGTTAGGATGACTCACATCACGAGTCAGACGTGTCAGTGTCACGTCATCACCAAATTGAAATGACATTGTTATTTGTTGGTCGACCGAGGAGTTTAGTGACACGTGTAATGATTCCGGGACGTGTTTGAAAAGATAGGGTTTCTTTTTCCTTTCAGCCCGAAACTCAACTTTGGTTGTTGATCTATAAACATCCAACGACAATGGTGAACGGTGTGGTGTCCGCGTGGACCATGGGTCCCATTAACTAATCTAGTCAAGATGACTCACATCACGAGTCAGATGTGTCAGTGTCACGTCATCACCAAATTGAAACAACATTGTTATTTGTTGGTTGATAGAGGAGTTTAGTGATAGGTGTAATGATTCCGGGACGCATTTGAAAAGATAGGGTTTCTTTTTCCTTTTAGCCTGAAACTCAACTTTGGTCATTGATCTATAAACATCCAACGACAATGGTGAACGATGTGGTGGCCACGTGGACCGTGGGTCCCATTAACTAATCTAGTCAGGATGACTCACATCATGAGTCAGACGTGTCAGTTTCACATCATCACCAAATTGAAATGACATTGTTATTTGTTGGTCGACCGAGGAGTTTAGTGACACGTGTAATGATTCTGGGACGCATTTGAAAAGATAGGGTTTCTTTTTCCTTTCAGCCTGAAACTCAAGTTTGGTCATTGATCTATAAACATCCAACGGAAATGGTGAACGGTGTGGTGGCCGCGTGGACCGTGGGTCCCATTAACTAATCTAGTCAGGATGACTCACATCATGAGTCAGACGTGTCAGTCTCACGTCATCACCAAATTGAAATGAAATTGTTCAATATCATTTGTTGGTAGACCGACGACCGTGCGAGGTGTTAAGTGACACATGTCATGATTTCGAGACGCGTTTGAAAAGATGGGGTTTCTTTTCCCTTTCGGCCCGAAACTCAACTTCGGTCGTTGATGTATAATAATCCAACGGCAATAGTGAATGGTATTGGTGTACTATTTTTTGTAAGTTGAAATATATTTCATATTTTATGATGTTACAAATTATAAATATAAGATATAAGTTTTTTTCATTTATATATGTTTAAATTATACTATGTTAGTTTACCATAATAAGAGTTAAAAAAATTACATGTGAAAAGTAATGTTCAAATTCTATATTATAATTTGTGAATATTTTTTAATGGAGAGTAATTATTTAAGTATTTAAACATCAATCTCATTCGTAGAGATATAATTGTACTTCAGACTATGTAATAAATTAAATGTGGGAGACACCATTTTAAAAAATTTATTAAACTACAGTTTCAATTAGTGAAGTTTAATTGTAATAGATATCTGAATGAGGATATTTTTCGGTTATTATATATATATTAAAATAAATATAGATAAGTTAGTCTACAGATAACTGATAAAGCATTGAAGCAAGTAATTAAAATATTGCAATCATGGTTACAGAGAAGTATAAAATATTAAAAACCATTTTTGCAATCACGGTTACTGAGAAGAAATATTGCAATCATGGTTACACAAAGCACAAATTGAAATGAGGTAAAGCTTGCAAAATTTCCATTGTATTTTTCATAAAATTATATTTACATTCTCGATTTCATACTATGTCTATAAACAAAAAGAAACATACTTGACTTGATACTATGTCTATAAACATATTATATTTACATTCTCGACTTGATACTATGTCTATAAACAAAAAAAAAACCGTAAACGACTACAGTACTAGTACCAGTACAAGGTAAGCTTTTAATATTTATAAAAAAAGAAAATTTATAAAGAAAAATCAATTGTGCCCTTCTGTGTAGAATTCTGCAGAGAGGATTAGCTGCACGAATTCATCGAGCCACACAAATTGCCCCGCCCGAGCCTCCTCTGTGTCAAGCTCAAACCACTTACGGAGAAAACCCCTGGCAATCAGCGCCCATTTCCTATGGCGCTTCAATTGCCCAGCAGTCAGGCACAAAAGAAAAGGTTGCATGGCCACATTCTGGCCTGGGAGGAGAAGCTTGTGTATTTGACTTGCCCTAGGGATCCCCACCCCTAATTCAGCAAAGATGACAACTTGAACGTCATCCCCCAAGTATTCCTCTTTGAATACCCTCCTCAGCAGCATCACCATGTCAACCTTCGGTCCTCCAAGGTCCAGAAGGGAAGCCAAAAAATGAGATGTAATGTCCGTGGCTACCCGGTACCTATCTTCATTGTCAAGAAACTCTCAGCCCAACACCATTCTGATAGCCTCTGTAACGAAAGGCCCACCATCCTTACAAATTGATGCTAAAAATTCATTAGAAAAGGAACCCAGAAAGGCCTTCTAGGCCTCCTTAGAAGTGCATCTAAGACAAATGGGAGTGTCCATCTTAGATTACTTGCAGACTGTAAAAATTAAAACAGTAAAACTAGAAAATTTAAAAACAAATTACTTGCAGAATGCGTCACTGTAGACCCTAAACAAACAATCAATCAATGTCGATGAATAATGAAGCTAGATCGTCTATAAATAGCCCTTGAATCCTTGATCGTTACTTACCAATCAATTATTTCTATCTTAATGGTATTAAATACATTGTCCTTGATATGCCTCTAAATCTTGCACGAAAATCTTTTCCCTAAATACATGCGTGTGAGAATTGAAAATTTTGTCCTTAATCTTTCACATCTGGCAGTAAATCTTTTCTATCGATAAAAAACTGTCAGAAATCGGTTGTACAATTTGGGAAGTGGTGTGTGGTAGCCAAAGAATGTTTCTGTCACTAACATGGCATTTAATTCTTTCCCAGTTAAGTGCTTTTAATACTCTATAGACAACTTACCTTGATACGATCATACGTGTCAACATTCCGGTTAAGTGCTTTTAATACTCTACAGATAACTTACCTTGATACGTGTCAACATTCCGGTGACTACCTCGACAATTCTTCTTCCTTCAAGAAATGTTGGCCGAAATTAAACCTCAGCCATTGATCTTGGATCATCAGACGGTCTAAGTTCTCAAATAATACATTTAACATAATTATAGTGGTAGTGGCAAAGATTATGGTAGTGGCAAATAATACATTATGCTTCCATAATATAAGGTCAAACAACCACGTCTTTAAACCATCACTTGCCAGTTGCCAATAATTTATGTATGTTAGGTATGCTAGGTTAGGCTACTTATTTCCCATCTTTTGAACGATTAGGCTACTTATGCCAATAATTTATTTATTTTTCCATAATTAACGAACGATTAGCCAATACAATTATTTTTTCACCCTTCAAAAGAAAAGTATTCGCCTCAAATATTAAAATTTTTTACTTGAAAAGAAAATTATTCGCCTCAAATATTATAATTTTTTACTTGAAAAGAAAATTATTCGCCTCAAATATTATAATTTTTTACTTGAAAAGAAAATTATTCGCCTCAAATATTATAATTTTTACTTGAAAAGAAAATTCTTCACCAGCAATTTATGAAATTTTCAATCTGGGGGGGAAAAAATCGCCAATACAAACTATGAAAAATCATGGATTTGAAAAAAAAAATCGCCTAGATTAAAACAAATTACCCCCTAAAATAATGTACAATTTGCCAAGACTTTACACTTTTTCCTAAAAGGGGGTTTCTTAAAGTTATCCCTGATATATATATATATATATATATATATATATATATATATATATATATATATATATATATATATATATATATATATATATATATATTCCTTTGTTTGCTGTGGTATTCACATTTTTCAATAATAAAAAATATGTTGAAAAAGTTAAAAAAATAATAAATGTTTTATTTTTGGATGTCATTGTTTTTGCTTTCAAAATTTTTTTTTTTTTAAATATTGACGAGAGGAGGTGGGGCCCATCCCCTCACCTCCACCTCTCGGTAGCACTTAGGCTGCCAACGACAGTCTAAGTACTGTCGATGACAGTCTAGGCTACCAACGGCAGCACCTAGGCTGCTGCAGCAACAACTTGCTGCCATGTGGTTCCTTGGAGAGTGGGGCGTGGGGCCCACAGGGTCCCCCCAATACAAACTTTTCTTTTAAATAAAAATTAATTTTGTTTTTAATTTATTTAAAATTTTGTTTGCTAATTAACTTAATTTTTATTTATTAATTTGTATTAAATATTTTTGACATGTAGATTTGTATTTTATTATGAAATAATGGTTAATCATAGATTACTTTAATTTCATCTCTTCATATATATATATATATATATATATAGAATTACGTTGTAAACATATATATTCAACAGGTGTTGTGTTTTACTGAAGTTGGGCATTTTTGGTTCTGTTGAATCCATAGGGTGATTATAGAGAATGTTATTGAATTATGGCATCATTTTAATGTTTATGTTAGGTTTCTCTTAGTAGACCTATATAAATTTTCACTTGGATTCAATTATGCTCAATATGAAATTTAAATGCTTATGGTTCAATTTCAGTCTGCTATAATGTGAGTGTTGTATTCTTCGTTCCTGAGTGTTTTCTCTTGCTTAATGTGATATGGGCACTAGAAAACCTAGGGGGAAAATAGAGGTCGGGTATGTGTCAGTTGTATATGATTTTAGCATTATGTTTTGATGTGTGTGTATTTTCTGATCATCACCTGATTTGATCATATGGGCTCATGTTGCTTTGTATTCTATTTATAGTATCTTTGTAATCATTTCTAGTTCTTATGTGTGAAACTAGATCTGGAATTACCTGGTTGTATACCCGATTCATCTATGTTAGATTTGTGAGCCTAGGAGAAGTTAAATAGGTGCACCTTAGGGGAGTGGCTTACAATAGGGGTCTGGGCTCAAAAGGGGCTAGTACCAGGGTAACCTATTGTAAGTTAATTAATAAGTGATAACCTAATAATAAAACTTGGGGATAACATTAAACACAAGATTGATCATTAAAGCCTCACCCATACCTTGACTGCTTGTATAGGCTAAGGATGGGAATGAGAGGATACCTAGAGATTAGGTATGATCAGAATTCCTCATCTTCATGAGAGGGTATTCTGGTTCCGCATGGGTCATGTTGAGGGTTCGGGGTCCAAAGTGGCCAGTCTAGGGTAACTCAACTTGATAACTGCTTGAGGGTCCGGAGTCTAGAGACCAGTCCAGGGTAACTCAAGTAGTTGTCCATGTGATGACACTCTCATAGTATGTAGCCTAAGTCTCCTCCATAGTTAATCTTCATGTTTCGGATGCCTCTGGATTAGTGAGTCTTACCTGTTACTTTATTTTGTTCACCTTGAGTTTGAGAGCTTTTAGAATCCTCTTGCTTAGTGGTTTTACCTTGATTTTGTATTTGTTATCCGATTAGGGTTTGTTGTTATCTCCTCAGCACGGTGGGGTAGGCCTTTGTGGTTCTACATGGATGGGTGGTAATGATTCTTTACCATTTGAGATTCGACGTCCTGATGCCGGAGCTTGATGGTGATTATGCAGTTGGATTCTTTATGATACTTCATTGATGTTTCTTTTCTTATCTTCATTATTTGTAATCTTGTATTAGAGTATTGCATGTGATACCTAATCTGGACATTGTATTATTATTGTTAGAGTGATTACCACATACCCTGTAGCATGTGCTATGGATATGTGTCTATTTATATTCCATGGATGTCCATGAGGATTGTATTTATTGTTATGTGATGTAATTGTATTATTTATGTTATGGAATCTTTTGTTGATGTTACTTAGTTGTGTTTTGTTCTTAAGTAACTCTATGTTAAGGGACCCTCAAGTTTTTTAATCTGTGATGGTTGTTGTTTCAATGTGAGTAAATGGTAATTTCTTTCGCACTGATGTTTATCTTGTATGCTAAATTTAGAAAAAAAATAAATTATTCACCAAACTTAGTAGCATGTTTTAAGTTAATCTCTCTTGGGTTCCTTGGCGGGGCGTTACACAACGTTTTTATTAAGTAGTGGTTATTTGCATAATCCTCTAAAATAAAAATGTCAATAGCAAGATCCATCTCCACACCAAGCTAAATATATAGTTTTGGGGTAGTTATTATCTTTTGATTCATTAATAGAATAGATTTCTATTATTGTTACTATTAATTATTTTCAATTTGAGAAGTTATGACTTTAAATTATTAGGCTTTTTTATATTTTATTTAACATTTTTTTCAAAACTTTGTCATGGAGAAGCCCCACACTAGGCTAGTGTCCTAGCTTCCAACCAATGGTGCAAAAGGGAAGATTCATCAAACTATCAATGTCTTCACAAAGCACGTGCCATTGGTCTTAGAAATGATCAATAAGGTGCACCTATTATAGGTCCTAGGAGAAAAATAGACTTGCAAAGACAACAATTGTGTAAAAATTACAACATAAAAAGGGAGGATCCTAATAAAAAACACAACCAATCCTTAAATAAATAGAGAAAATAATAATCCTTGACTAATATGAATCTGGCTAAGACACAATGTTCATTAAATAGACATATCTTGAAGGGTGAATGGAAAGAAAAACTCTATAATCACAACTATTAGGTTGTTATTTATTGTAACTATCATTATAAACTAGTTAATATATGTTGATTAATATGTTTGTTTCTTAAATTGTGAAAAGACATATTAAATCTAATAAGATGATTGATTTGTAATGAAGAACCTTATTGGGCATAAATAGTCCCAAATATGAATAAAGGTTAAAATAATTTTAAATTACTAATCTAATTTTTATTATTTACTCATTTGAAATGACCTACATTTGTGGTCAAATTTAGAATCAAAAGAACAATACTTGATTATCTTATCTAGCTCTTAATCATTCTCATGATGGAACATGGAGTATAGTTGAAGTAGTGATGTAAATGAAATTCACTAAATTGGAAAATTTCAATACATTAATGCTTAAATACTTATGTATAGATGTGCTAAAGTATGATGTAAAACTATTTTTATTCCTAGGGGGATGTGTTGTATTAAAGACAATAGAAGTTATCAATGAATCAAAAGCATGATATTACATGTGACTAGAAGCTTAGGCAATGATTATGATCCAAAAGAAAGATTGAGAAACCCATGGCAAATTATGAAGATGAATTCTTCCTATTATTTTTTGAAACTATGATAGATCTTATGATTCTCAAAAATTAGGATATATAAGCAAAATACAATGATTGCTATTTGATAATTATATTAAAACTTAATGAGTACACAATAGACATGAAGATAAAATTAGTGAAATAATTTTTTTTAAACATTACTTAAATAAAAATTTATATAATATTTAATAATGTAAGAAAAATAGATTACACTAATCCATCATCTCTAATATATAAAAATATGATGATTATTCTGTGAAAAAAAAATCAAGTTTAAATATAAAAATCCAGACCAAAATTTTAAGATTGAGAGATCAATCTAATGTAAAAAAAATCTTTTAAATAAAAAAATACCAAACTTCGAGCAAAACAGAAAAAGAAAAGGGAGAAATGTTATTAGATATACCCAAAAACATCTTTAAAAACCCATTAAAGAAAGTTCAAGGGGATTCTCCCAAACATCGCAAGCTTTTAGATTAATAAAATTATACCACGGTACTACCGCAAAATATTTGAATAATTAAGCCCAAATATTACAGATTGGACCCCGAGAATTGTCCGTTTTGTTCGATTTTCTCTTCCAGAGCAGATCGGAATCTGATTTCTTTGTAATTTACTTACACATGGTATAAACCCTTAAGCCTCTCTGTTCCGTTATATCTTCAGATAAAAATTACCATCCACAGTTACAACCCTCGAATTTTGATGAATTTAATCTCTACGAAGCTTAGAAATAGATTACACAGCTGAATTGATGGCTCGGGAAATTAAAGAAGGCACTCGAAATGATAAAAAGGACCTCGTTTTGAGATTTACAGAGGTATGAAAGCGAATTGAGCTTTCCCCCAAAAAATAAATTAATGCGAGAAATCGTGCAAAATATTTGTAGGATCTTTAGATAAATAGAAACGCTCTCATATTCTAAAGGGAAGCTCAATTATGGAGTAAAACAACACAAAAGTATTTCCTCTTTATTGAAAATGCCGCTCACATTTGGGGGATTTTCATTCTTTTGAGGAAAGAAATTGTTCGTGGCGTGTGCGTCTGAAACATTTGGAGAAGAAGTGAGATGTTGCTTGGGCCACAATTTTCTTGAGTACCGACTTTTTGCATAATCCTCCGGAATGAAAACATCTGCAGCAAGATCCATCTCCACTCCAAGCTAAATCAATGGCAACTTGATCTGTCTGTAATAAAACAGAAAAGAATTGCAGAAAGTAGAAGGAAGACACAGAAATAAGTAGATGCTCAGTTTATTTCAATTTGGAAGAGAGAAAATGTATATATAGATCTGCGGTGAAGGTAAAAGAAATGGGGGTTTTTGCGATAGTGGAAAACCAGGGGCGAAGCACAATGTTTCCAATGCCCGAGGAAAAATGATCAATGTTTGAAGTGACCGACACGTGAAACCGTAGGCTTAGAGTGAAAATATGAAATATTTGCTCACCAAACTATACTAAAACACAATTGTATATTAAATAAGTATTTTAGAGGCTATGAAAATAATCAAAATATTTCTCCTTGTTGACCATAATGAAATTGAATATGCCTTTATTCCTCCATCCTCCCATTTCACCATGTTTGTAATTTAATGTTATCTTATATTTTTAAGTCAATAGATCTCTTAATTATTTAGATATTTATGTAATTTATATTAATAATTTTTTTAAAGTTAACATTCAAAATATCTTTCTACCTCATTCAAAAACATTCAAAATATCTTATTTTAGATCTGATTTTTTTAAATTTGGTTACTATGTGGTAAGGTATGTTGACCACATTTAGTAGAAGAGTTCCTTCTTGTGATCTCTTCTAGAACTATTTCTTGATGTAAACTATGTTTCTTGTAGCTTTATGTATTCCGACATCACTATTAGAATAATGACTTTGATCATATGATTTGACTTCAAAAATATTTTTTCTACCAAAGTTAAATGAAATTTAATTATAGTAATGGCAGGTTCAATAGTTGAAAGAGAAAGAAACCTAATATTGACAAAGAAAGAAATTAAAGTAATCTTGCATATATTTGAAATTTAACAAGAGGAGACCAAAGGAAAAATAGATTCTAACACATCATCTCCATTTTAATGAAAAAAAAGCATTGATATTATTCTAAAATAAATGTAATTATTAGTTTTTAAAAAAAATAAAATTTAATAGATTAAAATAAATAAATAAATAGAAATACATAACTAACATAAAGTAATTTAATTGACTTGTAGAATTATACTCCTATTATATATATAAAAATATATTTAATAAAAGTAAAATTAAATTAATAACTTAGAACGCATATAAGAATACGACTAACTGATATGAAAACTTATCACAAAATCGTTAATAAATTTTGAATTTTTTTTTCCAATTCCATGGATTTAATAATTAATTTTATATAATATTAATTCAATAATCAATTCAGAGATTGAAGTTTGGACCTGAAAATAATTATTTCTTGTTCGATTGGAATAATCCACTCTACCTGCAAGATGTGATACAGGGAGAAAATGAATTTTTTTTATTAAACTTCAATCCATGGCAGATTTCTGGGAGAGAATACGAGGAGGGTTTATTGAACACTCCATCAAATTGCTTCTGCATAGTATAAACCCTTGAGACTCTATTCTGTTAAATCTTAAGATATGAAATACCATCCACAGTAACAACCCTAGAATTTGGGGGAATACGATGTCTAAGAAACCTATCTTATAACTGTAAATAGATTACAAAACCGAATAGATAGATCAGGCAGCTGCATACGAAATGAAAGATTTAGGCAATGGCACTTGAAATGATTGAAAAACCATTGTTTTGATAGTTACAGAGAAGCTCAAATACAATAAATGCGGAAATTTTCTGACTCGTATTCTGAATCGAAGCTCAATTACGGAGCAAAACAAAAGAAAACTATTTCCTCGTTGTTGAAAATGCCTCTCATATTTGGGGGATTTTCGTTCTTCTGTGAAAACAAATACTTCGTACTGTGTGCATCTGAAACATCTGTAGAAGTGCTGGACTGTTGCTTGCGGCACACTTTTCTTGAGTAGCGGCTTTTCGCATAATCTTCCGGAATGAAAACGTCAGTGGCAAGATCCATGTCCAAATATTTTTGTTACAAATCGAAGTCAAATCAAATCGATCTCTGAAACCGAAAAGAATGGTAGAGAATAAGAAGAGTACAAGGAATAATTGAATGCGCAGCTGTTGGTAATTTGGAAGAAGAGGAAATGTATATATATTTTTGCAGGGAAGGTAAAAGCATTAGGGTTTGCTAAGATACTGAGAAAACCAGCGGCCAAGCACAATTTTTCTAATGTGCGACGAAAGCCGTTATACGTTTGAAGCGACCGGCGCATGAAACCGTGGGCTAATATTATATGTAGTCTTTAATAAACTTGTTTCCACGCGCATTTACCAACTTCATTGCATATTATTGGCGGAAAATGGGAAGTGCATTGCAAGCAGTATAATTATGAAATTTGACGGCCTTCTCCTGTCAACAAGGACAACTAGATATTTTCAATGAGTTGTAAGGGAGAGGAACTACTAGTTGGCACCCTAACTTTGTGTTTTTCAAAATTCTACATAGAAATTTCAAATCACTTGTATAATTTTACAACGGCTGTTTGACAAGTCCCTTGCTTAACTAAGCTTTCAGGGTCACATCATCAAATATGATGCCACATCGATATGCTTTTTGCCAAGGTGTTCAAAACAGCCCAAAAACAATTGAGACCCATTGTATTGCATTAGGGACACCCATACTTCTGTAGTTGTGATCTAGTATCACACAATTGGTCACTTTTGTGAATAAGGGACACATTTCATTGAATTATAGGTAGTCATTAGCAAAAACAATTTTAAAGTCACAACTATTGGTATGTACAATGTTGTCAAAAATATTGGATATTAAATCTGCAAATGTGGGTATTAAATTGACAACTAACGATTAGAACGCATTCACGTACTCGTCCTCTCCCCTATATATGTGGGAGAAGATTTATTAGTTAAGGATGTGTTTTAATAGTTGTGAAATAATTATCATATTTTGATTCATTAATATAATATTATTTTTTTATATTTTCCTTAAAAATTTGGATGAAGTATCTAAAAGTTGTAAAAGAATGTTAAAGCATATATATATATATATATATATATATATATATATATATATATATATAACAACATAAATTCTCCTCAAAACCTTGAAATAATTGAGCCCTTGTTATTGGAGTAGAAGATCATTTTGTTTCTGTTGATATTACACTCTCTCATATGCAACTTCATCTTCTTATTTTACACAGTGATCTACTCTTCAAAGTTAACCATGAAAAAATATAGATTTATGAGTTGTCCATCATCTATAAGCATCAAAGATTCTCAAGCCACATCATCAGCTAGAGTATTTCTAGATTCAATAGAGAAACTCCAAGCATCCTTTTCAAGAGAATCGTATGGAACAAACAATTGGTGATGAGCTTTAACTACCATGTGGGTTTCCAAAGATCAATACACTTTCCTTGCAGTGTAGTTGTTGCCTTAAAAGATTTATTTGGATATTGGAAGATAAATATGTTTAGAATGGAATCAATTTCTACACCTAAAGGAGATCTTCTCATATTCTATAAGTTTGACACTATCTTCTATCTCTCACCAACAATGAAGTTTTTATAATCAAACCCTTAGGGCCCGTTTGGTAGCGTGAATTAGACCGGAATTGGCAGTTGTTAGTTCTCATTTTGTCGAATCCTCAGTTTGGGGGTGTAATACGAAAATGGAATAGGAATATGTAAATGCTCATTTTGGTTCAAAATGAGCATTAACATCTTCCACTTGAAAAGGTGGAATTGGAATTTGAGGACCAAATTCCACTTTTGGAACCCCCATTTTATAATCCTCGTCGGGTCCGCGGGCTTCATAAGAGGGAATTTTGGCGTCCGCGTTGTTCTGGCATCCACCTTCATTCGTTTTAGGGCACATCGAAGCCTTGGCATTTCATTTTTAGGCCAAAGCATTCTACACATCGAAGTAGAGCGAAGCCAAGGCGTTTCAGGGACATTATTTCATGGCGAAGCCAAGGCGTTTCAAGGACATTGTTTCACGATGAAGCCAAGACGTTTTAGGGACATTGTTTCACAATGAAGCCAAGGCGTTTCACGACATTGTTTAATCTAGTATGCATAGGGTCTCTTGTTCATGGGTTTTCCTGTAACAAAACTGTGGCCATGTTCTGTATGATTTTTGTGCCTTTGCAATCATGCCATGAGACTCTCTTTCATGTTGTTGAATGTTACCCACTCTGTGTTGTGTTACCAAGTGACCCTACGCCCTTTCGCTTTTCTTCAATTCCATCGAATGCGAGACTATCTTTGACACAATCTTTGTGAGTCGTAGTGCTGGTGAATTTTGAGGAAGGGGAGATCCTCCAGGTGTGTATTTTATCTTTTCCCCCTTCTCTAATTATGGTAAAGTTTGGTTTGAATGAGATGAGGGCATATTTTATCTTACATGCCCTTGGGCTTCTCAATTTCGATCTTCCATATGAACGGAACCCCCGATCTCAAACGACACTTTGTTCTGATTTATCTCAGAGCTTGTTTGACAACTTGTAGGGGCTTTGCATACTTTTCCATCCTCCTCCATTTTGATTGCATGGAACCAGGGAAACATTTTTCCTTGTCAACTGACATGCTCAAAAGATATGTCGTATTCCATTAAATGAGCTATTTATATTTGTTGTTTTTCTCTGTAACTTTACATCTAGGATAGAAGGCAACCTCTTTATTTTTTCTAGATGTGAAATAATTATTAATTTTTAGCCTATAGTAAAAAATTTAGTGTAATAGGTTCTCTATTTGTTCACTATTTGGATTAACTTCAGGTTGTATAATTTAACATTTCATAATTTATAGTGCTTATAGTGCAATTTCAATCCTCAAAAACCTTGCAGAGTGAGCATCTTATCTGATTTCTCTAGACAATGGTTTAAATTGTAGTGCTTATCTACATTTTTTGGTTCCTTAATTCATCATTTCTTTCGTTGTGAATATTGAGAATGTTGTGAGCTTCAAGAGTCAATTCTTTTCCCGTTGAGATGCCTTGAAAATAATACAATTAGAAACAGTGAATAATTGAAAAGCATATCAGGAATGTTCGGATATGTGAAGTCCAACAATCATATCGTCTTATTCAGTCAGTAAAACTCTTTACTTCCCCTATTTTGAACTCTTTGCTTGCCCTCATCATTTTTTAGAAATTTGGGGATTGAGAAATTTAATTGATGTAGTCTATTTGGTGAAACATGTAATTCTTTGTCTTTGTACATTTTTCTGTATCTGAATTATATTTGTTGGAAATTAGTGTTCACATGTTTAATTATTTGTAACAAATATTATAAGGTGTTTGAGGATGTCAGTCTTGCCCATATGAATTTGCTAGAAAATTTTACTATTAAAAATTGTAAATAATTGAAAAGCGTGTCAGGTTTATAAATTAAGTTGCCTCAAATATATTACAATTGGAGTTGTATAAATTAAATAAAACGTGTCAAGATTGTTTGATTTGAGGAAACTTTAGATTTGAACATTGTAAATGTTGGAATTAAAGAATTAGTTTTTCCCACCCCAAGTGCCAGAATAATCTTTCAATTGTAAATTGCAAGAAATTGAAAAGAGTTTCAGGAATAACTGAGTTCAACAAAAACTCAAAAAAATATCATTTCTGATAATTGGGTTATTAAGCTTGAATCAAGCCTTACCAATATGAAGCATTTGGAAATGATTGCAATTTAAAGATATAGGAAGCTATACATCATAACACTGCCAACAACCCTCATCGAACTCACTCTACAAGGTTTTCAAGGATTGAAATTTTTAGCAGGAATATGCAATCTTTTAGTTACTGCACTTTGATTTCTTGTTTTGGAGGTCTCTTCTAAATTTGACATCTAGTTGCCCTTTTGTCCTTATTCACTATCTTTTATATCTCATCTCTCCATACCTTCAATGTCGCATTTCCTTGTTTATCCACCTTAAGGTGATTAGATTGGATACACGAAGTAACTTCTAGTTCACTTGTACTAGAAGCATCACCCAATTCATCCACAACCATAGATGCTAAGTAGTCTTCAAGAAGTGAAGGAGAATTTTGGTTGATATTCTTATCACTAAGAAATTCCGCAAAGCTTGAATTTTGATTCCAAGATTCAATCTCTACTATATCATTCCTTGTGCATGATCCATGAGACGATGTAAGGTTAATATCACAATCCTTGTGAGTCTATGTACACAGTTCATTTGTGATAGAAGGAGCACATGAAGAATCAACTGCTCCTGTTCTTTATAAGTGCTGCAAACTATTTCTTCTCCTTGTATTTTGAATTGTTTGGTGACTATATTATGAATTCCTTGTGGGACTTGATAATTATTTATTGATTTAACCTTTTCTAAGGTTTCAAAACTCTTTACACTCATTTTTTATTCACATTCCTGAAGAGGGAGTATTGTTCTTTAATGTGCCTTCATTCCTAGCTGGTTATTGTTAGCATGTTATCCTGTTAGCATGTTTATCCTGTTAATCATGTTTTACAAAAAACATCTTCTATGTTTTTCCCTCATTCGGATTTATTTCCTAATGCAACAATGCTAACAAATTGAACACTTATAGATAATAACCAGCTAGGAATACATTTACAAATAGTTGTGTCAATAAGTACATACATTTCTTGGCTTGTCCTCTTGCTGCCTATGACTATCGATTTTGTATCTCAAACCTTCTTCATCGTGTACTTTTCATGGATGGATCGTGTCAACAATATAAACATTCAAGGACGCATGTGTAGGAAGATCAGAAAAGCTTGTATTCATGCACTTATTCTTGTTGTCCTTGGAGTAGCGGAAGCAGTGTCTGTGCTTCAAGGTAGGCAAACAAAGCATAACGAAAGAAGTGATGGAAGTGGTTTTTATAAATGTATTATTCATTCAAGTGAGGTGCATTGTCACGACCAAATTCGCATGAGTGTGGCAACCTTCTTTCGGCTAGCCAATCTTGTAAGGCAAAAAGGAAGCCTATCAGATACGATGAGCATAACGTTAGAAGAATAATTAGTCATGTTCCTCCACACCCTTGGCCACAATCTGAGGAATTGTAAGATTGCCCACAACTTTGGTCACTCTGGAGAGACAGTAAGCCGATACTTCCACAAGGCCTTGACAGGTGTCTTAGCACTCCATGTGGATTATCTCATACCACCTAGGCCAAACACTCCTCTTGAAATTAGTGGGAAGGACCGTTTCGATCCTTACTTCAAGGTAAACCCCCTAGTGCTACAAATTTCTTTGCCTTAGTGATAATCTTATTACTACATCTTTCTTGACTACAATTTTTCTTTCTATAGGATTGTGTTGGAGCAATTAATGGAACCCATATACCAGTCATTGTCAATGTCGACTTGTAGGGTAAATATCGAGATAGAAAAGGGAACTTGTCACAAAATGTTATGGCCGTCTCTTCTTTTGATTATAAGTTTCAATACATTCTTGCTAGTTGGAAAGGGTCTGTTGCAGATAGCCGTGTTCTAGCTTCAGCTCTCAGTAGAGCTGATCCACTTATAGTTCCCACTGGTATGCCATTTCACACGGTACTTTTACTGAAGAAACTGATAAATGTTTGATGGTGTCAATGTTTCACGGTTTAACAATATATGTTATTTTGTAGGAAAATATTATTTAGTCAATGTTGGATATCCAAATGTACCAAGATTTCTTGCACCTTACCGATGTACATGTTACCACTTGAAGAAGTTTTCAAGAGAAAACCCTATAAACAGCCCACAAGAGTTGTTTAACCACCAACACTCCTCTCTTAGAAATGCAATAGAGCGTACATTTGGCATTTTGAAGTAGTGTTTTCCTATCCTGAGGCATGCAATGTCTTATCCAATCATGACACAAGCACGTGTTGTTTTGGCATGTTGCATATTGCACAACTTCATTACTATAGAGGACGGTGCTCCATCCGAAGTGGTTATTGAAGAGGACGACGATCGTGATGGGATAAATGTACCAATACTTGAGACATATGGGTTGAGTTAACATGATAGGGATGATTGGGGGAACTTTAGAGATGATATAGCAAGTAGGATGTGGGAAGACTACAAACATAGAGAATAGTTGTAGTTTTACAACACCTTTCTTTGTTCTTTAATGTGCTTTCATTCCTAACTGGTTATTGTCTATGCCTCTTGAATTTGTAAGCCTTGTTGCATTAGGAAATATAAATCATATTGTTGTAATGTTGATGCTCAAAACATGTGTTCTCATAGTTTACATATACAAAATTCTTTGAAAGAAATGAAGCTTGTGTATGATTTCTAACTCTGATTTCTCTTTGATTAACATTCATGTGTGTATCTTGTTTGACACTTTTTCTTCTAAATGGGGATTGAGAGAACGGTAATTTGGCCCTCAAATTCCAATTCCACCTTTTTGATGAGAGCCAATTATAGCCTATTTAATTCCATATTTTAATCTATTTCATGTACTTTCCTACTCACTTTCCTATTCCATTTCCATTCCATTCCATCTCATTATTTCCATTTTTACATTGCATATGGTTTAATATATATAAGTACTATTTAATGAGGTTTTGGGATTAAAATATGGAAAATGCATTATTGATTACTTTTACTAATATTTATAATTGCAGCATGTTCACATGTTCTTGTCACCTATTTCATACTTTCTTCCTGTCGCCTATTGAATAAAAATAATAACACTCTCTACCATTCATTATCTGCCAATCATTGGAGGATATAATGCAATATGGAACCTTCTTGTTATGATAGAATGACTTCTCACATAATACGTGAGGCTGCTATGCTTTTATGGACTCCGTAACTCCTTCTCCACCAACTATATTGCAAGCAATATTCTCAAGCTAGCCATGAATAGAATAATACCTTGTACGGTGATTAAAATAAACAAGCTCATTTTAGACATTTAACAAAAACAACCAATCCCGTGCTGCAGGAAACTGAGTTGTTATTGCTGTTAAGGAAGTGAACTTTCCATTTCCATACCTCATGTGAAGACGAACTGCATTGATACAATTATGGAAAAACCTTTTCAAGTCTATATTAGATGATGACAATGATGTTGGCTGGAATGATAACAAATCATTGTCTACTCTTAGCACGTATCTAAATGCTGGTATTATTTGTATGGTGATGGAGGGCTTTTTACGTGGTAGGAACCAAACTCGTTCTTTCCTATTTTCTGTTGCAACTACCTACAGCCTGTAAATATGCTTGTACATTGGCTACTATTCAGTTTCATTATCTCTATTTTTCTCTAAGTTGTTATAACCTACATCTATATAAGCAACAGGAGATAAAAGAAGGAAATATATACGTACAACCCTGCAAAACATATAGAATTGTACAAGAACTATTGTTATTCTGCAATATAAGTCCCATATTTATGTGCATGATTTCAAAGGTGTAAAACTATTAAGTTTTCTTCATCACCAGGCAGCTGAGGAGGGAGGGCCCACTCTGAAGTTACCTGGTGATTATTTTTTCATTTGCATTTGGAGTGTGTTTGAGTTTGTTTCCATTTTTATTTTAATTAGCTTAGTATTAAATAGTATATATTTAATCATAGTAAATTAGTTTATATATTCAATATCTGTATTTGATTAGATAATAATATTACATATGAAATAGATTATAAGTTGATAATTTCTTAAAGAGTTGTAGTTATGTTTATTACAGATTAGTTTTTATTGAGTTATTTACATTTCTGATGTTTCTGTCACCAGGAAGTGACAGTTCCTATCGCTGGGATTTACTTGGCTTTTCATAGATTCAATTTCGTGTGTTGTAGATGCACTCATAAACCCTCATTTCACAACTATCATCCCTTGATAGCATATTGCTCGGATACCTTTTGTAAGCTTACGCTCTCGGATTGACACGTAGAGACCAGCAAGAAACTTCATTATAAATCATTAATTCTTCTTATTATTTGCCCCAGTGTTGGCCTATCACTTTTCATGTGGAAGATGTACTAGAGCATATATAGTACAACTGTATGAACATAGTAGACCATATATAACTACAATACTGATTTAGTGTGAAACAGAATGAACACTGATTTAGTGTGCAACAAAATGAACACTACAAGACATTGATTCAGTTGCTCAAGACAGAATGAACACTACAAGACACTGAATCGATATTGTAATTATATATGGTCAATACTGAATGAACATAGTAGACCATAGTAGACCATAGTAAACTGTGTGAACATAGTAGACCATAGTAGACCATATATACATGTATACTTAGCTACATGCAAATGAGAATGGATAATAAAGAAATATATTACATATTACTAGATATCATGCATAAATGCAATATTTTGGATTATATGCCATTGTTGTATCACTATTTCTTTAATATCCATTCTCATTTGCATGTAGCTAATGATTGCATATAACAGGTGGTGTAGGTGATGTCCTTCATAGATCTCATGATGAGCATGGATGATGAGGTTCAAGTAAGCCAGTCAACTTCTTCCTCCAAGAAGGTTATGTGGACAAGAGGGATGAAACAAAAGTTCCTAAACTCTCCATGATCAAGTTCACCTAGGAAGGAAAGGCGAAGGGGGCTTCAAAAAAGTAGCTTGGATAGCCATTGAGAGGAAGTTCAATGCTGAGATGAACCTTAATTTGTCAAAGGAAAATTTCAAAAATAAGCTTAAAGGATGGAAGCAAGGTTTTAGAGTCATGAGAGAGTTGAAGAATATGAGTGGGTTTGCATGGAATGAAGCTACTCAATGTGTGGATGCTGATGACATGGTGTGGGAGGAGCTTCTAAAGGTAACATGTTGTTTTGAATATGTTGGTCTTAGCATTATTTCCTTCTTATTAAGTTAGATACAAGACAAAGATATAATTCATTCATCATGACAACATGCAGAGAAAAGAATTCAAAAGTGCTAAAGTGTACAAGAGATAACCCTTCTAGTACTACAATGACCTAGCCTTCATTGTAGGTAATGACATAGCTGAAGGTACCGCAACTACTACTGCATAAGAGATAGAAGAAGGGCTCAATATGGATGGGCCCACCTACGTGGATTATGGTGAGGATGTCCCTATGAGTACACCTCTTAACACTACACCCGATTTAGATGATGAATTATATCATTCCAATCAATCGAGTGCAAGTGGTCATCCAAATCCTTCAACATTATCACCAAGGAGGGGAAAGAGGAAGAAGGCAACCATGACTGGTTCGTTGGATGTGCTTTGTGAAACTATGAAAAGAATAGAAGAGGAATTTTTTTTGCCTCTTCTAATCAAAGTGGACAATTCTGAATCAGATTCTGTCTTGGATAATGTCTATGAGGCTCTCAAAGGCATCCCTGATTTGAGTCAACCAACTATGCTAAAACCATATGACACCTTCATGGTTGAAAAAGAAAGAGCCAAAGGGTTCTTGAAAATGAATGAAGACGAGAGGGTACAATATATTTCCATGAAGTTTGTAGACCTCTAGCTACTTTTTTTTTTCATTTTAAAGTATTGTTACTTAAACATTGGCAAGGCTAGCCAAGATAATTTTTAAGTTGGCAAGGTTAGCCAAGATACTTGTCTTATCAACACCATACATTGTTTTTATTTATCAGCTTCTACACTATATATGCTCTAGTATATTTTGCTGCTATTTTAGCCATGATGATATTATTTTTACTGTTATTTCATGCTATTTCAGCCATGATGATATTGTTTTTACTATTATTTCAAGCATTATGATATTTTCCTGCTATTTCAGCCATGATGATATTGTTTTTACTGGTACTTCATGATTATAAATGGAATACACCAAGGAGTAACACATGATGAAGACCAATTATAGTGATAATGCTATTTCAGCCATGATGATATTGTTTTTACTGTTATTTCATGCATTATGATATTTTTCTGCTATTTCAGCCATGATGATATTGTTTTTACTATTATTTCATGATTATAAATGGAATACACCAAGGAGTAACACATGATGAAGATGAGCTCATAATTGTGATATTGTTTTTACTGTTATTTCATGCTATTTCAGCCATGATGATATTGTTTTTACTGTTATTTCATGATTGTGAATGTAGCTATGACTTTAGATGAGCTCATAAACTAAGCCCAATGCATATATAGTCTTCTTAGGCTAGATAGACTTCATTCTAAATTTAGTTAATACCAGACTTTAAATTACAATTATGAGTTAAGTTGTTTCTATATTAGCCTTTCTTAAACTAATCCCATGGTGATTGTAGACTGTCATGTCCAATACTAATTCAATGTCTTGTAGTGTTCATTCTGTCTTGAGCAACTGAATCAGTTTCTTGTAGTGTTCATTTTGTTGCACACTGAATTAGTATTGTAATTATATATGGTCTACTATGCTCATATAGTTGTACTATATATTGATTCAGTGTGCAATAGAATGAACAATACAAGACACTGATTCAGTTGCTCAAAAATGATGATAAGTGGTATTCTTGAGCATGAATTTCTCTCCACTGTGCTTCTATGACTATAATGGGAGCCTTTCACTCCTCAAAATACACCTAGGTTTCTTAGAACACTAATCCCATGGTGATTGTAGACTATCATGTCCAATACTGATTCAGTGTCTTGTAGTGTTCATTATGTCTTGAGCAACTGAATCAGTGTCTTGTAGTGTTCATTTTGTTGCACATTGAATGAGTGTTCATTAATGTAGGAACAAGAGGTACAAGTCTGAACTAAATTTGAAAGTAGGACTATAGGTGTGCTGTCATCATATGTTTTATCATTTAGGTGGAAGGATTTTAGACTCGATCATTTACCATGCTTCCAACCCCAACACTCAACTTCTATCATTCATAGGCAAACAATTCGGCGTTCTCTATTTCCTATGCCACATCAAATGTTGCCACATGTTAGCACCCATTCATCTACTAAGTCATTTGCCATGTCAGCACCACGCTTCATAGTCACAAGCTTACATCAACATGATGCCATTGCCTGCTTGAGGATCCTGTTATTGGAAATTTTTGTTTTATCATACAGTTATTGAGTAGTTCTTGTGTTCTAAGAATGTTGAGAACTCCATTCTTGTATATACAAACACCTTTTTGAGTGTTGTTTTTTTTGAAAGTGCATGATGCCTTGTGTACTTTGCTTTGGTTGTCTTGTTTAGTTCTCATTTTACCTGATAAATGCACACTCAGACTAAGTAAATGTCTTCTCAAACGCAATGATTGCAAGATTAGCAAGGAATGAATTCATTGAAAGATGGTGGAATTATTATTTCAGTAGCCACAACTTCCTTTATAGATTTACGAAATCATATGTTTTGTAACAAGGTTGTTAATACCAAAGGTGAGCAGAGAGATATTATTGAAAAAGCACTACCATCCTAGAGCATACTGTTGAGTTGAGTTGACTCAAAAACTATCGATTCTTTCACATTATAAGACTGTTGATTGCTTTACCAATTAATAAAAAGAAGAATTAGAATGACATATTTGGGGACCACTGTACATGATATTTCTATGGGCTACCACTGATTATACATTATTTCATGGCATTTCAAAGAAGCTACAGAAACTCAGCTAACTTTTTAGTATCCTGTACAACTTACACAACTTTGTGCTGAGCACCATTCTTTTTGAGTGCATGCACAGTGATTGAGTGATTTGAGTGCAGTTGTGTCTTTGTATATATTTTCCTTTTCTTAAAATACTTTTTCCCTCATGAAGTCTAGTCAAAATCAGAAAGGCTTCGGGATGCTGCAAATAGACCCATTATAAACCAAGTGGAGTTGAACGAAAGATCAGGGAAAATAGAGACTTACAGTTTCAAAGTTTCTTTTACCATTATTCCATGATGTTGTATCCATGATTCCAGACTGTTTGTCAGTACTATTATTAAACAATTCTAAGAGAACAAATATACCTCAAACACACCTTTTAATACTAATGTTGATCTAAGCTACAGTCAATATGTCAATTGTTCAAATGTAAAAAATGTCCAGGGGAGCCAAATATGTCAATCAATGATCCCTCAATAGAATGTTCTAATGGCTTCTCCTCTCATGAAAAACATGCTTATTACAACCAAATTTGAAATTCCTGAGGTTTGTAAGCCCTTCTACTTATAGAGACAACTTTCATAATTGTAATTTAAAGTCAGGCTTGTCAATTATGCCTAAGAAGACTATATATGCATTGGGCTTAGTTTATGAGCTCATTGATAATCCATTTGGGTGTTGCATGCTACTCAAGCTATGTAGTTTTTGAGCACATTCAAAATAGTTGTTTAGTTGAAGAAATCTTGAGTGAATGTGCCCAAGCCCTTCTACTTAAACTAGTGTATAGAGACAACTTAACTCATAATTGAAATTTAAAGTCTGGCTTGCTAATTATGCTAAGAAGACTATATATGCATTGGGCTTAGTTTATGATAGTGGTAGCTCGGAGAATCTGGTGAGATTAGAATACATGGTTTGTTGTTGTAGCAATTCACAAAAACTACAAGCTAGAGTAGTTTTTGAAAATAGTATTCCAGCTTGTACAAATTTTGTACATTGCTCCAACACCTACTTTTATGGTTGCCATCTTAGATACATGTTGAAAGTTCTTCGAGTACACATATGTTGTTCATGATCAACTTATAATCTATATTTTTAATGACTACACATATTTTTGATGTTCTGATTACTGGAAAAAATAGGTTTTGAAGGGACCCGAAACCCTTTACAACTTAAGGAACAAAAGATTAGAAAAATTAAGCATAAACATCATAAGAAGAGACATACAACAATGAATTGCCCATACTAAGGGCTACAATGCTAGTGAAGAAAGGGTAGAAACCTAGCCAAAAAGATAGCAAGAGAAACAAAAAAACCAGCAGGAGCACCAGGCTACAGAACCCCAGCTTTTTCATCCAGCATTTTCTCCATCTTGGCCTAAATGTTATCCATCCTACCAATAACACTTTTCAGTTCATCTAGATTATTCTTAATCATAGGGGATCTTTTCTTTCCACGGGTCTGAGAACTGGGGCCACCACTGTCCGGCAGAGGAGCACTCCTAACCTCAGTATCATCCTCTGAAGCATTGTCTAGCAAGTTAACCAAAGCCTTAAGGTTGGTACTAGAAGCCTTCATACTGTCCATACTGTGCTGGAGAATTTTGATAAGAGTATTATCAACTTTATCCATTCTATCCTTCAAATCAATAGCAGGGGGGTTAGCAGATCTCTCATTGAGAAGAGACTCCACTTTCTCTTGGAGGATGGTATTGTTAGCTTCAAGATTTCTACATTTCAAATGGAGCCTTTTAATTTCATGAAAGAACCACTTACTGAATCTAAATGAGTAAAGGGCCTCAGCTTTAGAAGTTTGCAAAATGCCAGTAGTCATTTCTTCCCTATCATTAAAATCTTCAAAGATAAGCTTGATGGTGGACTCTCTAGCCTTCCGTTCACTGGACTCCTCGCTACCCTCCTAATTGTTGTCCTCAGAATCTTGAGATAGAGGCATATCATGCCTCATACCCTCGACAAAATCTTCCAGAATGGGAACCTCCTCTTTATTAAAATCCCTATCATTCTTCTGTTTCTCCGCATACTGGATGGCCGTATCTACCAAGTCTTCAAGGCTATGGGAATTAAGCACCTCAGTGCCTTCAGACTTAGCCTCTTCCATTTCTTTACCTTTCTCCTCATCTATTCTCTTCTGAATATTTTTGTCAGGGTCCTTGACTTCAGCAATGTCTTTATCCTCATTGCACATGGTAGTATCCTTCTCCTTAGTGCTTAAAGACTCAGTCTCATCTCCCTACCTCTGAGAGTCATCAGTACCCTGCAAGTCAATTTCATTTTTCAACTGATCCCCCTTCCCAGTCATCTCCTTGTTCTCCTCCTCTAAGTTCTCACTGCTAATCTCCTCCTTGTGCTCTTCATGATCAAACATAGCCTCATAATCATCAGTATCTTCCTCATCCTTGCTAGGGCTTTTCATCTCTGGGGCATTTTCAGAAACCTCATCCTCAGAATCCTCCATCTGTGAACCCTCAGAGTCAACCTCCTCATCAGTAGCTTTCGAGAAAATTTTCTTTGAGCTACTGCCCAAATTGTCCTCCGCCTTCCGCTTAACAGACCCAGTCTTAGACTTCTTAGGGCTCATTTTACTCTTTCCAGAGGAAGGAGTAGAAGTAGGGATAGGGATGGTTTTCTTCATATGCTCATAAATTAAAAGAATCAATCCCTCATGCTTAACAACCTTCTTAGGAGAACTCTTATGCTCATTTATGCTTTTAACCAGAGAAGTGTACAGATAAAAAGGAATGTTAATGGTATCCTTGTACCTGAAGTGATTAAGGAACATGAAGTGATGGGAATGTGCATGAGTGAAGTGACCGTCAAGGGTAAAATATTCCATCACAGCCTGTAGAACATGGCGCCAAATCTCCTTGATCTTGATAGGTTCCATGTATCCATTAACCTTGCCTTCTATAAAATCAACCTTTTCTTTCATAGATTTTGAGAACTTTTTAGCTACCATGTCCGAAATCTTGCGGTTCCTATAAAAAATTTGACCATCATTGGGGATCCCCGAGATATGAGCTATAATCTCAAGAGTAATCTCTAACGTTCTCCTTTCAATGGTGACAGTGTTGTCTTTCCAACCTTCAACAAATTTTTGAGTGATTTCCTTATCAAAGCCATGCAATTTTTCCAAATAAGGGGTCACTCTGCCTTTTTTCAACTTATGCCAAACCATCGCCATATCAGGTTCCTTAAGCTTGTTATAGTTATCTGGTTCTTCACACTTCAGGTCACCCCCCATGATAGAAGAGTTCAGGAATACAGAGCTATCAGTAAACTTAGAGCCGAGTTAAACAAGATAGCAGACCCTATTAAAAAAATTACCAAAATGTAGGACCCAGAAAATGTGTGAACTGTTGGTAATGAGGTTGCTTAAAAACACGTTCCATACTTTCCCATAATTACAGTCAGACTCTGTAGGGCTTAGGTGAGTCTCATTAATAATTCCCAATCTTTCCTTCCTTATGATTGATTTTATCATAATAAATGTGAGATTTGGTGTCCTCTCTAATATCTGCCTCGCTGTCCCAAGTGATGACCTCAGTAGACTTAACCCCAATGTTAGCCAAGTTGTCTGCCATAGTGTTGCCCTTGTGGTACACATGGGTTATGTAAGTAGCAGTACACTTGGCAATGATGTCTTTCACTTTGGCAATAATGTTATCTATAGTCCATGACGGAGGAGAATTACCCTTTAGGCAATTAATAATATTCAATGAATCACCCTCCAACCATATATTTTTGAAGTTGAATTTAATAGCAAGTTGTAAACCATAGTAAGCTCCAAAAGCCTCTGCTAAATGGTTGTTTTGAGTTCCCAAAGGAACATCAATAGCTGCGATAACATTACCACTACAATCCCTGATAACACTACCACTCCCTGTCGGACCAGGATTGCCCTTAGCCGTACCATCAAAATTTATCTTAATCCAACCATCAGGGGGAGCGATCCAAACAACATTATCATGATCATTCTTCTTATTTTGAAAGCCCCTGTTATTCCCAATATGCTGGGTGAATCTGCTCAAGTTTTCCAATATCCCTCTATTAGCCTTCTCATACACCAAAGCAGGAGAGCTATTTTTGTTCCAAAAAATGTGGTTGTTTCTTTCTTTCCATAGATTCTAGGCAATATGAGGAGCAACCAGTATCCACTTCTATTTGTCCCTAGCATTAACACCAGGATAAAACCATTGCTGGCAGAAATCCTAGATAGTAGAGGGGAAAATCCAGCAAAAGGTACTATCTTGCAAAAAGAAAGACCAAACCTGCTGAGAAAAAGGACAATGCAAAAAAAGGTGGTTAGTATCTTCCTCAGCCTCCTGGAAAAGGCATCACTTATTCGGCATGATAAATCCTCTTTTTCTAGGATTGTCAATAGTAAGCACTTTGTTTTGAACAAAGATCCAATAGAAAATCTCAACTTTGGGGGTAAGATTCTTATTCCATATCTTCATCCAAAAAGGGGTTTCCTCTGGCACATCGAATTGGATAGAGCTAGTAGACGCCACAGAAAATTTTCCACTAGATGAGGGACCCCATATAAGAGTGTCTTCCTTGTTAGCATGGCAGCATTGAGCCAGGAGGGCCTTATCAATTTCATGGAAAATAGGGTTGAATACAGCGAACTCCACCCAACAGTTATTTCTCCAATAATCTTTCACTTTAGGACCAAAAGTTGAGGAACATATTCTGATATCTTGAGGATTATTAAAAATAAAATTTAGGGGTTTTTCAAATAGCCAAGGATCATTCCAAAAGTTAATACTAGATCCATTTCCCAGCCTCCAGACCTTTCCTTTATTAGTTATACTTCTAGCATTATTGATATTGCTCCAAAAAGTAGAACCCTCCACTTTCTCCGAGCTGGAAAGGAACTGATCAATGGAAGGGGTGTCATAAAGGTATTTATGTTTACATATTGTATTCCAGTCCTTAGGATCTTCATAAATGCACCATAGTTGCTTGGCCAAAAGAGCCTTATTCATAATCTTTAAAGGTTTAAGACCCAAACCCCCCATAGACTTCGGTTTACACACCCTTTCCCAGGCAATAAGAGGTATACAGTTTCTTTCCTCAACCCCAGACCAGAGGAAACGTTTTAGGATACTGTCAATTTTATCCACATATTTGGATGGCATCTTGAATAAACTCATAGCATACACCATAAGACTTTGAAGAGAAGATTTGATCAAGGTAATCTTCCTAGCTTGAGAAAGGACAACACCCTTCCAACTAGCCATTTAAAAAAAAAATCTCTCCACCATCCGATTCCAAAAAGAGTCACTGATGTTAAGGCCTAAAGGCAGCTCCAAATAGGAAGAGGGGAAAGATCTTATACTGCATTCAAGAATACCAGCCATCTTATGTTGCCTTTCCTCTGGGGTGTTGATGAAGAACATAGTGCTTTTAGACTAATTAATAAGCTAGCTAGTACCATTAGTGTAGAGATTAAGAGCAGATTTAAAGGCTTTAGCTTCCTTGATTGTGGATGTGCCCATCGTGATGGTGTCATCCAAAAACTAAGCATGAGAGCAAATTAAAGGTCTAGAGGAGGGTTTGAGACCTAGAATGACACCTTTAGAAACCAAAGATTGAAAGTACCTCCCCATGCTTTCAGCTAGCAAAGTAAACATGATTGGAGAGATAGGGTCTCCCTATCTGAGACCTCTAGAGATTTTGAAGAACTTTGTGGGAGATCCATTGATAAGAGTAGCAAAGGTGGCTGAAGATATCAATTGAAAGATAATTTGGATGACCCTTTCACTAAAACCAAACTATTTTAGAATCAAACACAAAAAGTTCCAGTCAACCTGGTCATATGATTTAGCAAGATCAAGTTTAAGGATAAACCCTTGTTTGTTTCCCTTCATAGCTGAATGGATATTCTTATGAACCAACACCACCGAGTCTAGAATCTACCTTCCTGCAACAAAACCATTTTGTTGAGGAGCTATCAGAAAGGGCAGAATAATCAAAATCCTGGAAGTTAGAATTTTAGAAAAGATCTTATAGAAGGAGTTACATAAGCTAATAGGCCGAAATTGGTCAAAGGATTGAGCCCTAGCAATCTTAGGAACTAAGGCTAAGAAAGTTCCATTGATTTCTTTGAGAAGATTCCTGCATCCAAAAAACTCCTTCACAGCATTAGAAACATCCTTCTCCACGATTAACCAAAATTTTTGAAAGAAAAACATAGGGAAGCCATCCGAGCCAGGAGCCTTATCTCCTTCAAAAGAGAAAACAACATCCCTAATCTCCTTATTAGAAGGAATCACTTGAAGAGCCATGTTTTGATCTGTGTTAACAATTCTAGGAATAGCCTCCAATAATTGATCTTGACAACCTCTATCCAAAGAACCATCAGCCGTAAGAAGGGTAGAAAAATAGTTAACAGCGGTTGTCTTAATTTCATCTTCTTTATGGATCTCAGTCCTATTCATAGAAATTTTAGCTATTCGATTATTAGCCCCGTGTTTGAGAGTAGTAAGGTGGAAAAACTTAGTGTTTCTATCCCCTTCCTTAAGCCAAACCGCCCTAGATCTCTGATGCCAATAAGTCTCCTCTTTAGATATCAGATTGTGGTAGTTGACAAGAGCCTTTTGTTCCTCAGCCTTAAGAGAATCTGAGAGGCCATGAGTCTGAATAATATCCTGAATAGCAGCAAGGTCATCTTTAGCCTTATTCTTCTGTTTAAAGATGTCTCCAAAAACTTCTCTATTCCATATTTTAACTTTTTCCTTTATGTTTCTAATTTTTCTAGTAACTTTGAACATAGTAGTGCCTTCCACCTTAATGTTCCACCATTCTAAAATACAATTTTCAAAATCAGGATGGCTTAACCACATCTTCTCAAATCTAAAAGGAAACTGTTTAGGAGCAGTAATCGGGCTGATCTCCAGCAGTAAAGGGTGATGATCAAAACTAACTTTCAGGAAAGAGGTCAACATACAACTATATTTAGATATCCAATCATGGGATACAAGGGCTTTGTCCAACTTACTTTAAATATTTTGAGGGCCGACACGCTGATTAGACCAAGTAAAATTCAAACCTTGGAGGTCAAGGTCAATCAAACCTTCATCATTAATAAAGTTAAACAAATCTGCTTTGCTATCATCTTGAGACAGGATACCTCCTTACTTTTCACTATCCATAAGAGGGGTATTGAAATCCCCCATAAGAAGCCAACTTTCATCCTTGAAGTTATTCCTTTTATCTGAGATTTTCTTCCAAATATTTGCCCTGTTCACTTTAGCATTAGGAGCATAGATATTAGTGATAATCCAACTAAAATTATCTCTAGTATTCATCAATATGACATATATCAAATTGGGGTCTTCAGCAACAATCACCCCATTAATAGTCTTCTGGTTCCAAAAAATAGCAGTGCCCCCAGAAGCCCTAGCCGAACTAGAGCTACTAACACTAGCTTTCTGAAAAAACCTAAGTTTTTCAACTTTTTCCTTACTCATTTTCATTTCCTGAATGAGAAGAATATCGGGTTTATAATCTCTTACCACATTTCTAAGAATGTCTTGTTTATGGGGTACATTCAACCCCCTTATATTCCAAGAGATTATCTTCATAATTTATTTGGCGAAAAGGCCTCCGGTATAGTCCTCTGTTTACCATCTGCAATGTTTTGCCAACTTTCCTGCTCTCTACCAACTTTAGCTTATTTTCTTCTTGGTCCAACCTTTGCTTTCCCTACATCACTTTTCTGGCTTCTAGTCTTAATTCCTTCAGCAGACGTAGGTGATTGACCACCTTTAGGTTTCTTTTTAGAACTCTACCCAGTCTCCTTTGTCTTAATTTGAGCATTGGCTTTAAGGAAGTTTGGGGACTTAGTTCTATTATTACCACTCATTTTTTGATTGGACTCCTCAGCTAAGGAATCTAGAACCACCACCTAGCTAAGATCATCAAGGTTTTCAATATTCTCCTTAACCTTTTGGGGAGCCATAGAGTTTTCCCCACTTCTAACTGTTTCAGTCTGGGAGGGAAGGATAGAATTTCCTTCTATGACCAACTCCTCCACAACTAGCAAGTTATCCTCCTCCATCTGGGGTAAAGAGATCTCTCCCCCTTGATTAATCTCTTCCAATACAAAGTTAGCATCCAACAAAGGAGAAAATTTGTTTTCCTCAAAAAACTTTTCCGAGTTGTCATCAGCATATAATATTTGACTATTACCTTTAGTCTAAACCTTTTCCAAGGTACCAGAGTCCATACCTTCCAAATTAACCCCTTTGTCATCTTTATCAGTTCTGTGCTCATTCGTTACCAAACTTGGTTCAGGAGTCTTCAAAGGCTTCAAAGGTATCACTGAAGAATCCTTTGAATTATTTTTGGGTTTCCAGACAACATTAGTCGAATCTTTCTTCTTAGCAATAGGTTCTTCCTCTTTCTTCTTATGAACTTTCAAAGGACACTTTTTAGACCAATGGCCAGATTTCTTAAAAATAAAGAAAGCAAACGGAACAAATTCATACTCAATCATTTGTTTCCAAACTACCATTTTAGAAACCAAATCTATAAAGGTAGGTAGATTAGTAGATTTACTTACTTTGACACAAATTCTAGCAAAGACCAACCTCGATCTTGACGCTGTAGCCAGATCTAAAGAGAGGAGTTCCCCAAAAACCCCCGCTATTCCTTTGAAGACGCATTCATTCCAATATTCTAAGGGAAGCCCTGGGAGTCTCACCCAGACAGGGGCCCATTCCAGGAAAGAATCACTCAGGTCCATGTTAGGTTCCCATTTTCTCAAAGCCAAGGATGACTTACCCATAACCTAGGGTCCTCCACACAACGCTTTAGTCATGTCTTCCTCATTGATGAAGGAGAATGAGAAGAATTCTTTTGGCATGGCTGCTATGTCCACTTGCCCTTTTAAAAACTCCTTGGTATATTACACATATTTCTGATGTTACTCCTTGGTGTATTACATTTATTATTACGAGTATAGATGTGTTATTAGATCCTTTTAGTTTCAAATAGAAAGTCTCTTTAATCAACCATGGATTGTTATAGTAGATTTGATTATGTGGAGTTTCTAAAATGTTATGAAGTGTATTTGAATGAACTCTCATTACTTCTTCATTGCTCATATGTTGTTCATGATTTCAACTTACAATCTATATTTCTGATGTTACTCCTTGGTGTATTACATTTATTATGAGAACTTTGCACGGTGTGTCTTCACACCACCATTTCATTGTTGGATTTTGTTCTTCCCATCTTCTATGTACGAGTATAGATGTGTTATTAGATCCTTTCAGTTTCAAATAGAAAGTCTCTTTAATCAACCATGGATCATTAGAGTAGATTTGACTATGTGGAGTTTCTAAAATGTTATGAAGTGTATTTGAATGAACTCTCATTACTTGAATGAACCCAGACCTGAAAAGGGGTATAGGCCTACAACATTTCATCTTTCTCGAGAACTCCCAATTGTTTTAAGCAGAGAAGAAGTTATGAGAGGAATTGTAAAAATGAAAATAAAAGTAGCAGACTCATTGAATATTCTCATGTTGAACATTAGTATGTTTCTTTTTATTGCAATTATAATTAGTTCCTTAGTAATTGATTTTTATTGCATCATTGTCTTTGGTTTGTCATTTTGTTTTGAGTGTCATTAGTATAGCGTAAGCTTGCAAAAGGTGTTTGAGCAATATGTTATCAAGGGATGATAGTTGTGATTTGAGTGATTATGGATGCAGCTAAGACACACGAAAATGAACCTATGTTAGACAGAAATAAAACTGCAATAGGAACTGTCACTTCCTGTGATAGGAACTTAATTGAAACCTACTAAAACAATAAAAACATAAAAAATGAAAATGTCTCTTCAAACATAAATAATGATACCAACTAAAATCATTCCGGAAATCAAACTCAAAATTCCAAAGAACACTTATCACTAAACAATACAAAAATGTCACACATGAATAGTTTAATAACACACCAGTATTCGAAATGCAAATCTTATTTAATAATTTAATATGATAGGAACTATTGATAGTGTATTGAATAATCAAAAATCAGAAATCAATAGTGGGAGTTTGTTTTGCTAAATGAATATGAAATAAGATAAAGCATTAATAATCATATTCTTCAAAAATACTGGTAATGCAAATCCAACTATTAATTTAAATAAAATATTCTGCTATTGAAACTTCAAACACACCCTAATGAAATAAAATGTTACAGGAAATGCACTAGACGTTCCAAGAAGTGGGTCCCTTCCTCAGTTCATCAGGTGGTGAGATGGAAAACGTTGAACACAGATCAATCAGCATAATCGATAATCTTTATTTCTCAGGAATAATACAGGATTGTCTTTTACATATTCATGTTACATTGCTTATATAGGAAGCACATAAAAACTACATACAATAATAGATGTTCTATGTTTGGCTGGAGGCCAACAAACTATCAACTTGTGCAGGCTGAAACCACTAATATAAAACTGAGATATTCGGTGGTTTTGCTAGTTGTGTAAAGGAGCAGATTTAGGCATGAAACAGTTTGCACATTCTTTAGCAAAACCGACTCCCCTCCTTTATTTAGATATAAAATAGTTTTTACCTTCTCCACCGTACAACAATATCTAATCCGATTCTCCTCCTTTAATTAGGTATAAGAGGAGTTTAATGATTTGAAAGATATAACAACAACTCCCTTAAATCTCATGATAGGAATACTATGCATATTTCTTAGCCATAAATTAAGATGGTAAAATCATCATTTAGTAGTAAATAAGCTGATAAATGCAGCTACATAGATGGTTTTGATGATGCATTAATAAATGTAGTCATGGACCAAGATAATGTGGCTAATAGAAATGATTATTTAGTTATCAACCACATACATTGGTTCACGTCCAAAGTGTGATAGGAAGATCTATAGGTGACAAGATTTGTTCCACATATCAACATACTATGATAGTAATCAATAATGAATTTTCTATATTTTAATCCCAAAACAATATTAAATACTACTTAAATATATTAAATCATATGCAACGTAAAATAGTAAAATGGGTTGAAATGAGATGGAAATGGAATAGGGAAGTAAGTAGGAAAGTGCATGAAATGGATTAAAATATGGCATTAAATAGGTTGTAAATGGCTCTCATCAGCGTCCATGACTTTGATGAATGTGCCTATGTGTCAATGTAGTGTTGGGCCATGCATGCTGAGGATGTCATGCACAACAACTAATCCTGGGCATCAATTTTGGTGTTGCCCAAATAGGAAAAAGGTCTGGATATGTAATTATATTTTATGTTTATAAATAATGTGACAACTAATCATTTTAGGAAGAGCTGATGTAGTTTTGGTTTTGCAGGGCAATAGTGGATGTCAATACTTCCGGTGGGTCGATCCAACAACATTTATGTCTACCCCATCTACATCTGTACCTGATGTAGGAAATGACTGCAACTTGTGCAAGGCTCGAGAGGCAGATAGTGCCGCCAAGATTGCTTCAATGGCAAAAGCGAAAATCATGTTTCTGCAATGCCTTCTTCATGTAGTTTGTGCACTACTTTGTTGGGACCATATGCGTCAATGTGGTTAACAGATGGCTATTGTAGATACATGAAGTTTTTTATAATTTCAAGTAGATACATTGGACATATTTTGATAAACTCGTGAACTTTTTTGTTGTTTATGACTTCGTTATGATTTTGAATATAAAATTAAACAAAATTAAATATTAACCTTATTAAAAAAAATTGAAAAATATTTTTGATTTTCTATATAAAATTAAATAAAATAAAAAAATAAATATTTATGATTTTTTCTATAAAATAAAATAAAATAAAAAAATAAATTAATAAAAATAAATTATTATATTAAAACAATTCAAAAAATTAAATAAAAATCATACTCAAATTCCAATTCCAGTTTCAAAAAGTGGAACCAAAAAGAGGAAATACATCTTCTTGCTCATATTCTGGGTCAACCAAACGGTCCAAACTATAATCCGGAAATGAAAAACTGAATTATCAAATCCATAATTTGACCATTTCCAGCATTTGATCAAATGCAACATTTCCTAATTCCCGCTACCAAATGGGCCCTTATAGATGTACATCTCAACACAAATGCACACATAAATGAAGCAAGAATATCTATAAGCCTTCTACAACAAAAGGTGATATTTACAATTTCCATTAACAATAGCCTCTAAACACCTAGTTTTCTAAAACTATATTAACGAGTGGGATAGTCTTATTAACAAAAGGGCAAAGGAAAATAATTCATGTTCAAAATGAAGATAGGGAACTAAGGCTTAATGCAAATAAAATCATCTCAAAAATCTCCACGACAATTTGTAAAATTAAATCTTTTTCCTTAACAAAATTAAGTTCTCGAAGCAAGATAACGAAACAGAAATGCTCGAAATGACTGAACAACTATTGTTATGATATTTAGAGACGTGAAAGCCAATTAGGCTTTCCTCAAAAATACACTAACGGCAAAAATCATTCAAAAAAATTGTCTGAACTTGAGATACTCCAAATACGCGCATTAAAGAAAAGCTATGCTGGGGTTTAAGAAACATAAACCCTTCATCATAAACAGAAACCCTTGCATTTTGTGAAGGGAAGCTCAATCATGGAGTAAAACAAGACAAAAGTATTTCCTCTTTGTTGAAATTTCTAGTCCCCCACCTTTTCCAGACCATTGTCTAGACAGGTTTTGAAATGTTCCATTTACTGTAATAATTAATAATTAAAAAATGTTATATTCATTATATTTCAATTTTTAATTAATTAATAATTACAATAAGTGGTACATTTTGTGTGTAGCATAGACGTTGCACCTTTTCCACCTCCTCAAATCTACAACCCTATAAATTAGGGTACGTTGTTTTTAGAAACAGATTCCAATTATTCCTATAGTAACTTCTTTTTGACTTCATGAGATTTTGTGCTCCTCAAAAATAGATCTTGAAACCCCTCGTGTGGGACCCTACTCTAAGTGTGTCATTCATTCTCATGAGAGATAGGTTCATGTGAACCACTACTCATGAAACTTGTCAATGAGTTCAACTCAAACGCTACACAATTAGATTGTAATATCAATATCATAAACTAAATTATTATTTATTTTTTGATAAATATGAAACATTATATCAAGTAGTGCCATTGTTCATGTAAAAGAATTAGTTGATGCATATGCTAATAAAATGTATGTCATAGGTTCAAATCCTAGTCACTTTTCATTAATTAATATATATTCATTATTATCAAAGTTATTAAATTGGATCTAAAGAAGTTTGAGTCCCCACAATTGTAAATCCCTTGACATACAAAATCATAAATTATCCTTGCTTAGCATGCTCTCAAAGGCATTGTAGAAGAAGTTTGAATACACGATGTGCAAATCTATGAGATTGAAAATAAACCAAAACAACACAATGTGTTTATCAATTATGTGGCAATCCTCTAAAACATAGATAAATCACAATCATTCCTCTAACATATCTGTAAATAGTGTAATTACAAGAAACCATCTATCACAATCAAAACAACATCAAGCCTAGAGTTAAGTGCATTTATTCATTCATTTATTTCTATGCATATTTATTAATATATTTATTTATTAATAACAATCACATCTCTTTATTCTAGGATACTTGCTTACCATTGTAGATTAATTAATTTAATATAGTTAAGCAAGTGTTATTCGCTAGTAAAATTAATTTATCTTACACTTCTTAGGTAGGTTTTATTCTTATGATTCATCCTTGTACATTAGGATTTCACATTTGATATGTTTAAGTGTCCATATTTTATATTTAATTTGATTAAAGTTTAGATGAACCCTGTATTTGATCTTTGAACATTTCTATTATCCTAATCAATGTTTGGTCCTTTATTTTTTTACTCATACCTACCTACCCTTTGTTTTCTTGTCAAACATTAGCTCATTTATCATGGATAATCATGATCCTTAGTCAGGATTATTTTCACGCGTGCACACACACACACACACACATCAAGGATTATAAAGCTTTCATGTCTTATTGATTTTTATCCTTTAGTCCTTTGACAATATTACTTCTCAATTTCATATTGATGATGCTTCATGTTCCATGAGAGAATTATTTGCATATCTATCTAGTTTCTCCTTCATGGACCTTGTTGGTGCCTATTAGTTTCTCCTCCTTGTTTGATAGATGATGATGTTGCAACCCTACCTTTTAGCAATATATCTAGGGATGATGTTACACATTCCATGTCTTTTCATGACATTACTAAGTCTTGTGATGTTGTTTTTACTATATTTCATAAGAGCTCTATTTCTATACCCTTAGTGTCATGTTCTTTTAATATACATTTTGTGAGGACTCCAAGGTTCGTAATGTATATGAGCTGCCACTTGACATATAAGATGATGATATGTGTTTTCTATCTTATGATTTTATAGTGCATTATGATTCATTGCATGTTGAAGTTGAACCTTATGGTGATAGTTTTTTTACAGTCTAATGTTATCTAATTGTTTAAAATAATTCATTACTTTTACTACAACATGTTACTACCTAAATTAGCAAGTCCTAAATTTTCAATATGGTGGATTCCTTCCTCCTTTGTTGCTATGTTAGCCTTTTTATTCTCACCATAGATTTTTTTTTGGCATGTTTCTTGATCAATGAATATCCCTTGGTCAAATTTTGCATAGTCATTGTCCCCTTCATTCCCCCATGTGACTATCAATGTGTTAACAATTACAAAAATCCAAGAAAATTGAATTGTGGGATTTTTAAAGGTTATTTCTCTTTGTTTATTAGTATTTGAGGCTATTGGGTTTTTCCTTACCTAGATATCATTTAGTTGCCCCTTTGAAACCTTGATCCTTTGTGTTAAGTCATTCATTTCATTAGATATTTGTGCCTTTCTTCCTTGAATAACATTTTCTTGGACCCCTAATATTTAAATTTTGGTTTCCTTGTCTTTGCCTTAAGCTTCCTTTTGTCACTATATAGTTTTGGAGTTTCTCTTCCCCTAGTATAATTTCCAAGATCCTCATGATCTTGAAAACCTAGACTCCATTTTCTTTCCCTTGGCTTACCCTTATGTGGGTACCTAGAAGTCCCTGCCCTTGATCCCTGATTTCTTCCTTTCTCCATCCCTCAAACCTTTCCTTCCTTTCCTTATTCTGGAGTTCATGTGAACACTAAAACCTTGACACTCTTTCATGGTTCCCAAGAGCTCTGAACTTTAAAGGAACCCCAAACCTTAACACCAATTCCTTAATGACAAGTCCTATATAATCCCCACCTCCTTTCAATTTCAACCATCCCTCTTTCCAAGTATATTTTATTAGGTATCCCTAACCCACAATCAATAAAATTTTGAAATTCCCACCAGTTCACCATTCGACTCTTTGAAATCTTTAAAACACAATTCCACCCACTTCCATGGCTCATCCACCTCTTCATTATTACCATATTTGACCTTGTAACTACCTAGCCATCCCTTCCTATTTGAGATACCATGTGTTTTCTCTCACCATATTTTCTTGTGCAATTCTATTAGGGTTTAAATGAAGAGTGACAACTTCTAATGTATTACAAATCATTTGTAATAGTATTTCCTATGTTTTTTTTTTAAAACCAAAGTGGACTAGCCACCATAATTATATTAATAAAACTAATTCAAGGACTCATCCATGGAAGAATTAGGAAGAAACCCTAGAATCATTGTCATATACATGCAAGGTAATGATATTGATCTTTACAATTGGCTTTTGACATGAAATCCATGACTCCTTGAAGGATTATACAAACAGAATCCCTTGATAGGGTAGATACAAAAAGGATGTCAATTTTGGCTATATCCCCCAAAAATCCCACTATTAGGGATCACTAATGAAACATGGTAGAGGCAATTTTACTTGAAAACCAACCAATACAGTGTGAGATTAACATTCATCCATGGGAGAGGATGGCTGCAGCACATGGTCCCATGCCAACTCCCAACCCATAGGAGGAGCTGATGGATTGACCGACTCCCAACCATCAAGGAAAACTAGAGCAACAGGAGGATTGGTAGATGATAGAGCCAAAGAAAGAGGAACATTCAGGTCAGGAACCCGCTCCGAAGCACTGAAAGGTAAAGCATTGCAAGGCAAAGTCACCGGTGGGATAAGTGGTTGTGCCAATGGAGAAGGTGAGAACAAGATATCCAACACCACATGAGCTAGGTGCCTAATCTTGTCAGCAAGATCCTTACCAAGAGCAAGGCACACAATTTGCAGGTTGGCGTTGATAATTCGGTAACTATATTTTTCCATGGCCCATTTGAAACTATCATAGGCCATCAGGTGTTTGTGGCTTGACATGAGTTCATGGTGAGAGAAAAGACCACCCACCAGTGCCTTTCCTACCCATAGATCATACTTTTGCAAGGTACCAATGAGTCGGTTGTCTGAAATGAGTTATGGGCATACTATTTTGTTGGCAATAGCGAGCACTAGATCAAACGATTGTAGGAGATCCATCAGATTGGATAAAAAAATGGACACCAGTTGTGTTGGGAATAGAATTAATTTGGTCCTTGGAGAAAGCACATGTTCTCCAATAGCCCTGGGAACAGCCCTGTAATGGACCATGGAATGGCACATGAAAATTTGATCAATCTCAGGGTCATTAATTCAATTTGGGAAGGGGAGCTCAGTGATAGGTGGAGATAAGAACACCCTAAAATTTTTGGGCAGCATCTTGGCATGAAGATGACCACAAGAAGCACAACGTGGAAACTCCATATTGAAGATGAAGCTCAGTGACATACCATGAATCTAGACTAGAGAAAATAAAACTGCTTTGCATTGGTAAAAGAAAAGGTATTTGAAGGTGGTAGGGAGCTTGTAGTACTCGTGTCAATTAAGGAAAATCTCCCATAATCTTTGCATCATAGTGTAGTGGTACAAAACTCATAATAAAACATAGTGCATGTCTTGAAACCCTTACAAAACACCCATGTGATTAATTACATATCTGCAAGTGCAATGTACTTAAGATGGGCTACAAATTAATAGTGGCGACTCATAGCTGAAGATTGATGTTGCAAATTAATGACCCTGAGATTACGAATTCATTACTACATAATAAAGCCACACTCCCACACAGAAGCAGTACTCTGCCATGTGGGCTATTGATGCGCTGTAACATTTTCCGCCAAGTGACGAACACAACTCAATCCAATGGAGGCCGAGTTGATAGTTAACACATGAGGGTAGTCACAAATCCACACATTTGAACATGTTCCATCACATGGTGTCTTATCCAAATCAAGTAATTCCTATAATTTTACATCCTATTTAATGATTTCACCAGGTGAACGTGTCATCTCCTCGTGTCCATCACAACCCTTGTTAGAAAGGTGGTTTGCCAATGCATTACCTTCCCTCAATGTGTGAGAAATGAGTACTTTTGGAAAGGATTCTAATAAATGCCAAATTTGTTGAAAGATATATGTTAGCCTCCAATTATGTGATTCACATTTGATACATGCATTAATTATAATCAGCGAATCACCTTCTATATGGATATGATGAAATCCTCTAGTTTTGGCCAATACTAAACCTGCAAATAAAGCCTGAGCCTCTACCATATTATTTGATCCTTGTGGGAGAAGACAACATTTTAATGCCAGTAGTGAGCCTTGATGATCATAGATGCACACACCTGCTCCTGATTTCCTTGGGTTGCCTCTTGAAGAATCGTCAAAATTTATTTTAACAACCCCTTTAGAGGGCGGTATCCACTTGACCGAAGCTCTATTTTGTGCCTTAGTAGATGTGATTTGCTGACACCATCCAAAAGGCACGTGTATGTTTTTCCATTCACACAAGATAGAGTTGTCCCAACTTGTCATGACTAAATTATATCTGAGCTTGCTGTGACTAGCATTCACTATTTCAGATATTGATCTTTCCAATTCTGAGGTAACAACTTGAATGGGTGAGGATATCTTGCAGAAAATTCTTTTGTTCCATTCCCACCATATTGCCCACACTACTAATGCAGGTATGCATTTCCAAATAGCTAAGAAAAGGGATGTGGAATAAAGTTATGGCCATGACTCAAATAAGTCCCATAATTTGGATGGCAGTGGTGTGGAATAGTGCAATTTCCCAAGGACAAATAACCAGCAGTCCTGTGCAAATGGGCAATTTAGAAATAGGTGGTCTGCATCTTCCTTCTGGCTATCACAAAGTAGAAAATTGAATGGTTGTGCAATGTTTAATCTGTGTAAACGATCACTGGTTAGTTCCCTGTTCTTTAATTCTATCCAAGCAAAACATCCGACTTTAGGCAGAGTCAGATGATTCTAGCAGAATGAGTAAGCTCAAGATGGTTTTTTATTGGTATTTCACTGTTGGATAAGTTTGTATCCTTCTTTGATGGTGAAGTTCCCATATTTCCTTGGGGCCCATATCAGTTTATCCTCCAAGTCTGAGAGGTAGACCATTTTTTCTGAAAAAATATTTTCCAAACGTTGTATTCCCCAAGGGGATAGAGGCAAATCATGAGGGTCTTTCCAAATCACCTTCCTTGAGAATAAGCATATTGCTGAAACATAGTCACACAAGTAAGTACCCCATTCATTTTTTGAAGTAGCAACAATGTTCTCAATATCATCCAATTTGGACAGGGGTGGTGCACCATTCCATGAGTCATGCCAAAATTTAACTGAGAAACCATTATTCACTTGCCAAGTGATGAGGTCAATTACTATTTCTCTAGAGGAAATCATGAAATCCCAGATAACTGAACCTTTAGGGAGGTCTAGCAAAGTGAGAATTCTTACTGGATTGGTGTCATCTAACTACTTCTTTTCCATAATTTGGCACCAAGTGTTTTGAGATTTGGTGTACATTTGCCAGATAAATTTTTCCCCAAAAGCCTGATTTCACTTTTGCAGATCATGAATCCCCGCACCTCCTAGTTGTTTGACCTAAGCCATGTTATCTAGAGAGACCAAAGGGATTTTCTTCCCACCATTCATATTTCCTGTCCATAAAAATTCTCTCAACAACTTTTGAATGGTTTGAATTATTGAAGGGGGTGCTTTGAGGACTGATAAATAATAGTTTGGGATTGCTGACAGTACTATTTTAATAAGTAATATTCTTCCTGAAAGAGATAGCCATCTTTCTTTCCATGCTACTACTCTAGACTTGATCCTATCGATGATAGGTGTCCAATAACTAATTTTTGTTGCCCCCATAAAGAATGGAATTCCAAGATATATAGATGGAAGGAAGTCAACTTTGAATCCTAGAAGATTGACAATCCTGTTGGATATAATCTGATTGGTATTAAACAAATATATTTTTGATTTTAGGGGGTTAAATTTTTGATTTGAGGCTACTATGTAAAGGTCCAACACTTGTTTGATCTGTCTGGCCTTTGAGATATTGAACACTCCAAAAAGTAAAGTGTCATCTGCAAAGAGGGAGTGTGTCACTGAAATGTCTATCTGACCTATCTAGACTCCTTGCCAGCTGCCTAAAGCTTGCTTTTTCTGGATGAGCCTACTAAAAGATTCGACCATGAGGATGAATAACACTGGTAACAAGGGGTTACCCTATCTAATCCCTTGTGTGGATGAAAAGAAACCAGCAGGCATCCCATTTATCAATACTGAGAATCCAACACTTGATATGCAGGCTCTGATCCATTTACACCAGCCTTTTGCAAAGCCAAATTTATGCAAGACTTTGAGTAGAAAATCCCAGTTTACCCTGTCATATGCCTTCATCATGTCCAACTTGATGATGAAGTGTGATGATTTACTACAATTAATGGAATGAAGTGCTTCGTGTGCCACTAGAGCCCCTTCCATTGTTTCTCTACCTGGTACAAATCCACCTTTTGGCTACAATACAAGGCTTGGAATCAAATGCTGCATTCTGAAATATATAGCCTTTGTGATAATCTTATAAACAATGTTGCATAAAGAAATTGGGTGAAATTCTACAAACGATTTGGGTGTCTTGACTTTAGGGATGATGGCTATGTTTGTGGTGTTGAAATACTTTAACATGGATTTACTAGTTCTGGATTCTTCTATTACACCCAGTAAATACCATCCAATCCAATCCCAGCATGATTGAAAGAATAAAGCAGTAAAGTCATCTGGTCCAGCTGCTTTGTCTGGAGGAAAAGAGAAGACTACTTTTTTGAGTTCCTAAATTGTGAACAGTGCCATTAGTTTCAAATTATCAACTTTTGTAACTATTAAAGGAATTGCCTCGAGAAGTTCATCCATTGGTGGGTCTACTGAACCAAGTAGATAAGGGGGGGCTAATAGTTTTTGGAAATATCTGACTCCTTCTTCTTGTATGCTTTGAGGCTTAGATAGTAGAATGCCAGTTTCAACATTAGTGATAGAGAAAATGTGATTAACGACTATTTTTTATTTTGCTGAAGCATGGAAATATTTCATATTCCTGTCCCCCTCCTGCAGCCATAATTCCCTCAATTTTTGTCTCCAGTATTCCTCTTCTCTATTGCATATTTCTTCCCAATCTTGCATGAGGTTTTTCTGAATGATATAGGAATCATTGTCCATTCCTTGTTTAATGATCTTGCTGAAGATGGTTTCCAATTTGTTCTTAACTACTTCTTTTTCCTTGAAGATGTTTTTGAAGACCTCTTCATTCCACTTTTTGATCTGAATTTTGATATGTTTCATCTTGTGTGCAAACTGATACATTTTAGAACCCTTTATAAACAGTGCACTAACCCACCACTGTCTGACTAGGGGCAAAAAGGTTGGATGGCGCAACCACATTCCTTCAAATTTGAAGGATGGCCTATGCTGAAATCCCTGATTGGCTATATTAGGACTCAGTTGGAGGCACATAGGGAAGTGATTTGAACCTGGCCGGGGCATGATTTCTGACTGAAGTGTGACATTTACTAGCTTTCAATTATGTGATAGAAGGAATCTATCCAATTTGACCGCTATTTGGGAGAAATTGGACCTTTTATTAGTCCAACTAAATGATCCATTAATTGGTTCTATATCCATAAAATTATTATCTTCTACAAAATTGGAGAAATCTTGAATAGTTCTCATCAGTGGACATATTCCTCCACTTTTTTCAGATAATTTTAGTATGACATTAAAGTCACCACCCATAATGATATGTTGATTTGGTAGAAGCTAAATCATATGAGTGAGTTCCCTCAATAGTGTCTACTTATCCAATGTTGACGTGGGGCCATAGACATTGATCAGTAGAAAGTTTATGTCAAAGCACTTCATATTAATGGCTTGCCAGTTATCTTCCTAATTTGAAAACTGCCCTTGAATTGATTTAGGATCCCAGAGGACAGCCAGACCCCCTGACGCACCAACTATCAGGCTATGGGTTGTGTTCCAATTTGACCACTTTCCAATTGACTTATCAAAAGTCTCTTTTGACAACTTTGTTTCTTGGAGAAGTATAACATCTATTTTCAAAGAATCTAGCTCTTGCTTGATTCTATTTCTTTTGTCAGAGGCATTTAGGCCTATGACATTCCATGAAGCTATCTTCATGGTTGACAAGGAGAACCCTTGGTTCTCCTCATCAATATTTTAGAGGGTGTGAATTTCCCATCCAATGTTGATTGGATACCTACAACAATTTCTTCTTTGACTAGATTACTTTTGAGTTTTCTCCCCCTCTTTTTTGGTATTGCCTTGGACTATGTATTTTGAGAGGGTGTTTGCTTAATTGATAGGGATAAGCTATGATCAAATGTCGGCAATGGTGATTTTGGCTCAAATGTGGAAGTTTCTAATACAATGATGTGATCCTGAATATCGTGTTCTTGACTCTGATCTGGTTCCACAAATGTGTTGTTCTGAATCTAGTCTCTTATATATTTGGTTACGTCCTCATCCAGATTGAAGGAGGACTCCTCATATGTGATGCCTTGAGTACACCCAATGTTTTCTATTGTATCCATGTCTTTGATTTGCTTGATTGTGTCCTCATCTAGATTATAGGCAGGCTCATCAAATATGGAGCTTTTAATGATCCCACTGTTGTTTATGTCATCCTTGTGATCAGATTGTTGGATCCATCCATTATGGGGCTCTAATGTATGAACCTCTCTCTCCTCTAGAGAAAGCTACTTAACACATGCTTGTGAATGAGTTGGCTTATTGACAGGTTGATCATGATGGACATGCCTGACAAAGTTGTTTGCTTGCTGATCATCTATTGGATTCTGACCAGCTTCATGAAAAATTACACCCTCCTCTTCTGCTATTTCATATATAATTTTAGTAGCCAGTTTTGTAAGTAGCTGATTTGAAAGTTTCCTAGCTCGAAGATTTACTATGGCCTCTTTGTTAAGCACATTGTGTGTAATTGGCATCTTAATAGGAGAGTCTCGAAACATAAGCTAATGAACTAAGTTATCCATATCTTGATTACGTGGAGCTGTAGATTCCCATCCTAATAAAAGGACCTTGCTCAAAGTTATTTAGAAACAAAAGTATATATCTTAGCGCAAAAAAGAAGAAGATGGATGCCTTATATGACTTAAAGAAAGCTTGTAAAGGCATATCTTGGGCAAGCTCTGATAGATCTATTGAAGGAATTTGTGAACCCATGTGCTGAGAACTTTGGAAAGAAGATTGAATTGAACATTGAAGAGGAATTGTACAATGGTCCTCACATACCACCAATGTTGGAAGTGACTTTGGGTTACAGTGAACTGTGAAATGACCTAGCTAGTGTTGGAATGAAAGAATAACATCCTCATGCTGAAGAACAATTTCCTGAACACAATGCCCCCATTTTGATTTTAAGGTAATGTGATTTGGTAGTCCCTTAGCCGGATCAAGAAGAATGCACACTCTAACCTCTCGATGTGGATGCTCAAAAGGGATTAGATCATGCTTAGCAAAGATTCCAAGTCTGTTGGCAATTATGAACTATTATTTCCAAATCTCTGTATTCCAAAGGTAATCGAGGCAATGCAATCCAAATAGGAAAGAATAAAGGAGATCTGCTATTTAGCATTACATTAGGGGTCCATACTGAAGTAAAGAGACTCGAGCCTTTGCAAAACCAACTTTTAACCTTATGAGTAACATCCCTCTTTTTAGCAAAATCAAACTTAGCAAGAAAATAACCCAACTCAACATTCAACCAATAAACATCAGACAAACCCAGCCAGTTCTGAAAGGCCCAAGACTTAATATCATCAATAGAAAGATCTGAATTCAAAAACTTACCTATTAGAGCTCTATCATGAAAATGGTCAACTTGGTCCTGAAGCAAGCGTTCTAGCAATATTATAGTAGTAGAAGAACAAGGACCATTTCCATGTGAAGAGATAACTGTGTGTGAAGGAGTCTGCAACTGTTTGGCTTGCCAGGCTTGTGTAGACTTTTTTGGATTGAGGGGTGCTCTGCTAAAAACTTGTTGATGAGCCTTAGGTGTAAACCCAGTAGGAATCTGGTTAGCATTACTGGGATCAAGTTGATCTGTATTAGGGCCAGAAGAATAACAGATGATAACAGGGGAGCCAGGTGGGGTGCCTTCACATATGTCAAAAATTGGTTGCTTCTGATTGACTCACCTCCTACCGAACCCCTTTTGTTTGAAAAAATGGCCTGATTTGTTATAACGGGATCGAGAGGAATTTGAAATTTTTTCCCACCCATTTGCCTTGTTGAAAAAACCCCAATCTAAAGAGGTGAGATCCTATTTGAAGGAGGCCGCATGCTTCATGGCAGCTTGCCTAGTCGACTCCCCAACCTCAAAGGTAGAAATGCCATTAAATCTAGGAGGATTGACCATGAGATTAGTGACATTCCCTTGAGACCTAGATTTTTCATTTTCACCTAGCTTCTGCCCATGATTGTGATGATTCCCTTAGTTCTTTTGACTAGATGACTTGACATGAAACCTGGGGTTGACAAAAAAAGGCTTCGTAGGTTGAACCGTCACTTTTCCTCTAAATATCTTCATGAAGTCATCCAGGGGAATAAAATCGATGATGACTATTCAACACGTCTGCATCATATTTTTGAGCTTGCTGAAAACCCTTATCATGGCCAAAATGCTTGAACTTCTGACTCTGCGCCTGCGACTGACGCCCTTTGCCAAAAGCTCACCAGTCCTGAGCAACAAGTCCCTGTTCATGGCATAACTATTTAAACAATTGGTCCTGCGACTGTAACTGCTGCCTTCTACCGTATGACCACCATTCCTGCCCTCTGCTTGCCATCATCTGTTTCCTCTTTCTTCTTCCAACTGTAACCTTTATATTATCATCTCCTTAGAAATAATAACAAAATATCATCCTTCAAAACCTCATGATAATTCTAGTGGGCTCATTTTTCTAGTCTTTCCTATGTTGTATGTGGGTAAATATAACTTTGAAATGTATTTATCAAGTATATTAATCACATGGAATATTGTATTTAATTATCATGAAAATAGAAATCTACTTTGTATGATATTTTATTTGATGAAATCTATTTCTTTGCTATCTTTGACAATATTATCTAATAGAATGAGCAATGGTCCACATTGATGAAGGGTCAATCATCCATCATTTAGTCACCTCCATATTGGTTAGCTATAAGGGCCAATTAGGAGTGGAGTAGATATCATAATTGTTCATGTAAAAAAAAAGATATTATTTAATTTATTTTCCATTTTATTTTTTACATGATTTTATGTTATGCGAAATCAATTTCCATATACTTATCTATAACCCCACATGCTTAAGGATGAAGTAATAAGGCCCCGTTTGGTTAGTGGAATTGGGGTGGAATTGGGTGCCGAACTTCCACTTTTTTCCCAAATCTATTGTTTGGGACGCTAAACTACAATTCGGGTTTTGGAGATCAAAATCCAGTTTAGGCACCAAAATCGATGACACTATCTTCCCACCCAATAAGTGTAATTTGAAATCATCTTTTGGGTTTTGGGTTTTTGTGAACCCCATTTAATTGGCCATTATTATTTTAGCTTATTGTGGATGCTACCACAGTTATTATTTCAGCTCACTTTTTTGCTTTCAAAAAATAAAAGTTCTGATTTCTGTTCATTCTATTTCAATTGGGAATGGGCAATGCGCTGGAGACTCTATGTGGGCATGCATTCAGAGCTAAACAACTTCAGATGCTAGGAGTTTATATGCAACGCTCTTTTGTTATATTATTTGCAATTGTCTGTCTTATGAACACCATTTATGTGTGGGTAGCACAGATTCTGAAGCTCATCGGTGAAGAAGATGACATTACGGAATTCACAGGGAAATTCAGACTGTGGATGCTACCATAGTTATTTGCTTATTGACAACCAAACACAAAAGATGGATTGTCTTAGTCATCTTCTGGGTCAACCAAACGGTCCAAACTATCTTCCGAATACACAAAACTGAAATTTCAAAACCTTATTTTGAGATAATCAGATTTTGAATCAAATTCTAATTCCTCAACCAAACAGAGCCTAAATAAGTGAGATTAATTATCTATAAGCACACATGCTTAAGGATGAAGTAAGGGAGATTAATTATTATATTGAAGAATTCTTAAGTTTTTACATAGTGAAAGACTTTATTATTAAAAATGAATAAAATTATTATGTAGTTATTTTGTTTTTTATTTCACATCAATATGCGCTACTACTTTTGAACTGATTATTTTGCTAATACCACTGCATCAAGACCATTATCCCTAAATCATCTCTTAGAACTAACTAACTAGCTTCAGAAACAAAAACCCATTGCCTGGATCACATCCTCCTATTTATATTTTCTAAAATCTTTACCTGAAAGCAGTTTAGATGCCTTTGGTGCCAGTCCGGAACCAGTAAAAAGTGCAAGAACACAAAACTGGTCGTAAACAAATCTGTATGCTACGAATTTATCTTTGTTCGAATTCCATTCACTGTATATCTAATTGCTTCTGCATGGTATTGTACACACTAAAATGGTGCACTTCTATGAACCATTAGATGCAAGGTTGCTCAAGAATGAGGCCTCACAAAGCGGCTCATAGCTCTTTATGCATGGAGTTGCAAGGGACTATGATGTGTTTTCTCTCAGCTAAAGCTACAAGCTTGTGACCTTGCTAGTCAACCACACAATGAGAGATTCAAAATGAAGACAAGGGCAACAATGCCAATATCTCCAAGAATCACTATGAAGATGCAATGCAAGCTATATGAGAATGAAATCTAAGCTATGGAAATGAAAGTACAATGCAACTAATCTATGAAAGGAAATAGCAATGGATTACAATGCCTCCTATTTAGACTATGTGAGCTTATTCTATTGCATAAAAGGAAATCTATACCAAGAATGCCATTATCATGCAACTAAGAAAGAAAATATGCAACTAAATGATGAAAGCAACAAGTCTTCAATATCTTCAAAAGCTCCAAATGTACCTAGAAAACCTGCAGCATAACAATAGCATGAAAGAGATGGTATATGCAAATGGAGGAGAGAGCTCTCCTTTTATAAAAAATGTAAAGAAATGGACCATTGAGATTAAGAGGCAAAAAGTTTTAATCAGCGGTGGAGCTTGAAAGAGGAGCAATCCATGTGCACACATATCCTCTAATAGGAAAATAAGAGTTGACTTTATGTCCATATGAGACAAAAAGTGCTTTTCTCCTTTTTATAAAATATGAAAAATGCTTTATTTGTGCAACTTAGGATAAGAGGAAAAGGTGGGCTTTTTAAAAAAGGGAGGAAATATTCCTTTTAAATAAATAAAGACTTAGGATAAATGGTTAGCCCATAGGATAAAAATCCAATATATGATCGAATTTAGAATTTGATCAAGAGATTGATATTGTTGAAAATATTGATTATTGATAAAAATGATTCAGGATTGATAAATCAAATAAATGGGGCCCAAAGTCTAGGTGACCATTTTCGGGTGTATACATTTGCCCCTCTTTGACTAATGTGTGATCGATTTGGGAACACATGTAGTCATAGAATGAAGTTGCAATGTGAGATCGATTTGGGATCACAAAACAACTCAGATATGAGATTGATTCGGGATCATATCCAGACAAAGCATAAACAAAAAGCATTTGAACATGAGGTCGATTCGGCATCACATTCAAAGTAAGAGATAAGAATCTCAAATTTGAGCGAAAGCTCACAAAAGATATCTGAATCAAGAAAATCAAGCAATCGGGGATGAGAATCCCATAAATACTGCCCCCTTGGAATCGAAATCAAAATCAGGTAGAGAGGAGAACAGTGGATTGATAAGGAATTGATAAGGATTTGATCAAATCTTAAGGAAATCACAATGGAATGTAAAGGTCAAATAGGTTAACCATTAGGCAATGAAAACATGCCCCAACTTGACTGAAAAGATGTAGTCAAATGTGAGAAAGGAGGGAATGGAATGAAGATGAATGAAAGACTAGAAGTTTGGAAGATATGGAAATGAAGAAATGATAATGCCCCAACAAAGATCGAAGGATTAGGCCTCAAAAGATGTAGCCAACTGCGCAGAAGAAGGGAAGATTTTGGAACATGATTTTGACTATCAAGATGACCTCGGATTTCGATTTCAAGTCCAAAAATAGATCCAGGATGTCGAAATTAGCTAGGGGTGCAATTTTTGCGCAATTCTGAGGTGTTTTGAAAATGAGGTCAAAAAGTCAAAAGACTATAAAAGGGGTCAAAATGTCATTTTCAAAAAATCATTTGTCTTTTAGTGATTTGAGAATTTCAGAGCTTTAGAGAGAGAAAATAGCCCAGTAAGCAGGAGTTCCCATCCACAGGCATCGATTCGAGCGCGCCCGGTTGCACAACCGGCCACCACACTATCCTGCCCCGGTATGTTTTCGAAAAACTCGAGCTTTTTAGTCATTTTTTGCATTTAATAGCTTATTTTAGCATATTTTTTCAAATTTTTAAATTTTAAAAAATTTTATTAGGTGAAATATCGCGTGATACTTTAGAAGTATCACGCGCTTTGGGGAGAAGTATCGTGCTATACTTCACGGGTCCCCAAAGTATCGCGCGACCTAAGGCACCAGTATCGCGTGATACTGGGCGGAAGATCGCACGATACTGGGTGAAGTATCGTGCGGTATAAGGTTTATCACCCCGCTATAGGGAGAAGTATCATGCGATACTTCTCCAAAAAAAGAATATCGCCCAGCATAAAATTTTGATTTTTAATACATTTTTGAGCAAAAATGACATGGGTCTAGACAATGTTACATTTTTGGGATGTTTTATACTGAGTTTTTGGACATCCATCATGATATGTGCTAACAACTGGCTTGGTTTTGGCTTGCAGGAGGTTTTTCCGGTGCTCATCATCAGAGTGCCGAAGGTGACAGGATTGCGGTGTGTCCGGGATCTAGGCGATCCGGGCAATGCCGACCTCAGAGCGATGGGATTCCGGTATCTGCTGAGATACCCATATATCCGAGCGGACCATGGGTTGTTGACTGCTCTTGCCGAGAGATGGCATAGTGAGCAAAACACCTTCCATCTGCCTACTGAAGAGGCATCGATCACTCTAGAGGACGTCTACAGGATCTTACAAGTGCCATGTCATGGCGAGCCAGTGAGTATAATCATGTTTTAAGATCTAATCATAAATATAATATTTCCATATGATGAAAACTGACATGATTCATTTGTTGGCACAGGTGTACTATGATCAGGATGCCATCGAGGGGCGCTGACTAGTTCAGGAGATGTTCCAGGATGTCACTATTCTAGATAGGCATATCAGCTGGGAGAGGCTGATAGATGATTTCGGCAGAGACTACCCAGTGCCATGCATAGTGGCATCTATCATTTCGCAGATCCTGATGACTGACCGCAGTCAGAAGGGTTTCCCGCTCGGATGGGCTCGGCTTTTGGTGGACTTGATTGGTAGGCCGTGGCGGATGGCATGGGGTCCTGCCATATTGGCGGAGATGTACCATGAGCTACATGAGATCGTCTATAGAGACGGTCGGACATGGGCATGCGGTGCCATCCTGGCACAGGTATGGGCGTGGGAGCACATCGCTGTGGTGCGCCCCAGGGTTCAACCGAGGGAGAGGAGGTACCCCTACATCTATAGGTACCTCAGGTTCATATCATATGCCCATAGTGGGGATATGACGTACTACAGATGGATTCTAGATGAGATAGCCTCCTTCACATAGAGGCCCTACAGGGAGGTTGAGGTTTGGGGAGATGCAACGGATGAGCTGAGCTACATGCTGTGCAGTCAGCCACTGGTAGGTCGGTATGCAGAGATTGTAGAGAGATTCTGCATCACTCGGGTATGGTGGCAGTTCGGGAGGTAGCAACGAGTCTTGACAAAGACTACCACCTATGCCAGGGCTAGAGACGAGGACGGTCATGGGTGGCTACCCATGTTGGATTATCAGCAGGCTGTCGCGGAGACAACAGGTATCAAGAGCGAGCCCTGGGAGTATTTCCCAGATATGACAGATGCAGGGGCTGATGGAGCCTACAAAGCAGAGTGGTGGAGGGTGCCCTTCCCTCGGTTTACAGTACCTAATGCATAGGTACCAGTGCCAGGAGGAGACAGAGGAGATGACGGGGGAGATGGAGGAGACGGAGGGGACAGAGGAGAGGGAGGAGGGGAGGGAGGGGATGGAGGAGATGGCAGGAGGGGGAGAGGGAGGAGGATAGAGAGAGGAGAGGGGTCAAGATTAGGTGGCCAGAAATGGTCACGGGGACAGTGATCAGTGACACCCGAGGAGGAGGCGAGACCAGCTCGCCGACAGGTGGAGGTACAGCAGGAGCAGCCTGCGGGGGGAGAGGATCTGAGAGCCCAGATATAGGCTCAGGAGGTAGAGATACAGCAGATCTGGACTACTATAGCCATGAGAGATCAGCAGCTACTGGATCTAAGGGCAGAGCGGGATCAGCAGATATCTGATCTTAGGGCAGAGATAGCACGCCGTGAGGCGATGGCACAGGCTGAGGCACTGGAGCTCCGATGAGAGTCAGCGAGAGCAGCCTATTATCACGGGTTATATCTGTAGGCCATCCCAGAGGGTGAGAGAGCACCATCATACTCTCAGCGGGTAGGGGTATCAGACGTGGTACTCGATAGGAGGGCTATGCCTCCTCCACCACCACGAGCTCCTCATGAGGGTGGTAGTGAGTCTTAGGTTTAGATGTTTTGGACATATTTTGAGACTTTTGATCCAGATTTTGGGATCTCATATTGTATTGTATATCATGACATTGTATATAGATTTATGAGATTACTGGATATTCGATGTATCATGTGTATGTGTCTCACTTGTGATGGATATATCAGTTTATGTATATTGTCTTGCCATTTTGCTCAAAATATTTATGTATGTGCTTATGTATGTTCTCTCTCATAGATGTATGTTTAATTCTCATGTGTATGATATAGACTCATGTTTCTTAAAAATGACAGTTTTTGATATAGATATGATGATATGATTAACCCCTTGTGATGAACAGGAAAAGGTTCGAGATGAAAAAGACAAGGAGTGAAAGACATGATCGAGAAGAAGAAAAGGTGAGCGCAGTCGACTGACAGGTCCATGTAGGATGAAATGGAGAGCTCTCTCCATATGCAAAATGCAACACTAGACTAACATGAACTTAAAAATGCAAACTACTATGAACGTGATTGACTTGCAAGGTCACAACGCCTATAGACATCTAATTATCATCATCGAGCATTATTGGTAGCGTCGTAAGATCATACAAGGCACACTAGCGTAACTATGTGGATATGAATATGATCTTTATCAGATAGAAATGTGGAAATCTCACCTAAGCATCAAAGACATGGAGGTCAAGATGACTAATGTAGTGAGATCACCTAAGTTTTGATATGGTGAGATTACGCTTGTATCAAGACACATGAAAGTCAGGATAGCTATAAGCATGCACTCGCAAAACAGTCAAGGATAATACCTCGTCAATCCATAGTGTCAAGTAGGACCAACATAAATGCTCATGACAGTTAGGATCAACAAAATATACCCACAAGCAGATAAAGAAAGAAAACATGTTCTCATTCCCTCAGTCTTCTAGCTATGCATCATCGAAAACCTCTCAGGGAGAGATCACTCATCAAAGAAATCCTCATAGACAGCACACAAAGAAAAATAAAGTCATCATATCATCAGCGAGTTGATTGTTTAAGTGCGTGTGTGTTGGTCATAGAGTCAAACTCTGAGTATCATATCTGCTTAGTGAGAAATATCACATTACACTTTAGACTATTGGGTAAGACACCTGATAAGTGTTAAGAAACACTCGACGCAAGGGTAGTGTTGAAAAAAACTGTTTGGGGTGGTGTTGAAAAACACTTGTTGTGAAATGCCCCAAGAGACAAACGTACCTAAAAGACCAATGCTAACAGTCATGCCCCCTAGACAAAGACAAAGACCAATTCCAGACTAAGCCAAATAAGGTCAAGGTATGAGGGAAAGGCTCAGTGTCGAGGATGCATGCTAACAAATAGGGGTGCAAAGGCCTCAAGTAGCGCCTGTTTCCAGGTTTTCACCACTTGGAATCTTTTTTCATTTTTTAATTTTTTTGAATTTTTGCTACCAAGGCGCCTATTGCTAGGTTTTCACCAAGGCACTTTTTATTTATTTTTTATTTATTTTAATTTTTTTGTATTTTTTTTAGGACTTTATATGCTTTTTAGGATTTTTTCAGCATCATATATCAATTTTTTAGAATTTTTTCAGGATCAATAAGATATGTACAAAGGATGCCCCCAGACAGAATGGGCATCAAGGATAGAACTTCTTGAGGTGTACAATGTTGATGGGATCAGGGAGCTATTCTCCATCAAGGTCTGACAGTAAATACGCACCAGTACCAAAAGCAGCTGTAATAACATATGGTCCAAGCCAGTTAGGTTCAAACTTGCCCTTTTGCTCTCTATGTTGTTGGTTCTTAGGGTTCTCTCGCAAAACAAGATCACCTATTTGAAATTCTCTAGGGTGAACTTTCTTGTTGAATGCCTTGGACATACGCTTCTGATACACTCTCATATGATCAAAGGAAGCCTTACGCTTCTCATCTAGAAGTTCTAATTCCTGTAGCCTCATGGCGTGGTAATCCTCATCTATAATCAAACCTTTGAGTGAGACTCTAAGTGATGGTATCTCGACTTCTAAAGGCAATATTGCTTCAGCACCATAGGTGAGAGAGAAAGGAGTGGCTCTTGTAGGTGTGCGAATGCTTGTTCTGTAAGCCCATTGTGCTGGATTGATTTGTAATTGCCAATCCCTACCATTCTTGTGTACTGTTCTATGAAGAATCTTAAGAATGGTTTTGTTAGAAGCTTCTGCCTGTCCGTTTCCCTATGGAAAATAGATAGAGGACCAGTGTTGCTTGATTTTAAACTTTTTGCATAGGTGCTTTAGGTCTTTATTCTTAAATTGACCTCCATTGTCAGTAATGATCTCAGAAGGCACTCCAAATCGGCAAATGATATGATTCAAGATGAACAAAGAAATGGTCCTTCTTGAAGCAACAGAAAGTGGCACAGCTTCCACCCATTTTGTGAAGTAGTCAGTGGCAGTAATAATGAACTTGTGTCCACCTGATGAGTTGGGATGAATCTGCCCAACCAAATCAAAGGCCCAGTGCTGAAATGGCCAATGAGAAACAGAAGGGATCAGCTCCCTACCTGGAGCATGAATCAGGTTGCCATGTTTCTGACATTTTTCACATGACTTAGCAAAGGTGACTGCATCTATCTGCATTGTGGGCCAATAATATCCCGCCCTAAGCAACCTTCGGGCCATGGCAAGACCATTAGAATGTCCACCACAAATGCCCTCATGGATGTCAGCTAACGCTTGGTTGGATTCCTCCTTTTCCAAGCACCTAAGGAGCGTCCCATCTAAACCCCTCCTATATAAATCACTAGAGATGAGGGTGTGGCGAGAAGCGTTACGGATGAGGTTTTGGCATTCAAAGTGGTTGAATGTGTTGGGGATGATGCCATCACAAAGATATGAATAGATAGCACCATATCGGGAAGACTCATGTGTGATAATGGCACAAATGACATGGCTTTCAGACGAGTCAAAGATGGGATGGTGTAGCTCTTCCACTAGGAATTCAAATCTAGATTCATGTGTCTCCAACTGAAGAAGTGAAGCTAATGTGGCCATGGCATCTGTAGCTTTGTTCTTTGTCCTAGGGATCTGTTGAAATGTCACAAAGGTGAAATAGCATCTCAAAGAATCAACCATCTTTTTATAGGGTATCAATTTGTCATCCTTGGTTTGATACTCTTCATTGACTTGGTTGATGATTAGCTGGGAATCCCCAAAGACATGTAACTCTGTGATGTTCCATTCTATAGCCATTCGCAAGCCATTAGTTAAAGCTTCATATTCTACAATATTATTGGTACATGGGAATAATAGTTTGTAAGACTTCGGAATGTTGTACCCATGTGGAGAAACAAATAACACTCCAGCACCTGATCCATTTTGCATGCGGGAACCATCAAAGAACATTGTCCAAGTGCGAGTAGTTGTATACAAGATGTGTTCGTCTGGGAATTCCACTTGGACTGGCATACTATCCTGGATTGGAAAATCAGCTAATTGGTCGGCAATAGCTTACCCTTTTATTGCCTTCCTTTCAACGTACTCTATGTCAAATTCAGTGAGGACCATCATCCATTTAGCAAGTCTACCCGTCAGGGTAGCCTTGCTAAGCAAGTATTTAAGGGGATCAATTTTGGCAACCAAATGTATGGTATGGGCAAGCATGTAGTGGTGCAACTTTTGAGAAGCAAACACCACCGCGAGACAAGACTTCTCAATATTATTGTAATTGATCTCATAGGAGACTAGAGTACGAATGATATAGTATATGGCCCGTTCTTTCCCAGTATCATCTGTTTGAGCCAATAATGCCCCCAGGGAAGTGTCTGTAGCTGAAATATATAGGATCAATGGTTTCCCTGGAATAGGAGGCATTAGGATCGGAGGATTGGCCAAGTATTGTTTGATCTGATCTAGGCTCTTTTGACAATCCTCGTTCCAAACACAAGAAGCACCCTTATGCAATGTCTTGTTGAAGGGTTGCGCTCTATTTGCAAGCTGAGAAATAAACCTCCTAATTGATTGAAGACGTCCTTGAAGACTTCTCATTTGGCTGATATTCTGAGGAGGTGGCATATCTAATATTGCTTGGACCTTTTCGGGGTCAACCTCGATACCTTTTGCTAATATTATGAATCCTAAAAGTTTACCTGAGGTGACGCCAAATGCGCACTTCTTTGGATTCAATCTGAGTTGAAATTGTTCCATACGATCTAGAATTACTTCCAGATCATTAAGGTGCGTGTCCCTTTTTCTTGATTTTGCCAGGGTATCATCCACATAATCTTCCATATTTTTGTGCATCATATCATGAAAGATAGTCATCATAGCTCTTTGGTAGGTTGCTCCTGCATTCTTTAACCCGAATGGCATGATGTTCCAGCAATAGGTTCCCCATGCACATGTGAATGCTATTTTCTCTTGGTCTTCAGGAGCTATTTTGATTTGATTATACCCCGAGAAACCATCCATTAGAGAATATATGTCATAGCCCACCGTCATGTCCACTATCATGTCAATGTTTGGAAGTGGAAAATCGTCCTTTGGGCATGCTTTGTTTAAATCTCTAAAATCTGTGCAGACACGAATGGACCCATCATGTTTGGAGACAGGTACTATGTTTGAGATCCATTCTGCATAATCGATGGCTCTAATAAATCCATCTCTCAAAAGTTTTTCTAATTCCCCTTTGACAAGTAGAGCTACATGTGGATGCATTTTTCTTAATCTCTATTTTACTGGCTTGACTCCTGGAGCTATGGATAAGTGATGCATTATGAGATTCGTGTCAAGCCCTGGCATGTCTGAGTAGGTCCATGCAAAATTAATTTTCTTTTTTTGTAAAAACTGTACATATGCCTTGGTTTCTTCCTCTGATAAAGACTGAGCAAGATGGACTATCTGAGGATTTTCTTCTGTGTTTAAATTGACTGGCTTTGTTGGTTCAATCAATATTGATGATCTATCCTGGAAATAACTCGGCAAGTTATTAAGTACCCCATCCTTAGGTGCCTCAAAGAGGTTTTCGCCTTCGGATACGTCATTTCTTTTTACTATTTTTAGTTCTGACACCGCCACAAAGTGGTTTTCGCCATCAGACCTATTTTTCTTTTTCTCTTTTATTTTGAGACTGAGGTACTTAATATCAGGCTCTGTCATGCTGGTTGTTGGTTCACTGGTGGAAGAAGCCACGGGTTCAAGAGAATTCAAATAGTAGGCAATTTCGTAATCATTGTGGAAGGTGAGGAATGTGGGCTCTTGATGGCGCTGAGACCAGTCAATTAGGTCAAAGTGAACAAGGGGTAAGTCAATGGCCGGTTTGATGTTGTTTATGCGAAAGGTGTCATCTCTGGTGACCATATAATCGGAGTTCATCAAGTCTTCTCCTAAGATACCCAAATTAGGACTCATCCTATCAAACAAAGCGTCGTCCACTAAGGTGATTTGAGGAGGGCAATCCTCTAGTCTGACACTAGGATCATTAGTCGCATCAGGTTGGGTACTATAGGCACGGATAATATCCATGTCCAGATCAATTGTTCATCTGAAAGTGAGTCCCATCCATATTCATGGGAGTCTGTCTCTGAGTCATCATTTAGGCCTCGTGATGTAGAAGCCTCAAGGTTAGGAAGGGTTTTCCCCTCTCTAGTGCTAGTATTGGTACTATCCATCGCAGCTAGGACAGTAACACTTTCCTTTGTCGGTCTAGCAGTCACACAGTCACTATCCATCGCAGCTGGGATAGTAGGACTATCAAGCATCAAATCTGTGGAATCTCCCCAAAGGAGCTTCGTTGAGGGCACCCAATCATTAGACACATCTTGTTGGTTGGAAAGATCAGGCGTATAATCTGCATCACTGTCACTATCCGTCGCAGCTGGGATAGGGACACCTTTCTTCTTCTTATTCTCAAAACCTAAGCCAATCGTGGACTTGTTCTTTCGTCCGAAGAGAGTATGATCAAGAGGGTCAGCTTGAGCATCCAGCCTATGACTAAGGGGACCATATCTTGGATAACCCATATTCTTAACCATTGTGTATCCTTTCCCATAAGCTTTAGGTGGAGGAGCAAAATTCTCATTGTGTTTGTATTTCTCTTCGTGATAGATCCAGTCCCTTATGGCAACTTCCTCTTTCTCTTCCTGAATGGGGACCGAAGACTCAAAAAATTTCCCAAATAATATCATTGCTGATGACGAAGGCTTCACATTTGGGTATGGTCTCCCATAAGACCTGGGAGAGATTGGCATGTTTGTAAAAGAATCAATCTTATAATCTCCCATCCCAAGATCCATGGTCTTGAACTTCTGCTTGCATTGTTCAAGTGAACTACTAGGACTATCAGCTTCCCTATTCAAAGGTACATGTGATCCCGTAGAAATGTTATTAACTGATAAAGCACTATCTCCAGGGATGCAAATTTCTACACCATTATGGGGAAACTTTACACACTGGTGATATGTTGATGGGACTGCCTGCATTTCGTGAATCCATGGCCTACCTAGCAAAATGTTGTAGGCTAGAGGTCCAACATCAACAATTTGAAATAATATATCTTTTTCTACGGGACCAATGCGAATAGGCAAAATAGCCAATCCCTTAGAACTTCTTTCTGCTTCGTCATATGCTTTGATTGTGATCCTTTTCTTTGTGTCAATGACGTTCTTGGAATATCCTAGAGCTAGCAACAAACTCAGGGTACAAATATTGAGCCCCGCACCCCCATCTATCAGTACACGCCTAACACGGGTTTTATGAATCATGACTTCAATGTGTAAGGCCAAGTTATGTGGGTGACTGATGGATTTGTCATCTTCTTCGGAGAAGGTGAGGTAATGAGGGCTAGCCAAATGGTTGACCATGTTTTGGAATTGGTCAATATCTAAGTTGTTAGGGACATTGGTTGCTCGCAAAGCATCCTTAAGGACGCGCTTGTGCTTAGGAGATAATTCTAAAAGCTCAAAAATGGATATCTGCGCGGGTGTACGTTGTAGCTGGTCAATAAGATTATAATTGGAATTAGGACCAATGGCAGATTTGGGAGGAGCACCTTTGGACACGAGCTGTTTAGACTTGCTAGTGCTAGGACCTCTAATGATAATGGGCACTTGGGCCTGCCCCCTAGTGACAGCATTGAGGGACTGGGGCATTCTTTGTGAGTGAGGACCTCTTATCACCACAGTGGGTCTTTCATCAGTCATAGGAGTTGAGTCCACATTATGTCCATAGGGATCTTTCCCTCTCATCATGTTGACACTATCATCCACAACTTCAAGCATGTTAATGACGTTCTCTGCATTTGTGTAGGTGTAGTTGATAGCCGCCTTGCCATTCTTGTTGTTAGAATTCTCTCCTTTCTCATATTTAGGCTAGGGCTCTTTAAAGGCTTTATGATCCGCATTAGTGGTTAACCCATCCACTTGTAATTGTCCTTTCTCAATAAGGTCTTGGACAAGATGCTTGAGTTTAAAACAATTTTCTATGTCGTGTCCAATCCCATTATGGAAAATGCAAAAAGCCTTAGCATCCCACCAATGAGGTAAAGGATCCGGTATGCGATGTTTTGTAGGATCCCGTGGGTGTGCCAAATTATGAGCAACTAATATCTTAAAAACATCTGTGTAAGATTCTCCCAATTTGGTAAATTGTCTTTTCTCCATTTTAGATCTCTTTTGATACTTAGGTTTGTCTTGTTGTGTCGAAGACGTTTGCAACTTCATAGCTTGAACTGCATGAGAGAGGTTAAGAACTGCTTCATTTTTGACCTGAGATGAGTCAACAACTCCGTCGTTGACCACTTGCTTGTTTTTGTTCCAATAGGAGTTCCTTTTGTCCTTGTTACCATTAGTATTGTTATTTTGGCTATTGTTGTTATTTGTTGGTTTAGCCAAAATTCCTTGTTCTTTTAGGACATCCTCAATGCGACATGCCACCTCTACCATAGTATCAAAGGAATTAAATGGGATTTTCTTGACTTCATATCTTAGTTCTGGTATTAGATTGTTCACAATGATATCAATTCTCTCCTCCTCATGAATTATCCTTGGGTATTTTGAACACAATCACCTCCATCGTTGTAAAAATGTGACAAAAGATTCCCCTTGATTTTGCTTAAGTTTACACAAATCAAGCATTGTGACCGACCTCGATAAGTTGTAAGCAAAATGCTGAACAAATCTTTGGACAAGTTCTTTAAATGTCTTTACTAGAGGGGAAAGGTTGGTGAACCATTCCATGGCTTGACCTTTTAAACTCCTTGGGAATAATCTCATCAAGTAGGAGTCTTCATGGTGAAAGGAAAAGCTCATTATGTAGAACTGTCGAACATGGTTGTGAGGGTCACTAGTGCCATCATATTTGTCGTATGTTGGGAACTCAACTTTCTTAGGGAATTCTACCATCACCACACTTTTGTCAATGGGGTTAGGACATATGGAGTCCAAATGAAACGTGCTCTTGGGAGCCTTCATTCTGTCTATATCCTTTTGCATTTGTAAGATCACCTCATCAGTTGAAGGGCTCTGTTTCTTGATCTTTTGGTGAACATCAAAATTATATGGAACTTTAGCACCTTTGTTGATAAGACTTTCCAAGAATTGGTTTTTGTTTTGTTCCACATATTGCTCCACATATGCTTGAAAGGATGGTTCTTGTTGCATAGTCATGAAGTCCATATGAGCAATTTTAGCATAACTTCCTCCATGATGTGAGCCATGATGTGCTCGTTGGGAGGGTTGCCTTGAATGTCTATGAGACGACTGTCTCCTATGATGGTCATATCTTGAAGCCCTTCTTCCTCTAGGACTTGGGGATCGTGAGGGTGTCTTTGATCTTCTTCGAGGGCTAGGGGAAGGGGTAGATGGGGGTGAGTTGGTCCCACTATTGGCTCCCCTCCTGTTAAATTGGCTTTGGAGTTGTTGTGCATAGAGTCTATCTTCTTCTTCTTGGGTGACTCTTTTCTGTATATCCAACAATGCACGTTCCTCTTCCTCTAGTTGTCTGAATTTTTTCTTTTTAGTAGCCTGTTCATCTAAGTAGGCTTGCTTCTCTCTCTCAATGCTTCTCAATCTTGTATTTGCATATTGAGAGGTGTCTTTAAGTGGGGAGGTTTGTCTCGAATGCCTCATTGCATTAGCTACGTTGATGTGGTGATCACTAGATTCATTGTTCTGGTCTTCGTGTTGTGACCCTGAATCTGAGTGAGCTTGCTTATGATGTCTTTTGGCTCGTTGATGAGCATCAAAATACCTCGCATTGTTGGGAGGTGACCCAGGTGGACTAGCATGAGAAGAACCACCATACTCTCTTCTGTGTCGTTGGAAGATATCCTCAAGAGTTTGATTCATGGCTTCTCTTTGTTGTCGGGTGAAAGTGTAACTCATGTCCATACTTGATGAAAGTGGTACAAAAGAGGTGATCACTTCACTAGGATTAGCTCTCAGATTAAAACAAACTTCAGATTCACTCTTAGGAGATTGGTCAAAAGGGGGTCCTTTTCCCTTAGGTTGTCGACGAGTCTTGACGGGTGGTAACTGGCTAAAGGCAACAGGGGGTCGCTTCCCTTGATTAACTTGGTACCTTGTCGTAACTGACATGAAAGAAAGATACTCTCAATGATAAGGTGACCTTTCAAAGTGTCAATGCCAAACTAGGATAATCAAAGTCCTCTATTGTCCAAAGAGAAATGAAAAGAAAAAAAAAGGGCTTTACCAACACTGTCAAAGAGGTGCTTCAAATCAAAGGGCGACTACCCTTGCACTTTTGAATCAGGAGGTTGGACTAGGCCAAAAGATAATTGAAATTGAGATGAAAATGAAAGAGATTTGGACAATAAGAGTACTAAAATTTTCCCAGAATGAAGCTAACAATTTTAAAGATGAACCTTGGCACCAAGAATGGCCTTCTAACTTTGCAATTTTTCCAAAGTGATTTTGTAAATCAAATGATGCTATTCCGGGGGACTAAAAACTAGAAATTTGGAGTCAAGACAGATCTCAAACGTCAGGGTGAGAAGCCTGCTCTAAGACCTAGCCTAATTAACAGAAACTGAAACTGACCAAAATTTAAGTACGGTAGAAATAAACCAGACAATATACTCCAGGCTACTGGGGCAATAAACCTATAACCGTGCGATACTTCGCCCGAAGCCAGGCGATACTTCTTAATACTGGCAGGCGATATACTCCAGGCAGGTCGGGCGATAGTCTGTCAGGGGTAAACTATCGCGTGATATTTCTCTTCAAAGCGGGCGATATTTCTAGCAAGCGCGAAGTATCGCATGATACTTCACTTTACAAGGCGCGATACTGTTGCAGAATTATTTAACTCTTGACCAGGTTTGTGCAAAATTTGCATTTTTGGGTCTGTTTGGTCAAAATTTCTAGTCTGAGGGTTGATGTTTTCAATTTTCGTCACAATATCAGCAGAATTTGGGCAGGTTTGCAAATAGTAAGGGATCAAAACATGGTCTCAAACACTTGAAACAAGGGCAAAAGCAACCTTGCCAAGACAAACACTTGTGATATCAGAATTGAAACAACACCCTATGAATGCTACCGATTGTTTGTATGTAAGAACATTTGCACTGGTATCACACAATCGAAGACACTTCAAGCAAATCTATCATAAAAAGTCAAGGCTCAATACTTACCAACTTAGCCCACAACTTGATGCCCCCTCGCCTCACACCAAGTGGTTACCCACAAGAGATGTTGGCTTTGTCATGGAAATGTCAAATGACACAACCAAAGGGACACATATGGTGAGTATCTTAAGGTGATCTGGGTAAACCACTTGGATCAATCCTTGCACTAAGAAGATAAGCGGCTAAAAGAAGGTGGCTTCTATCTAATGGTTCTTAATAAGGATTTCCGTTCACAACACCCCTCTTGCTCCTCATAAAGGACTAGGACCTTGCGGTCTCAAGAGTACCTTAAGCATTCTTGTTCAATGTTTTTCCCATGGTCGCAATCCCATGAGCTACTCACATCAAACGAAGATAAGTGTTATGTCTACCAAGGTTTTTGGTGTCCTTGATAGCCTTGAGATTATAGTGAGTTGGAATCACTTGCCACCAAGGAAAATGATGATAAGGTTGTCCCCACTTGAGTCATTCCTCTTGATTGCTCAAGAGCAGGCCCGCTAAAGGATCCTAAACTAAACAAAAATAGATTAACTCTTGAGGTTCAAGGTTTTTGATTCACCACAAGGGTGAAGAGCATACTCCCCTATCACAAAAATCTCTCCCAAACACACCAAGCAAAGAGATTCAATTACTCCCTTGCTTCCAAAACCTTAAGATGGGTCAAGATTTTCTGATTCACCTAAAGGTGAAGAGCATACTTCTCCTATCACCTCAAGATCCCTTTCACAAGGTATTAAGATTCCTAATACAATTAGTGAATGCCACACTTGAAAGGAAAGCAAATAAACAAGCAAATTTTTTTTTTTTGTTTTTATGCTTGTGCAGTCCTGCAAAAACTGTTAGTAGCCCTTTTTGACATGCGTTTTCAGCAATTTTCAAGCAAATGAGAGCACCTATAAACACAACTTGTTAGACCCACAAGGTTAGCAAAATCATAATCCAAATGTAAACATGCAATAAACTGCTAGATTTAAGCTAAAAGATGCGGGTTAGACCTATCTAAACACAACAAAACAAAATAGCAAGCTAAAATAATCAAATTCGGACAAGAAAATTGGAAACGCAAGTCTCTGTCAGACCAGGCGATATTTCTCAGACTTCACCAGTATCGCGCGATACAGTTTCCTATAGTCGGGCGATATTTCTCAGTCGCGCGATATTTCTCACTATGGGCGGGCGATACTTCGCCCGATAACAGGCGATAATGCTCAGTACTGGTGGGCGATTCTTCTTTCACGCGAAGTGTCGCACCGCTATACAAAGGTATATCGCGCGATATTTCAGAGAAGTATCGCGCGATACTCTGAGACAGAAAACCAGAGACTGAAAATCAAACCGAAAATTGATGAAAATTTTGACAAAAAATGCAGAATTAAAGGGACAAAGCTAATCTACTCAGCCCCACGGTGGGCGCCATAAATGTACACACTAAAATGGTGCACTTCTATGAACCATTAGATGCAAGGTTGCTCAAGAATGAGGCCTCACAAAGTGGCTCATAGCTCTTTATGCATGGAGTTGCAAGGGACTATGATGTGTTTGCTCTCAGCTAGAGCTACAAGCTTGTGACCTTGCTAGTCAACCACACAATGAGAGATTCAAAATGAAGACAAGGGCAACAATGCCAATATCTCCAAGAATCACTATGAAGATGCAATGCAAGCTATATGAGAATGCAATCTAAGCTATGAAAATGAAAGTACAATGCAACTAATCTATGAAAGGAAATAGCAATGGATTACAATGCCTCCTATTTAGACTATGTGAGCTTATTCTATTGCATAAAAGGAAATCTATACCAAGAATGCCATTATCATGCAACTAAGAAAGCAAATATGCAACTAAATGATGAAAGCAACAAGTCTTCAATATCCTCAAAAGCTCCAAATGTACTTAGAAAACCTGCAGCATAACAATAGCATGAAAGAGATGGTATATGCAAATGGAGGAGAGAGCTCTCCTTTTATAAAAAATGCAAAGAAATGGACCATTGAGATTAAGAGGCAAAAAGTTTTAATCAGCGGTGGAGCTTGAAAGAGGAGCAATCCATGTGCACACATATCCTCCAATAGGAAAATAAGAGTTGACTTTATGTCCATATGAGACAAAAAGTGCTTTTCTCTTTTTTATAAAATATGAAAAATGCTTTATTTGTGCAACTTAGGATAAGAGGAAAAGGTGGGCTTTTTAAAAAGGGGAGGAAATATTCCTTTTAAATAAATAAAGACTTAGGATAAATGGTTAGCCCATAGGATAAAAATCCAATATATGATTGAATTTAGAATTTGATCAAGAGATTGATATTGTTGAAAATATTGATTATTGATAAAAATGATTCAGGATTGATAAATCAAATAAATGGAGCCCAAAGTCTAGGCGACCATTTTAGGGTGTATACAGGTATAAATCCTTGAGCCTCTCTTTTCTATCACATTTTCAGGCAAAAAAATTACCGCCCACAGTCATAACCCTCGGATTTTGTGTAATCAATCTACTAAGAAACTTAATTATGCCTGAAAATAGATTACAGACCTGAATATGTCGCGCAGGCAATGAAATGCAAATGAAGAAAGTAAAACAGGAATAACCTAAATGATTGCAAAACCATTGTTTTGATATTTTTGGACATGAAAGCCAGTAGGTTTTTCCCCAATATGCAAAAATACTGCAAAATAATTATATAAATTCAATAAAAACAGATAATAAGAAAAATCGGCACTAAAGAAAAGCTGCAAATTACCAAAAAAGAGTCCTCATCGCAAACAGAAACCCCCTAATATTCTGAAGAAAAGCTCAAATATGGAGTGAAACAAGACAAAAACATTTCCTCTTTGTTGAAATTGCCGCTAATATTTGGGGGATTGTCGTTCTTTTGTGAGAACAAGCAATTCGTGCTGCGGGAATCTACAAGATTTGTAGAAGTGCTGGACTGTTGCTTGAGCCATATTTTTCTTGAATGGCGGCTTTTTGCGTAATCCTCTGGAATGAAAACGTCAGTAGCAAGATCCATGCCAACACCAAGCCAAACATGTGAGGAACTAAAGGCAGATTGTTCTCTGTAATAAAACAGAAAACAATGGCAGAGAGTATTAAGAAGATGAAGGAATAAGTGAATGCACAGCTGTGAGTAATGGGGACAGAAAAAATGTATATAAACTAGTAGGGAAGGTGAAATCAATGGAGATTTTTTTAGGGTTTGAAGAACAGGGGCGATCCACAATATTTCCGATCCCCAGAAAGGCGTTGAATGTTTTGAAGATAGGCAGGCCGTCAACTGAAACTACTGGCGGCAAATGAGATTATAATTGTTTTTCTGAACATATTCCCGTCAATTTAATAAAGTTGTATGGTAGATAGGTGTGTGACTTTTTTTAATAAATAGTTTATATTTTTGAAACATAATCTATTAGTGAATTAGAATTATTATTATTTTCTATATTTAGAATTCATTTGGAGACAATATCTTAGAAGATGAAATAATAGAAATACAAAATTTTACTTTCTTATTCTTTTTTGGTGACTAGAGATAAAATTGTCTTATGTTACTACATATAGAAGATGAGAAACACCTTGTTTGTGCTTTTCTTATGGTGGAGGACAAGACTTGTAACTCACTTTATTTTCTTTGAATCAAATTCATTTCAATTTCATGGTCTCTAATCAATTTTTAGGAAATGATTTTCATTATGACAAAATATATTTATTTATAAAGTTGTTTGACAAATAGGTGTGCAACCTTTTTTAATCTATAGTTTACATTTTTCAAACATAATCTATTAATGAATTAGAATATTTGTATTTCCTATATTTGGAGTTCATGTGGAGACAATATCCTTAGAAGATGAAATAATAGAAACACCAAATTTTATTTTCTTCTTTGGCGAATAGAGATAAATTGTTCTTGCTTTCAACATATAGAAGATGAGAAACACCTCATGTGTTGGTCAATCTAGGGCCATGTGGGCTACTTTCCAACTGAGAGATGAATTTGCCATTTGGTGGGATAATATCATGGCCAAAAAGAAATTACAACCTGGAGAGATATCATGGGAGGATTTATTGCAGTTATTTCATCAGGGGTGGTTGCCAAAATTTTTCTTTGACATGAAGGTATTAGAATTTCAGAAATTAATATAGGGGGTCCTAATGGTCACACAATACCATGAGAGGTTTTGCCACTTGGTTAAGTATGTTCCACAACATCAGCAGGATGAACGATTCAGAACTCGCAAGTTCATTACAGGGTTACGTCTTGAGGTAGGTTCAAAAGTTGAGATGTATGAACTAGAAATAATGGACCTAGCACTCAAGAAGGCCCTTATATAGAAATAAAAATTGCATCAGCTATCCACTGTGAGACCTAATAACTCTCAGGGATTCAAGAGGATATTTCAGGATGATAATCAGGAAGATGATGGGCATTCACATGATCAGAACATGGGAGAGGAATTCTAACTGGAACTCTCAGAATGAGAACATGAATGGAAACAAAAGAGAAAAACCTGAGGGAAAAGAAGGATCCCAAGATGGTTTCTTTGTGTGTGGAGTTGATCATTTCACTACCATATGTCCTCAACATTCAGTCTCTAGAGATGGGAAAGGCTTGTAGTTGGCTGGTTCAGGATCTGGGGGTAGTGCTAGTGTAGCCTACTCGCCTTGATGATTAGCATTCTTGGGAGGATGCAAATGATGTGCATAAACCCTTCTCTTATATGTTTCCAAGAATGCAAATGATGTGCATAGACCCTTCTCTTATATGTTTTTATGGACATTTTATGTTTACTACTATGTGTGTGATGTGATCATTTTGTTGTGCGCACTCTTATGACATCAGGACAATGTCTCTTCCTAGTGGGGAAGGATGCACTACCCACCTTGTGAGACCCCTATTTTTTATTTGGGCTTATGTGACTTTTTGACCTTTTCGACTTGGTCGGTGGACCTCAATTAGTGACTATGTGTTGGTCTTTATGAGACAGACTTAAAGTCGATAGGTTTTTCGACTTAGACTTGTAGTCGATATGTTGTTCGACTATGTGATTATGTTCTTCTCCACTTTAATGTTTGATTTGATACATGATGACAATGATGTTGTTGATGTTATGTTTTTTATGATGGTTCTGATCTTTCTCTGTTATGATGTCGTCTAGATGAATTATCTTATGTGTTACATGCATATATGATGGGATATGATGTACTTCATTTGATTATGGTTTTATGGACACTGACCTACTGATGTCATTTTGAGTGTGGCTGAGTGTTTTGCAGGGAGAAGGCAAGAGTGTGGTTGAGGTAGAGGAGGCTAGCTCCTCGATAGTGATGGGTATGGATAATCTAACCTACAGACACCACGTAGAAATCTTATGTAAATTGATAAATTGAACTTTTGTCTCTTCTTTAAAATCTCATGTGGATAAACTTGGAATTTTATCTTCTTCGTTATGAACGGCATATGTCATTTATATTTAAATAAATAGTATAATGGATTTGCATGAAGATGTATGTATAGTGGATGGATAATGTCTAGTAGTGAAAATCCATGCAAATAACTTCTTATTGATTATGTGACCATGTCTTTTATTATGAATTCAAATTTTAATGTTCTAATTACCGAATGTGTATGCCCTAATCAATGACATGACATATTCGAAATAATAATGATAGAAGTAATTAAACACTCATAATAATGTAAATGCAAGTCTCTTGTTTTGATCTTGGGATTGTTAAAAATAAAAAAAAATTAAGATATCATTTATCGATATGGACCTCTTCGTAACTAAGGAGGGAATTAATAATTAAAAAACTATTACCCTCAACCAAGAAACTGTTAGAAGAGGGGGTAGTGGCCATTAAAAAAATGTGGGATACCCATTCTTGTTCGGCACGCAAGAAGAGCATGGATAATTTATATTTTCTTGGAAATCATTTGTAGTATCATGGGATAGAGGATCTTGAAGCTATTCTTGACAAAAATAGGGAAGAGTTGAGCGATAGGCAGCATCAAGGAGAAGCAGAAGAAAGATGGAATAAGTCATTGTTGATCACTGGAAAACCAACGCACCCTGAGATATCTTTTTCCAAGTTACAACATCACTTCTATTTACTAATATGAAAGGCAATCATCATTGTGCCTGTATTGAAATGGTCAATATTCTTTAAGTTCCATTTTCCTTGCGAAGCATGTTTATGAATTGTTCGTTGTTTGAATCAAACAAATTGTTCTAGAGCATTGAAACTGGTTCAAGTAGTTGTGATTGTTGATGGAGAGAATTATCGTTATCTTTGTGGCATTTTATGTCTACTCTAATCAGGGAAATTCATTTTCTAATAAATCATTAGTTGATTTCATCTCTTCCTGGGAAACATCTTATCGGCCTATTTGTAGTGACATCTCTTTTAGAAGTATTGTGGGTGTATTTTGTTTACTCTGTTGCCGCCAACAATAGGCTTGGTTTGAATATTTCTTTCCTTCGTTCGTCTATAAAGGAAGCCGGTTCTATTGTTTCTTTAAAAACAATCATCTCTGAAGAGAATTTGTATTTTATGCCCAACCTACTATCGTGACTTTATTCATACCTTAATACCCGATTGCCTGGAGTGTCAGGAAACAACTCTACCCATAATGTTTTCAGGTTCTATTTCTTTTTGTTGAAAGTTTATGGTGGGAATTTCAGATTGGTTCATCCTGCCAATGCGTTTAACTGGTAGGAAGATATTTTTTTAGATGATTGGCACTGCCTTGTGTTCAATTGCTCCTAAACCTTTGAGCTCTTCTTTAAACACCTACCTTAACTGTTGCAAACTAGCTTTGTTCCATCTTGAATTATGATTTGATTGAAATGGGAAAATTGGAAATGATAACAACTCTGCCAAACTTTGAAATTTGTTCCTTACTCTTGAGAAACTTAAAGGTGTCTTGAGTATGATATGAATTGTGGGCTAATCAGAACAAGTAAAAGGTTTACTAAATAGATTTAATGAAGTCACTTGTATAAGTCTTATCAGGTATTGCTGATAGAACTTAAACATTCCTGATTTGGTTGTAATCTAAGATATGGTTGATTGCACATGAAAATTACAGTTCATCATTATTTTTAATCAGACATGACTGCACTATAGAAGGACTTATAATGTATGACATAGATAACTTAAACGAAAATGATGTTCTTATCTTCTGCTAAAATGTGTAGCTAAACTGTGTCTTAATGACTACACAGCTATTCCCATAAATCTTATAGAACGGAAAGATAGGTTTTACTTGTTTCAATATGTTCAATAATGTGTTTTTCTTTTACCCTTTATGCACGGAATATATTTATGGAAATGAGTTGTTTAAGACAGATATGTATTGTGGAATTGTTTGTTACCTTCTTGTAATTATCATTAGTGTGTGTAATGAGATTTTATGGAAGGATGCTGAATGTGGATCACTAAGGAGGGGTAGGAATGAAAATGTTGTACTTTTCTTCTCACCTGTCAGTAGAAGTTTGGTGTTTAAATGTTTTGGCCAAAGTTATTTATTGCATAAATTTTCTTTTATGCTTGGTTATGTATCATCTCCTCGCCACATCCGTGTTAGTTCTGCATTAGGCATATGTGCTTGTAGATATGTTCACGGTTGCACCAAATCCATTTGATCCACCAGTACCAGGTTGCTAGGCTTCTCGCGTAAGGTTGGGGAGTTCTTCATGTCAGAAAGAATTTTGGGGGAGCTAACCACTCTTGTGATAGCAAATGGACGTTGTTTGATGGCTAAAGAGACAGGGACATGCAGATGGACAGAGGTTCGAAGGCATATTTATTTCATATACTTTATTCGACCTTCATGGTCTTGTACTTATTTGTTGTACTCTTGATCTATTATTGCATTTGATGTTTAACGTGTAGGTCAACTTCTTTGAAGTAATTGATGTATATTTATTATGGTCATGTGATGACATTATGTGTATGACAGTTTAGTCGACTCTTTGTAAATTAAATTTATTATTATACCTTACTTAATTCCACATGTAGGTTGAAATCATGTATAATTTTCTTATTAATGAGATGATATTAATTAGTTGATTAGACTATGTGTAACTTTCATATTCCACTTCCCTCATTTGACGCTAAATGCTTATGTGGCATTGTTGAGAAATTTGCATTCCTTACAGAAAATCTTCTCTGTTTAGAGAATTTCGAAGGGTTGATTTTAATTTTAATTTACAAGATAAAAATTTGAGGGGAAAATTGCAGCAAAACTGTAAAACGTGTTTGCTATTTTTTATTTCCTGCTATTAGCAGCCGGACAGAACACCTCTTATTTTCTACTAAAATTTTGAGATTTACGCCATTGACAAGCTCGTGCTCCAGAGAAGTTAAGAAGTCCTTTGTGCCAGTCAGGAACAAAAATTGCAAGAACACGAAGCTGGTAATGAGCAAATCTGAATGTTACGACAATTTTTTTGTATTCGGACTTAACTCATTGTGTATCTAATTGTTTCCCATCCTCTAAACCCTTCGCCCTCCCTGTTCTGTTACATCTTCAAACAAAATTTTCAATTCACTGTTTTTTATTGAATAAGCAGGGAGAAAGCCCTGATCCACTGTTACAACCCATAGATATTTGACTTAAATCTGTTAAGAAACCTATTTTATACTGGAAACAGATTACAGAGCCAAAAAGAGAACGCAGGCAGTAAACCGTAAAGCAATATAGTAAAACAGAAGTACTTCAAATGATTGAAAACCTAGCATTTTACAGACAAAAGAATTTACAGTATGATTTAACTATAAATACATGAATGTTTACATTCACATTTTGGACCAAAGGATGATCCATCGACAAGATGACAGCATAAGAGATTTCTCTGTAAACCTAGTATTTTACAATTTACAGACAAAAAAAAATTACAGTATGATTTTAAATACGAACCTTTTCCATTCACATTTGGATCATAATATGATCCATCAACGATATAACAACATAAGGGATTTCTCTGAAATGATCTTAAAATTATATAGATGAAAAAATATTTTCCCAAACAAATTCAGAGACATTTCAAAATCATTCTTTAAATCCAATTGAAGTTTCCCCAAATGCATTTACGCGAAAATAAGATATGAAATCCAATTGAAGTTTCTCCAAATATTCACTTATCCGAAAACCTTCCAGAATATTTCTATAAACTTAGATAAAAATGCGCTTATGCGAAAATCTTCCAAAATATTTTTATAAACTTAAGTTAAAACAGATACTCGAAATACCGGCATTAAAGTAAAGATATACATGAAAGAAAATATATACAGGAAAGGAAAAAGTCCTCATAGTGGACAGGATTCCCCTCATTTTCTGAACGGCAGCTCAATCATGGAGCAAACCAGTACAAAAGTATTTCCTCTTTGTCGATCATGCCGCTCACATTTTGGGATTTTTCGTTTTCGCGTGGAAACGAAGAATTCGTGTTGTGAGCATCTGCTGGATTCTTAGAAGTGCTGAGCTGTTGCTTGGGCCTCATTTTTCTTGAACAGCGGCTTTTCGCATAATCTTCCGAAATGAAAACATCTGTAGCAAGATCCATGACCACTCCAAGCTAAACATGCAGCTCAATTCTCCGTCTGTAATAAAATAATGGCAGAGATTCTCAAGAAAACAAATGAATAAGTAAATGCACAGAATATAAATATATATAGGAAAGGTGAAGCAATGAGGATTTTTTGAGAGGGCTTTGCAGGCAGGGCGGGTGGTCACATGGGAGTGTTGGATTGTATTGAAACGGAGAAGGTATCTCAGTCTAAAGTAAATAGAAAACTAATAATGATTGTTTAATAATTTTTGAAAAGTTAAATTAATTTTAATCTCTATAGCTACTAAAGTTGAAATGACAATTGAAGTACATATTTCAAAAGGAGAAGACATGAGAATTAATGAAGTATTCTTTAATCAGCATAAGCTCTACGCAATGCATTAAAAAATGACAAGTGGATCCATCTTAGGTCATCAAGATTATCATTTGGATTTTTAGGTTCTAGGATTATGTGATGTTTTTTAATTCAGTTATTCAATTTATTTGATTTTGAATTTAAGATGTTTAAAGTTGAGCTTTTTAGCAAGGTTTGCATGTTTAGTTTAAGAAGTGTAATGTCTAGGTATATGTGAAAACAATTGTATCACAACAATAAAGATGAATGAGGTTTTACTTTAAGTGTAATTTTTAGTTTGTGAACTTTGAAGTTCATGTAGGTAAGTCTAATAATGTATAAAGGGGAAATATGTCTGAAGAGAAAAAAAAATATTGTTGTTGCTTTATCTATAATTCTTTCTTCCTTGTCAAAAGAAAGGAAAAGGTTTAATTTCAAGAGTTTTGCATCTATATAGTGTGAAGCATGGTAGGGTTTTGTCATTTTAATGCTGAAAGAGCCCTCCATTCTTTTATGTTGAAGATAGCAACAATTGTTCATTCAAATGCTTGCCCACATTGTATGAGGAAGGTTTTGTCATGTTGTAAGGGTTCCCCGTATGTTTCTTGAGAGATGGAGAGTTTCTAGGAGTTCATTAAAGTCACACCCATATTGTTAGGGGAGAGGATCTTGTAGTTGAGCACCTTTTCTCAAAATCTTATATTAAACATTTTAAATCTAATTTTTTTACAACAAATTGTTTGGGAAGTCCCTTGTTTATAACTAAGATTTTAGAGCCACATCGTCAAATATGATGTCACATCAAGATGCTTTTTGGCAAGAAAAAGTGAGACCCATACTTGTGCACCAAGTCATGTTTTCTTAGTGCATTGATGTGGCATCACATGATTGGTTTCTTTTTAGACTAAGTAATACATTTTATTTAATCATGGGTGGTTATCACCATCACTAACGACTTTAATGTCACAACTATTAGTACAATATTACCAAAAAATATTAAGAATTAAACCAACAAGTACTAGATAACAATTATTAAAATAGGCTCAACTACTAATCTTTTCTCCTAAATTTGTGCATATTTTATTTCATTCTTTTCCTAAGTATTCCTTGTGTCATACTTTCAGTAGCTACATTTCTTTTATCTACACCTTGGTTATTGTGAAAGACCTATATTGAAATTGTTGGCAAATTATGCTGAAAATGGATAACATATTTGACATTTGAGGCTTGTGATGTTGTTTTACATATGGAGACCATTCATAGAAGAGGCAACCATATTTTTCCAACTAGAAGGGTTATGAATGCTACTCATCTTATTTCCACACCAATATTTTAGATGCCATTATATCTTGTAGATATTCAGGTCCCTAAATAGGCACTTGGATGTATTTTGAAAGGAGGGTAAGAGCATTGTAAGAAGATTACGTGGCTTGATAAAGTTATGCAAACAATGTAGTCATAACATGCAGGTTGAATTAGATAGTCAATAGTCATGAATGTTGTCAAGTGCTGAAGGAAAAATCTAAGAATAACAACACATAGATAATGGGCATTCCATTAGATTAGGTTAGAAGTGATGGAAAATCCATTGATATCAGTCCTTGTGAGTGCATGTTGATCTAATGACAACCAAATTGAGAAGGTGACTCAAGTCTGTTGAATCACAGTGACAAGCCTTGAAGTGACAATCCTTGGCACATATGAAGAGTAGCTTAAGATTGGATACTGATAATAAAAAGGGGTTTTTGGACATCAAGATGGTAGTCCAACACTATGCATAGTCAATATAATGATAAGGAAATTTCATGAATAAATGTGCAGGCATAATGTGCTATGGAAATGAAATAGAAAACTTGTGTATGGAGACAAAAGGTACCATTAGATATTCATAAAATCAAAAGAAGAATTTGATTTGAGCCAAACTATACTCTCTATTGCAATTCATATGAAAGTATGGTCATAAATAACAACTAAGTTTGCATTTAGGCATTGATGGGTTGTTGGAAGGAAATTTTGACAGAAAAAAAAAAAAATGATAAACAAAAGTCCTTGAGTAGAGAATAGTTTCAAAGATCAATAATTTATGCTTGAAACTAATTGTCAAGAGAAAAGATGATAGTCATGAAGAACAAAATGTAGATTAAATGCCATACAAGGGAAACTGATGATGAAAGTGAACACTTTGAGATCCATAGTGTATAACTGGGTCACATTTCGATAAGAAATCTAAAAGGACATCTATGACAAATTTTTAATCATGACATGAATAGTGGATGAGACCATATAAACATGTTCAAAAGAAACTAAGTGATAGCATATGGTGGTCTAAGGATAGTCAAATGATCAACGACAACTAAGACGTTCATAAAGGTCATTTTGGAAAAAAATAGAGGATAGGTCAAGAAGAACAACAATGGACAACAACAATAAGTTACTAGGAGAGAGGTAAGGTGACAACCCTACTTGTAATGGCAATTAGGTAGCTGAAGAGAGGTTTTGTAAGTAAAAGGACCTGATTTGAAAAGTACATGAAGGAATAAGGAATGGCAGAGGAATCCTTTTTATGTAGGAGGCTAAGAAAGAAGTAATGATAATCCTTGTAGCTTTTAGTTGTGAAGGAAAAGTTTTGGGTAAGAACTGTTAATAGAGTAAAGAATTAATTTAATTATATTGATTAAATTAACTTTACTACCTCTTAAGATTTCACTTGCATTAGTCATTTAATAATTAAATCTAATTATTAAATGCCTATTTACTTAGTAGGGTTTCCCATTAGGTTTTAAAATCTCCTTCTATAAGGATTGATCCATTGTATATTTTTATTCAATTCTTTTGGCTGATAATAAAATTTCATATTGTCATAACAAAACCCTTGTTTGTTTCCTACAAATTTCTTCTTTGTGATATTTTTTTGCATGCATGTTTCTTGGGCTTAATAGATTTTTTTTTCATCAAATCTTACATGGTATCAGAGCTTGGGTTTCCTCTTGATAGTCCGACTCTTCTTTGGTGTGACAATCAGAGTGCCATTCATATTTCCTGCAACCCAGTTGAGCATCAGTGGACCAAGCACATTGAGATCCATATGTATTTCATCAGGGAGCTGATTCACAATGGTTCTCTCAACTTGGAGTATGTTCCCACTTCAGTGCAGGTTGCTAACATCTTCACTAAGCCTTTTGCATCCCTGCAATATCTTCATCTACGTTCTATACTTGGGGTGAAGGAAGTTGTCCTTGGGGGGTCTCAGTGAGGCCTACCTTCCTTTCTTTTTTTCTTCTTTCCACTGTATCTTTCTATCTCTTTTTGGAGGAGGGTTTTTCCCATGTGGTTTTCCCTATTTCTTTGTTTCATAGAGATTTGGTTGTGATTGGGTACCTCATCAGGCCATGTTGTTGGGACCCAAATTTGCATTCAGTATTGTAGCTCCTTTGCTTCTTTCTTGTATTAGTTGTAGCTACATTGTTGCTCATCTTAAGGGGGGTGTTAGTTTAAATAATTAATTTAATTACATTGATTAAATTAATTCTTTACTCTAACACCCCCCTTAAGATGAACAAAAATGTAGCTACAAATAATGCAAGAAAGAAGTAAAGGAACTACAATACTGAATGCAAATTTGGGTCCTGACAACATGGCCTAATGAGGTACCCAATCACAACCATTTATCTCTTTGAAACAAAGAAACAAGGAAAACCACATGGGAAAAACCCTCCTCCAAAAAGAGATAGAAAGATGCAGAAAGTGGAAAAAAGAAAAGAAAAGGAAGGTAGGTTTTATGGCTTCAACAATTGATGACAGAGTTTGGGTTTCCTCTTGATAGTACCACTCTTCTTTGGTGTGACAATCATAGTGCCATTCATATTTACTGCAACCCAGTTGAGTATCAGTGGACCAAGCACATTGAGATCCATATGCATTTCATTAGGCAGTTGATTCAAGATGGTTCTCTCAGCTTGGAGTATGTTCCCATTTCGGAGTAGGTTGATAACATCTTCACTAAGCCTTTTGCATCCCCGTGGTATCTTCAATGATTACATGACATAATAACCCAGCTGAAATAACCCTGGACAGAATAACCTGGCCATAATAACCTGAGGACAAAATAACCCAGGATCATAATAACCTAATCCAAAATAACCCGCAGTCAAAATAACCCATGGACAAAATAACCCCATAAGATTATTGGAGCATGATTTTATCATGTACTGCTAATCACATCACTAGATTCTATTTATGTTTTAGTATAGCACCAACTTGAACATTTATTTGTAAAATATTCTGCACAATGCTAGATCATTTTATTGACACCTTCTCAATGAAGCAAAAATGTGTAACCATTTAAAATGAGTAATTTATTATTTTTTTGACTTGTTAAAAATTGAAGAGGTGTTGTATATATTAAAAATCATGAAGAACTTCTTGATTCCCTAAAAGTATATTTATTTTTGTATACTTTTATAGAAACCCCTAGAAAAATTTAATATAATGTTCAAAAAAATATATTAAAAAATATTTTTTTTAATGAATTTTGATTTCTCTTTTTCTTATCACTCTACACACTCTTAATTCTTGTCCCCTTCTTCCTTCCTTTACTTCTCTTAATTCTACCACTTTATATATCCTCTTAATGCCTCTTCATAATGCCTTTTGACTTGTATCTTTTCATAATAACTCTTATTTAGCTTATAATTCCCACGAATTTGTCTTTATTTCTATAGTTATTTACCATTTTATAAGTTATTTAAGCATATTAAAGATGTTTTAAGGCTCTTTTAGGGGTATATAATGGAAATATAATCTAAAAATAACCTAAATATCCTCTATGGTGCCTCACAATCCCTTTTTTAGCATACTAACTTGATGTAAAATGACCATGGGTTATTTTGACCATGGGTTATTTTGACCTTGGATTATTGTGACCCTGGGTTATTGTGTCCAGGGTTATTTTGGCTGGGTTATTATGTATGGTTACCATCTTCAATTGTGTTCTATGCTTGGGGTGAAGGAAGTTGTCCTTGGGGGGTCTCAGTGAGGCCTACCTTCCTTTATTTTTTTTTGCTATATTACTTGAGAACAACCCAATGATAGACTAAGAAGTATACAATCCTTACATGAAAGTCATGTGCATGGAAGGATATATAAAAATGATGTAAGATAGAAAGGCAATCAAGTGAAGAAGCAAGTAAAGTTGAAGGAGTCAATAAAAATTGTAAAAAACTGGTAAAAATGATAGTAAAAATAATATGAATATATAGGTGACTAAAGTGGAAACATTTACAAGAAGATGAGCTTTAGTGAGGGTCATAAAAGAGACTTGAAGATGCATCGAATTCATCCAAAGGGATCCTATTTCAATCCACATTCATTGTAATATGTTCTATCATCATGCAGATGGTACTTCAAGGAAATAAATGTTAGTTGGAAGAGATAAAGGAAAGAATTTGATTCAGTTTAAGGCAGTAGAGAGGATATAGGATTTGAATTAGCAGAAACTTTGATGAAAAAGGGAAGAAATGAGTGGGATCATTAAATTTCATGCCACTTTGGATATTTTATAGGAGCCAACAAAGAAAAAAGAGATGAAAAAGGTTAAATTTCAGTTCAATATCAATGCTTGCTTGAAGTTTTCAAGGGAGTTAACATAGGAACGTAAGTTTTCTAGTGTAAAGTTGAAGTTAGCTACTTGGTCAAACAAGTGGAGTCATTGATTTGTCTTTAAAGTCATCGTATCATTTCTCATTTGGCTAAGGGAGACATAGTATTCCTAGTTTCTATTTTTATATCAATTATGGCTTTTTTAACCTATGTATTGTGACTCCTACTAGAAGTAAGAAAACAACATTATAACTCTATCTAGTATTGTAAAAACTCAGTTTCTAAGTAAGAATAGGATAGAAAACACACTCGTACATAGTTTTGTACCTTCCAATAAATATAATAAGTTGTTTTTGATTAAGATAAAAATAGGTTTTGAATGGAACCCGAAACCATTTACATTAAAGCATAAAGATATAGCAAGAAAGTTAACCAAAATGAAATGCTTGCTGGAAAGACACAAGAAGGATCCAAAAAACACCTAGAAATGACAAAAAAACAAAGAAAGACAGTTACTAGCACAACTACTAGTAACACCTAGCAACCAACCAAACCAAACTAATTGTTTTTTATCATTTTCTCCACCTTCATCTTCAGGTCCTCCATCTTTTGGATAGCATCTTTCAGGTCCTTGAGTTCCTTTGGATTATTAGGGATCTTCCTCTGAGTGTGCCCTCTAGTTCTCGTTCTTGGACCAGCATTCCATGCATCCTCCTCAATGGTAATTGTCATATTTTCCAACTGGCCTTTCTCCAGGTAGTTGTGTAGCATATTTAGGTTCATGACAACCACACAAAGTCCCTCATTGCTGTGACTTAGGACTTCGTCGATCATGTTTCCATTGTTGCTGAATTTAGCCTTTATGTCTTTGACCTTGTTATCAACAATCTTATTAACTTCAACAACTATATCCTCATTCCAGTTTTTATTATTTACCTTACCAAAACCTTATTCTCCAGCTTCTCCAGCCTAGTAGTTAGGGTGATCATAGTTTTTGAAGATCTCATGGACAAGTGTAGGGACCCCATTACTCCTTCAGGCCTAGGTGACACAATTTTCTCATACTTTTATAATAACAGGCATAAATCTATACCTATTTGTAATGCTTGGGCTTTGGGGATGGCAAAATTAATTGTGCTTGATGTTTTCTTAGATGTTGAATTGATTATTGTGTTGGCTAGGCTATATGATCCTATCTCTAGAACCATTAGGTGTGAGGACCAGTTTGTTTTTATTACCTTAGATAGGGGGTCGTTCATGAAGGCATTTGATTTCTATGCCTCTTCTTCCACTGAAAATGATTTGAAGAAGGAAAGGCAAAAATATGCAAGTAATATTGGATCAGTGAAAAGTCAGATAGTTAGGCACATGCCCAAGTAGGGTAAATACATAGCTCCTCTTCCTGCAAGTATGAATGCTCCCTATGAATTTAAGTCCCTCAATCACTACATGAAGTTCTTGTGTCATGGGTTGTGTAGGGTTCTAGGGATAGATGGGGATAAAGAGAAAATGCCTACTGATCTGTTGATGATAATTCTAGATATTTAGAACTCTCATACCAACACTGACTATGATTACATCCAGTATGTGATCGATAGAATGCATGAGGGGCTGATATCTGTTAAGGAAAATAAGAGACCTATTAGGTTTATGCATTATTCCCTCCTTATGAATTTAATTTTATACCACTATGTTAATCATCTTGATGCAAGAATGTTGAAGTTGAAGACTACTTTTGAGGGCCCTCCTAACCCATTGCAATATTGGTCAAGGGTTTGGAATTACACGTCCAATGAGTGTAATTTTTTTGTTTTCCAGAATTACTTTATTTATTCGATTCTTGGGTTGTTGGGAACAAATATAGTAAGGATGTCAACTAAGGTTTTGAAGTTGTTAAAGCCAATGCAATATGAAGATAAGTGGCCAGGAAACTATAATTGGGGTGATTTCTACCTTGGGGCCAACTTTATAGTTCTTAGGTTTTATGGTTGCCCTCAACCCCCACATCTGCTACCCAAATTTGTGCCTCCTAGAGTTGCTATGATGGAATTTATTTGGCAATTGAAAGTTTCTTGATTGGGAAGAGGGCACTTGATCAGGTTAGTAGCTAGCTCAATCATTTCAAGATGATTTTAGGCACTTGCAGGTATGTTGATCCTGAAGATTTTATTAGGACTGCCAGGATGACCTTGATCCCAAGCATTGGGACAATTAGAGAGCATGAGGGCTTAGATGAAGAAGATGTGATAAGAAACATTTTGGATTATGATGAAGCCCAAAGAAGATGGACCAAGTACTTTGATTTGCTAGACATAGAGGTCAGACTTAAGAAGGTCGGGATTCCTTTTAATGGCTATTTCTCTGAGCTCCTGTATTTGAAAAGGATGGAGAAGATAATAGAAATGCATGGCACCCTATCCAATCAATTGGAGGGGTTGCTTGAGGATAAGCTAGATGTACCAAGAGACTACTCTACATCTGAACCTGAGGAGTCTATTGATGACTCACACGAAGGCAGTAGTCCACCTCAAGTAGGGGACTCACCAATTATTGATTTGACCCAAGATCCACCAGAAGCAGGGGATACTTTAGAGCGACCATTGAAAAAACAAAGGTTTGAGGTAGGTAAGCCTGCCAAGAAGAAAAAACAAAAGAAGGTACTTGATAGAGCTTCTGCTCTTGTGCCTGGTAATAGGGCCTACCATCATCAATTAAGAAAGGCCATCCGAGATGGTAAAAAGATTGTATCAAAAGAGGAAGGGGATTTGACCTTACTATTGGGAAAAGATGAAAGAGAGCTTTATCAAGAGGAATTCCTCAATGATGACCAATTCATCCAAAGTAAAGAATTCAGGGATTTCCTCATTTGGAGGAAAAAAAATGAGGTAGCAAAGATCCTGCCTGAAGGAATGCAACCAAGTGAGGAGACTATGAGGGCTTTGACATCATATGACCCTAGTCTTGAAAGGATTACTATGGAGGAGGCAAGGGAGATGGTTAGATCAAGTGGAATGCTTTTAACTCTTGGATGGGACTTGACCTCTGCCTTCATCATTGATCAGATAAGAAAATAGCCAAAGGCTAGCCTATCATATGAAGTGCAAATAGATGACATGATAAGAGGGAGTGGTTATGACCCTAAGTCTCAAGCTGTTGCATTGTGGTCCTTGGCTCCTAGAACTCAAAAGCCATCTCTAGTAAGTATTGAAGATAAGATGAAAGGAGACAAAATTATCTAGACTGTCCATTAAAACACCACTGATCTTGAGGTATCCAAGGTAGTAACACACCTTGCTCACCTTAATGAGGCAAAAACCATCCAGTTGTCTGAAATGTATACCAAGTTATTTGAAAATTCAATGATGGTTGCTAAGGACATAGATTTGAATCTCATGGTAATCAAGAAAATGGAGAGTGAACTAGAGGATTTAAAAGCTAAGCTTAAAGAAGCTTCAAAGATAGTTCCTCCTCCTCCTTTGCAAATTGAGACCCCTCCTTAGCTAGAGGCAAAAGTTCCTAACCAGCCAGTTGAGGATTTAGAGAAGGTGAGGATAGATGCAGCCTTGAAGACCATGGTGAATGTTATGCAACATAGACAGAACAAAATAAAGGAGAAGATGGACTCAGTCCATCAGTCAGTTGTCTTGTTACATAAGGCAAATGAAAAGATAAGTGAGTCACTGGCTACTCTAGAGCCATTATACAGTACCTAGTCTGGGAGAAGTGCATTGTTTGATAAACTTGATGCCTTGTAGCCACATAAGCCTGATATTTCTTAGGTGGTGACAGAGGTGTGTGAAAAAATTGGGTTACTTGGTGTTGTTACAAAGTTTTTTAAAGGAAAATTGAATCAAGTGAAGGCCAAGTTGGCCATGTTTGACAAGAATTATAGTAAGTATATGCCTTCTATTTATAATGATGATGGAGGTGTGGTAAGTATTGATGAGTGGAAGTCATCAATGGATCAAATGGTGATTAGGTAGGAGGCTTTCCTTGATGGTGATGGTTCTGTAGACTTGGATGGGTGCAACAGTATAATTGACAGCTTGTTCAAAGTTGAAAGTGATTGCATACGAATTGTTATAGATGTTAAAAGCATCACTGATTCTAAGTGGGAGTTGCAAATCAAATCATTGCAAGAACTGCAGAGTTTCAATTGGCCTTCTGATGATGATGTGACAGCCTGAGACAAAATTACAAAGAAACAGAAGAAGAAGCCAGTTGTCTTAGAGCTAGAAGTAGAAGAAGAAGAGTAAAGTACACATGGCACCTGATCCATAATTCTAGGGAGAGCATGTATCAAATAAAGGATGATGTAGGTTAGCCTGTAATGGCGGTCATCATTCATGTGAAAAATCAAGTAACTGCTCTATGTAATACCCCAAAAATGGGCTATAAGTTCATTAACCTCCTACATCTACAAATTGAACGAAATCAACATCAAAGTCCTAACCTAAGGCACATCTAAACATCATTGAATCTTAATTGATTATCTTATATTCTGCATCGGGGAATATTCCTAGTAATATTCCTAATCATCATAATTATCTTTAATTTTATTATTATTTGGCAATAAATCACAAAATTTGATTAATTAAATATTTTGTATATTTAATTAATTAGATTTAATATTTGCCACTTAATTGTTTAATTAAATTTAATTCTATCTATTATTAATTGTATTATTTAATTTTGACAATAAATCAAAATTCCTATCTTTAATTGATTAAATTCTTATTTAATTAATTAAAGCATGTTGTCATTATTTAATAATATAATTTTTAATAAAAGTTTGGTAAAATAGTTAATTAACCCATAAATTAATTATTTTATTTCAAAAATCTGTTGAGTTGAGGATAAATCACTTTATTTATTTATTTAATTCTTAATTATTATGCATATTCAAAAGAAACAGTTAAACTCCAAATCAGAAAATCAATGCAAGTTATTGACTTTTTGGAACTCAACATCCTTTTGGAGTTCAAAAAGCTGATCTAAACTCTAATTTGAGTTAAAAAGCTATTTTTGCATGTTTTTGCATGATTTTAAGAATTAACTATCTTTCATGATCAGATAACTCAAAAATCAAGATGAGTTAATTTGAGTGATTTATGGCTTTTCCCATGCACCTCCAAAGCCCTGGATTTCTATAAATTAAGGCTTTAGCTCTTCACAAATCATCTCATATTTTTGCACAATCACGCTGGAGAATTGGAATTGAAGAATCAAAGCTCTTGCGAATCGACATCTTTGTGAGATCAATTTTATTTTAGCATTCATAGCATATCAAGTTTCAATAGCATTCATAGCATATCAATTTTATATTAGCATAGATTCATATCAAGTTTTCATTCTTATTGCATAGAAAATATCAAAAATATAGATTAATTGCATTCAATTTCATATCCATCTTTTGCATTCAAATCCTTCATTTAGGTGTCGTCTAGGTCACTGATCTCGATTACAATCTGAGAACATTAATCTCGCACCTATTAGAAGGCAGTAAATCGCTTGGTTAGATAGCTTTCAATTTTGCACGATTTTGATTTTAGCTAACCTCTAATGTTTTACTGAGTGTTGTGTCTATAGATCAGGTACAATTTTCACACACACATTTCTGGCACCCACCGTGGGGCCCTGAAACGGGTTTCCAATTCAATTCTATCAATTTCTATCTTTTTCTCCTCGGGATCTGTGCAAAACTGTGATTTTTAATTTTTGTCCGTACATTTGTCATACGAGTTTCTGACAAATGTCGTATGGGAGCATACCCATTGTTGTATGATACTGGACCCACTATCGTACGACAGTCTATCAGATCGTGACTCGTTTCATTACATACCCACTGTCATTTGAGAGCTAATATGTCGTATGGTAGCATACCCACTGTCGTACGAGTTTCCGTACCAGTTTTTGACTGTCGTTTCATTTTTCACAGTAGAGTATCAAATTTGATTTTTATATTTCGGCTAACTGCTAATTTTGACAATTGAAATTCTCTATTTTTGATTGCTCTCTACTAGTTTTGATTGGGAAAAGCGCACGAATTGCTAAAAATCAGGTAAAATCTACTAAGCGCGTTGCGAGGATCACTAGGTATTCTCCTTCATCTAATAACATTTTGATTTGGGCTTAAAATAAATCTCTCAATAGTCTAGCTTGTGTGCATCTTCTCATGCTTTTATTCTACACACTTGCATAATTTGATACTAGGTTGTGATCCCTTAAGGATTCATTAAGTAGTCTTAGAATACTTGGGATTGATCTTGATTGCTATCTTGGGTTATTGGACTCGCTAATCTACCGGCCCCTCATTTTCACCTCGTGGTTGCAATCTCAGCACCATAAAGGGGAGGGGTCAACAGGACAGAAGCGTTAAATGTTCCACTTGGCAACCCTTTTGTGCTTTTAGGAACTCACTTGTTTTCTAAGTTGTGGACTCATTTTTAGCTTGTGTGAGGTGTTAAGTGTTCCACCTTGTGGACTCATCTCATATTTGCTTTAAGCGTTAAGTGTTCCTCTTTCTACTTTTTGAATGCTTTTGGTAGATTTACTTTCGGAACATATATCTGTGTTCACATAGTAATTAGGCTCTATGAACACTATTCATGATTCTTGAGAGATTGGATTCCTAGAAAAATCTTTCTTGATGACAGAATCCTTGTAGGTAGGGAGGATACTTAGTGCGTTTCACATTCAACTTGGTTAGTGCGTCTTCTCTTATTGATCGACACATTCTCTCTCCGGAGAGGTTGATAGATCATGTGGGGTTGATATCACGAGCTTTGGTGAACCAAAATTGGTTAGTGCGTCTTCTCTTATTGATTGATACATTCTCTCCTCGGAGAGGTTGATAGATCACATGGAGTTGATATCACAGACCTTGGTGAAACAAAACTTCATCTTAGCATGTTGGATTAATCTGCTTGCTTTGTTTGCGTTAAAAGTGCAGAGGTGTCAAAACCTTGGATCTGGAGCCAAGTCCTGTTGTGGTATAAATCTGAGTCATCTTTAGAGAGGGTTAACCGTAGCGGACAATCCCTTCACAAGGAAAACTGCGTTGACGGAACCTCAAGCGGTCATAGCCATTTTCGCCATGGTAGTGACAGCCGCTATATAAATGTCCTTGTGGAAGAAATCTCCACGGGTATGGTTCATTGTTGGGTTGTCAGATCTCCCTAGCAACTCTTGAAGATTAAGTTCTCGGACTGTGTCAAAACCCTGGTGCGCCGGGATTGGAGTTCACCCCTTTGAATCATAAAAGTTGCAGAGTCAAACCATTACTAAAAACCCTAGAGAGGCCAATTTTTCACTTTCAGGTATATGTGTGTTATTGCAAAACTTTTCAGAACATACACAATTAGTACTCTCAGGGATTAGCACAATTTGGTCACTTGATTGTTCATGCGCAAGGTTGCTTTTTCCCTTGTTCATTGTTTTCAGACGTGCTTGGAATCACTTGCTTGCTATTCTACGTGCTTGTTTATTTACTTGGCTCTTAAAAATGATCAAATCTGGTATAACCTTCAAAATCTGGACAGTACAATTTGCAAACAATCTAGAACTGAAAACCTTAAATTTTGCAAAAATTGACGTAAAGTTCTTTCTGGAGTCAAAAGTCATTTCAAGAAGTCAAAAGTCGTATGACTTTTTGTCAAATGTCATTTCAGTATAGCCCATATGTCGTATGATTGAGAACCCAGTGTCGTACGAGTTTTAAAACCAGCAATTCAAGAAGCCAAAAATCTGTTAGCAACTGTCGTACGAGTTTTGTCAACTGTCATTTCATTGCTACCCAACTGTCATACGAGTTTCACAACTGTCATTTCATAGACTGCCCAGTGTCGTACGAGTCTACAGAGTGTCGTTTGGGAAAATTTGGGAGAGTTGTCAAAAATTGTCAATTTGCGAGATATCCAATGTTTCCAGCCTAGTTCCAAAATCTGTCAAAAATATCATTGTGTCAGGAACAGAGCAGTAGCTATTGAGCATTCTACCATTTTCTGAGTTTGATCTTTTGAATCCGATCTAGTCTTCTGTTTGATCAATTTGAGTCCTTTTTATCTCGTGTCAAAACCTTGTCATAACTATCAATCTTCAATCAATCTTCAAAAATAGACTAAGTGTTGAGAACTCGTGTCTGCTATCTTTTGGGTGATCTATCCCATACATCGAGGGCACAGTTTCCTTCACCCACATCTCATCAGATCTTCAAAACTATCATAATCTTGACAAGGTTGCATCATCCAATTTTCTCGAATCAAATTGTTCTTCAGTTGTCTTCGTCCTTTTCCTCTATTTCATTCAAAGTTAATGGTGGAGACTAGAGCTTCTTCACACAAGAAATCAGAAGAAACATCTCAGAACTTACTTTTGACCAATACCTCGGGTCCAACTCTTGAACAACTCATCAAGTCAGGTATCTACGAAGATGACGGTCTTGGTAACTTTCGATTGAAAACCGGTTACATACCTCCTCTATCAACTCACAGAGGTAATCAGCAAACTCCTCCTCAATCTATTCCAGGGAGCCCAAAAACTCCTACCATGTCTCAAGCAGGGACAAACCACAGTTCTCTAGGAGGAGGATCCCAGGGACACCATTCTCAACATAATGCCGACCAAGACCCTACACCCTCTGAAATCCATCGGTGTCAGAATGACGATGAATTCAAAAGAATGATGAGGCATTTCTTGAAAATGGATAGAGAGGCATACTTTTTGCAATTAGCCCAGGAAGGAGCTAAACTTCCTCCTCACTTAAATGTCGAAGATATCATCACGCATGAGGAAGAAACTTCGATGACGGCCATAATGAACCAGCTGCACGCTATGCAGGTCAAAATGAATAAAATTGAGAAAGAGAAGGAACCCAAGGAATTCTCCATGGAGGCCCTTTGTCCTTTCCCTTTTGACAAAGACTTGTATATGCCTCCATTCCCAAAAAGAGTGGAGATACCAAAGTATGACAAATATGATGGACACTCTGATCCTCAAGATCATGACAGAGAGTTCTGTACGCAATCCATGGAATTTATGCATGAACCAACTTATCTAATGCATCTTTTTCCTAGATCCTTGGGAGGAGCATCCATTCAGTGGTTTTCGAGATTGCCTTCTACGATCAAAAATTTTGAGGAATTGATTAAATTATTTTATCAACAATATTCCTACAATATTCAACATCCGGTCACTATGATCGATATCTGTAACCTCAAGCAATATCCAGGGGAATCCTTCCTAACTTTCCTCAAGAGGTGGCGAAAGAAGTTTTCTCTATATGCTAGACCAATTCCCGAAATGGAGAAACTTGAAATCTTTATCAATAACCTTGTTCCAGAGCTCAACTATCCATTACAAATGTAAGATCATGTATCTTTTGATAAAATGGTGGATAATGCAATCAAGATTGAGAAAGTACTTGTGAAGAAAGGAGAAATCACACTTCAAAAGGACAAGTCTGAATCTGGATCTAGCTCAAAAGATAAAAACAAGAGCTGGAATAGAAAGAAAGGTATCGTCTCTGATGGTGTTGTTGACACTATCCGCGCCCCATCAAAGGCACCGGCCTACAATCTCACCCTTGCCACCAAAGCCATTGAAGCTTTAGGGAAAAAATCTACTGAACCATCTCCAAAGAAGCTATTCAAATGATGGGATAATAAATGAAAGTTTACTCCCCTGGGAGAATCTTTGGAATCTGCCTTGAGAACCCTGATAGGTGATAACATGATCTCTTTACCACCAATCTGAAAACCTGATCTGGATCCAAAACCATATTGGTGGAAAGATAATGAATTCTGTGCTTTCCATCGGACTAAAGGCCACAAAACTAATGGATGTTTCCACTTGAGACATACCATTCAAGAATTGATAGATCAAGGGGACATCACGATCGATAATCCTACCAGTAATAATGATCACACAGCATTTACAGAACCGTTTCCACAACATGGCAAGGGAGTTTCCACTTCTCAGCCTAACATGGGGGCAAAAGTCAACTATGCCTACCCGGGAAATGATGCTGTCATCAATATGGTCGAACCATGTCTCTCTGAGAGTTGCAATGTCATCACAATTGTACGAAGAGATAGAAATCATTCCTCAGCTAATGCGGTTACCAGATCACAAGCTCAGACTCATCTGAAAGGACAAACACCAAGTTCATCTAATGTCCCTACGATACCTTTCAATCTCACATCTGCTTCTAAACATAAGGTTGCCTCAAAATCTTCCAATCCAAAGGATACCACACCTACGTCTTACAACATCATCCAACAACTCCAGCATACCAATGCCAAAATCTCTATGTTTGAGTTACTTCGAATATCTCCAGCTCACATAGATATCCTAGACAAAGCTTTGCTAGGTTCTAATGTTCCTGATGATCTAGATCTAGACAGGTTCCAGACTATGGTTGGTCATCTAACGTCTCCACAATATATCTCCTTTTTAGAGGAAGATGATAACTCCCTAAGTCACCCACATAATCAGCCCTTGCACATAGAAGTCTTGATCCAGAACCGTCGAGTCAAACGTGTGTTGATAGATGGTGGTGCAGGCCTCAACATTTGTTCTTACAGCTTAATCACATAGTTGGGATTCTCAGAGATGGCTATTGATCCTTGAAAGAAGATCACCATAAAAGCCTATGATGAACAAGAAAGAGCTTCTAAAGGCACCATTGTCTTGCCCATCCGAGTGGGTCCGGTCATCAAAGATACCACATGTCAGGTGCTTGATCTACCATTAGCTTACAATATCCTTCTAGGGAGACCCTGGATACATGAAATGCAAGCTATTCCTTCTATGTACCATCAATGCTTGAAATTTCCCTATGAAGGAGTTGAGGTTACTATCCCAGCAGATCTGAGTACAACTTGCAATACATTGAAGGAAAGTGTCGATAAGCTTGTTCCCAATAACCAAGAATCTTCCATCAAGAAACAAAATATGGCTTCCACATCTAAGATGGACGACATTGCTAAAGAGATCAATATCAAAGAAAATGGGATGGGAGAATACACTATAGAGCCAGTCTTGTCTCTGACATCTCTCCCAATCTCACCTAAGTCATATGGGCAATCCTTGAAGCAGTCTAAATCAGAACCTAAGGAACCTATGGAAGCATACAAAAAACATTTTGTGGTGGAGCAAGTATCCAAACAAGAATTTGAAGAGGATGAAGCTGTGTTGGCATGGCTATATAAAGAGGATTCTGAATCTAAAGTTGTTCAACCTAGTGAATCTATAGCACCTACAATCCCTTCTCATTCATATGGTCTAGGAAACAAATTGATGGCCAAGATGGGATATTTCGGTCAAGGACCTCTAGGAATTAGGGGAAAGGGTCTTGTGACCCCCATTTCACATATTGGTAGAGCCAAAAAAGATACTGGTGGCATAGGGTTTAAGAAGAAACCCTATCATCTCAAAGGTGGTTGTTCTCATGTCATAGAACAAATTGCACCAGGAGAACCCCTTCTTAAGAAAGAAGAAATAGAACCCTCTGATGATGATTCAGATAGCTCTGAGCTCATCCCTTATGAAAAATTACCTAAAGAGATCAAAGATCTTCTTGATGATAAAGATGATCCTATTAGAAGAATTAATGTAGTATAAACACAAGAACCTACTGTAGCGCATGCGATGGTTGCACCACAAGAACCAGCTAATCTCGAAGGCAATCAAACTGATCAAGAAGAAGGGGGTAGTTATTCTGACATTGATTCCCATGAATATGAATTCAAGTCAGAGACTGAGGGTAATCCTTCTTGGGGTATTCATCCTGATTTCACACATTTTTTAAGATTTTCTAGAGACCCTGAATCAGAAGCTAAGTCAAATGACTATGAATGGGGTGCCATTCTAGAAGAAGATGAGCTTATAACGGAGAAATATATTGATGTTATTCACCAATATGTATCTCAACCCAACGTAGGTCTAGAGCAAAACAATGAACTTAACGTGTCTGATCCACCTATGGCTGAAGAGGATTCCCATGATGATGTTGAGCCTATTCACGAATTGAACATTTTGAGCTGTAATATCACCTTTGAACTTGAGCATCGGGTTAGGACCAATGATGACATATCCACATCCGTGAACACCATATCCCAAGCCTTTCCCGCTTTGACTATCCAACGCCCTGATCTTATCGACCAAACTTCCACAAACCTAAACCATGGTATGTATACCTTCCCGAATGAATATGCCCTTGCCTGCTACCTCAATGCAGTTGAGCCTATGAGTACTTCCATCAGTGAACGGAGCGTCAGTATGACCGAGTCGGACATCAAATATCTTAGTCAGAAAAATAAGATTAAAAAGAAAAAGAAAAAGAGTTCTGAGGGTGAAAACCACTTTGTGGCAGTCTCAGAACCAACAAAAGTAAAAAGAAAAGACGTATCTGAAGGTGAAAACCTCTTTGAGGTGCCTAAGGATGAGATATTTGATGTCCTTCCGAGTCATTTACAGGATAGATCTCCAATTCTGATTGAGCCAACTCAATCAATCAATTTGGGTACAACAGAGGAGCCACAACTGGTACATGTAGCACAATCTCTATCAGACGAAGAGAAACAGAACTTCACTACCTTCTTATCAGACAAAAAGATCAACTTTGCATGGAAATATTCAGATATGCTAGGATTGGATCCCAATCTCATTATGCACCATCTATCCATTGCTCCTGGAGTAAAACCAATCAAGCAAAAATTGAGAAAGATGCATCCTCATGTTGCGCTCTTAGTCAAAGCAGAACTAGAAAAACTCCTACAAGCTGGATTCATCCGTGTCATAGACTATGCTGAGTGGATCTCTAACATTGTACCTGTTTCAAAACCAGATGGTTCAATCAGAGTGTGCACGGACTTTAGAGATGTGAACAGAGCATGCCCTAAGGATGATTTTCCACTGCCTAACATTGATATGATAGTGGACATGACTGCGGGCTATGAAATGTATTCCTTAATGGATGGCTTTTCTGGATACAACCAAGTCAAAATTGCTCCAGAAGATCAAGAGAAAACAGCTTTCACATGTGCGTGGGGAACTTTCTGTTGGAATGTTATGCCATTCGGACTCAAAAATGCTGGAGCTACATATCAAAGAGCAATGACATCTATTTTTCATGATATGATGCATAAAACAATGGAGATTACGTGGATGATACCTTGGAAAAATCCATGATTAGAACTAAACATCTAACAGACTTGAGCATGATCCTAGACAGAATGGAACAATTTAGTCTTAGACTAAATCCTAAAAAGTGTGCTTTTGGAGTCACTTCTGGAAAGCTCCTAGGATACATCGTCTCCAAGAAAGGCATTGAAGTTGACCTAGCTAAGGTCAAGGCTATAATAGAGATGCAACCTCCCACAAATATCAGTCAAATGAGGATGTTGCAAGGCAGAGTTCAATCTATTAGAAGATTCATATCACAGCTAGCGGACATATCACAGCCTTTTACAAAAACATTACATAAAGGTGTGACATTTACATGGAATGAAGAATGCGAAAACAACTTTAAACATATCAAGAAGTATCTATCAAATCCACCTATATTGATGCCTCCTATTCATGGGAAGCCATTAATATTATGTCTCCGCAACAGATACATCACTGGGGGCATTGCTAGCATAGCATGATGAGAACAAGAAAGAAAGAGCCATCTACTATATCAGCCGAACTTTAGTGGCCTATGAGAAGAACTACTCAATGATTGAGAAGGCATGTCTACCTATGATCTTTGCATCATAGAAATTGAGACATTACATGTTAGCTCATACCACTCATTTGGTAGCTAAAATTGATCCACTGAAATATCTCCTAAGCAAAGCTGCCCTCACAGGTAGACTAGCTAAATGGGTCATGCTCTTGAGTGAATTTGACATCGAATATGTTGAAAGAAAAGCTATCAAAGGACAAGTCATTGCTGATCAATTAGCTGAAGCACCACTGTTTGATGATACACCCATGCAAATGGAATTTCTCGATTCCTCTATCATGCACCTCTCTTCTAGAACATGGCAGTTATTCTTTGATGGCTCTTACACACAGAATGGATCTGGAGCAGGCATATTGTTCATAACTCCTCAAGGATACTCGATACCCAAAGCATTCAGATTAAAGTTTCCTTGCACAAACAATATTGCTGAATATGAGGCACTTCTCAATGGTATGAAAATGGCAATACAGTGGAGAGTTACAGAGATGCACATCCATGGGGACTCACAACTGGTCATCCACCAAGTCAATGATGTGTACCAAACCAAAGATGAAAAGCTCATTCCTTACAAGAGAATGGTAGATGATTTAAAGAAATACTTCATCTCTATTACATTTGAGCAAATACCCAGAACGGCGAATAAGGCTGTTGATGCAATGGCGACATTATCTACTCTCTTACAGCAGCCCGAACATGAACTACGCTACGAGTTCCTGGTGGAAGCCCTATCCTATCCTGCATATGACTCCCCTGAAACCCGCATGATTTGCACCATTGTAGGTTATGATTCATCCCGCTACAAAAATCTATTCTCCTATCTCCACGACCAAATCATCCCTGAGTCCTTTAACCATTTTGAGAAATGAAACCTTATCCGATCCGCATCCCGATATGTCATCATTGGTAATGATCTGTATAAATGAGGTCTAGATGGTACACTGCTTAGATGTTTAGAACGGGAAGAGTCTCAACGTGCATTAGAGGAAGTCCACGAGGGTATATGTGGGTCACACTCGAATAGTTTAACGTTAGCTCGAAAACTTATCAGGGCTGGGTACTATTGGCCTGAAATGGAAAAAGAAGCTATTAAATTTGCTAAAAACTGTCAACAGTGTCAAGTACATGGCAACTTGATTCATGCTCCAGGGAGAGATCTGATTCCCTTTACTACACAATGGCCTTTTCAACAATGGGCATTTGATCTCATAGGTGCTATCCATCCGCACTCTTCTAATGGACATACCCATATAATCATAGCTACAGATTATTTTACAAAATGGGTAAAAGCAGTTCCTCTAACACAAGCAACGGGGAAATAGATCTCTATGTTCATCCTGAACTACATCATTTGCAGATATGGGATCCCTCACTCTATAATCACAGATAACGGGGGACAATTCAAAAACAAGGACCTAGATGACTTATGTGCCAAGTTCAAGATTACTCAACATTGGTCTTCTATTTACTATCCTCAAGGGAATGGACAAGCTGAAGCTTCAAACAAAAATCTCTTGAAAATCTTGCACAGAACGGTGAATAAAATAGGAAGAGACTGGCATCTCATGATCAATCCAGCTCTCTGGGCCTATAGAACTAGTATCAGAACGCCTATAGGTGCTACACCTTTCGCTTTAGTTTATGGGTCTGAAGCGGTACTGCCTATTGAGGTTGAAATCCCATCACTCAGAATCAGAATGTATGGACTTGTCACTGATGAAGACTACAGAGTGTCTAGGTTACAAGAACTAGAATTACTAGATGAGCACAGGCAAGCAGCGTATGATCCTCTCAGAGTGTATCAGAAAAGAATGTCTAGAGGCTACAACAAGAAAGTCAGACAGAGAATTTCAGGTTGGTGATCTAGTGTTGAGAGAAAATCCTAAAAATCAATCACATCGAGAACGCAAGGGGAAGTTCAAACCCAATTGGCTGGGTCCCTTTGTAATCACTGCTACTTTTAGCTCTCGTGCCTATCAACTCTCAACGACTGAAGGAGAACAGCTCCGAGAACCAATCAACATTCTCCATTTGAAGAAATTCTATGCCTGAGGCATTCAGTGCTTGGTAAATGTCCTGAAAAAATCTTAAAAATCAGAAAAAGTCCTAAAAAATGAACATCTTGGTGAAAACCTAGCAATAGGTGCCTTGATGATTCACAAAAAAAAAAAAATCAAAAAATATCAAATGTACAAATTTTTTTTTGAAAAAATAAAAAATACAAAAAAATGAAAAAGAAGAAAAAGTGCCTTGGTGAAAACCTGGAAACAGGCACCTTGATAGCAAAAATAGAATCTCTACCAAGATGGTGAAAACCCGGCAAACGGGTGCCACTTGTTCCAAATGCTCCATCTATCAGCACAATCTTGGTCTTTCCCAGCTTTCAGTCTTGCTTTAGTTTGTACATATCTCCCGGTTTGTTTCAACACTTCCAGTTTTCAATAAGTCGGTCTGTACACCAATCAGCTCAAGCGTCTGTATCCTATCAATGTTCAAATTTGGGGGCAATAAATGTCATATCCTATGGTCTCCCATGTATCTTAGACATTTCCTATCCAGTTAGAGTCCTTTGAAGCTTCCAGTTGAGTCAGTCAGTCAGTCTCGTCTCCAAAAAGGATTTTGCATCTACAACAATGCAATCAAACATCAAAACTCAACTAAAAACAATTTGTGCTTTTCATGCTTTATCTCCTTGTATGCTTACTGATTTGCATTGAGATTTTTGCATATTGTGTCCCTTCGAGCTCTTCAATGATGTCCTTTATAGGATTTAGAGAGTGATGACTGGGGGCATAATCTTTTCTTTGTCTTCTGCTTGTATGTGAAAATCTAATGTCTTTGGAAATTCTGGATTGAAATGGTGTCCGACTGTAAGAGCCTCTATCTTGAATTGGATGGCCATGCGTACCTCGACCATTGATACCCGAAAAATTCAAGGATGTTTGATCTAACTATTATCTTTTTAAAGTAAATTCTTTTTCCTACTGTGAAACACGATCTTGCCTAAGGAGGTGAACAATAAAGGGTCACTACGGGTAATTCACATTGGATTTAGAATGGTCTATTGACTGTTTGATGTGTTTGCAATGCAAGGCGTACTCAGGTCGTCACGACATTTATGTTTTGATGCTTGTAGAAATTGCTATATCAAAATGGACATGATATTCAGGTCATCCTGGCGTTTATGCCTTGGTGCTTATATCTAATCCAACATTCCAAAAACAAAATTAATATTCATATATCCATGGTTGTTGACCAGTGGGTGTTGTATTGATTCTTGCGCATACAAATCGATATTCATATGTCTATGGTTTCATAGCTAGTGGGCATTGTATTGATTTATCCGGTTACCTAAAAGTTCAATGATGATAACAAATCGACATATGATCAGTGACTAGGTCCTAGGTCTTAGATTGCATTTCATTTTGCATGTCTCATTTCATTTTGCATGTCTCTTTGCATTTTGCATGTTGCATGATCTCACAATGACTAAACGAACTTCAAAGCTAAAATGATTCTTCAATCACATCTTCAAATCTAACAAGAGCTGAACCTAACTCGACGGTCTCTTCACAGAATCGCAAGCAAGAATCCTCCTGGGTTAACCATCTTTTTGACATAAGACTGAGTACTTGTCTTCATCAACCTGCAAAACATATCATGTGTATCATTGCATTTACATATCATATCATAAACATTTATTGCATTACATGTTATATCCATTGCATAAACATACATATTTCCATAATCATTACATCTGCATAACATTCATACATATGAAAGAAATCATTGCATTGCATTGATCCATACATACATTCTACACTACTCATAGCATTAACATCACATGATATCATCATACATAACAAAAATGACAAGTACACATGATGTCACTAACCAAAAATATCGATCTCATCTATATACCAAAAATTTTGAATAGTCAGGGGTGCACTACTGGCACAGGGTACAAATGAATAGGCTCCGTAGAGCTATCAGACACAACAATGTATCAGTGAGAAAGTAACAGAAGATCAAGAGAAATCAACTGTCAGCATGCTCCTCTGCATCTGGTGGAGGAGGAGGTGGTGCATCTGGTATCACCTCTGCTCTCGGTGCCCTAGCTCCCTTTGATGCTGCCATATACTGAGAATAGGTAGGCACTCTCTGTGCCGCAGGGACTACTGCATAGTACGCAGATACATAATATGAGGCCCGCACAGTCTAATGAATCACCTCTACCTGTAATCTCTGTATCTTTGCGCGCTACTCTGTACGCTACCTATCTGCCTCTCGATGCCTCTCCTCTAATCTGGCCTGCTCTATCTTCAGGTCCCAGACCTGGACTCTAAGCCGTCTGATAATCTCAGCTGAAGTAAGAGGAACTGCAGGCTCTGCATCAGCTATTGGCATATCTATGTCCTATGCTGGCTATGCTAGCTGATCTGCATGTGACGGAATGCTCACCCTGTGCGCCTTACAGCGTCTAATCTTAGCACCTAAATCAAATGTATCATCCACACTGGTCCCACCTGGAAACTGCTCAGCTCCTAGAACATCATCTACAGATCCTACTCCGCCTAGTGTGCCACTCTCACCTCTGCTTCATCTCTGTGTGTCGGAAGATGTGCCCGCTGCAGATGTGGAAGGACATGGAGGCCTCCCATGTCCTGGTGCTCTCTGTAAAGGAGCCATGGCTCTCTGTCTCAGAGGAGTAGGGTGTACCACCTGTGGTCTCGGTCTTGCTCTCATAGGAGCCCCTGTAACATCCATAGCCTCCTCCATGGAGGGTATCAGCTCTGTCAGATTAGAAAATTGATGAATCTGGTGATCAGCAAGCCATGCCACATATGCATCTGTCACACCGGCATCAACCACCTATGGAAGGTAGTCCCAATCCCTACCAATAATCCAGCTATACTCCTCAGCACATACAGTATAACTAAGTCGTGGTGCCCATCCGAGCCCTATCTCACGCACAATGCGGGCATAAGCAGTATAATCCTGAGGGACATCCTGAATGCATCCATACTGATGCCAGACTTTGGTAATCAAAAATCTCTCCAAGACGGTGGAGGTCCGTCCTATCAATATCCTGCTCTGAAAAATGAATGAAAACTACTCTCTCATAGTAGGCCAGGCCTCTATCTGTAAATATGGCCTCCAGATCACGAAGGTCATGTCATCCAAGCATCGGCGGAAATACTCGGTGTGACCCATGCGAACCTGAGTAACGTAACCAGCATACGTATATATGATCGGCTCCTGTAGCTGTCGTTGACTCTGAAACACTGGTCTCAAAACTAGGATATGCTCCCAAGCCCATATCTGCAGTACCACCACTCCTGAAGCAAATGTCTTGCAGTCCTGATACACGACCTCGTGCATCTTGAAATACAAGTGCGCCAACAAACACTGACCCCAGGCAAGCTCAGTAGGTGTAGCCATCAAGAGTGCTACCATAGGTGCCCATCCCATCAAGAAGCCATTCTGCTGACGGCCAGGCATAATCAACTCTCCGATCATCCCCGCAATGATACACTCTAGGCGATGTGTCTGACCATATCTCTGCACAAGTGTCTCCTAGGAAATAGACCCAGTTAGCTGGGTCTCATCACCGAACAGTCGTCTGAACGCATGTAGTCCCCTCGATCCTCCACTAACATACTCGGGACGCCGCGGAGCATGAAAAGGAATGCGAAGAATCCTATACACATCCTCAGGGGTCACAGTGATCTCCCTAGTCGGAAGGTGGAAAGTCTGGGTCTCAGAATGAAACCTCTCAATCAGGGCAGTCAATAAACCATGATTTACCCTAATATCGGGTAAATGAATCAGGTGCTCAAATCCACAGGTAGCGAGATGAACCCTCATCGGGTCTGGCAAAGCGACACACAATCTCTTGGTGGCCGGATAAGAATGGCGAACATGTACGTCAGGATAGGTGACCTAAATCATAAAGAAATAGGGTGTTTTGTCAGAAATTCAGTTCAAAATCAGGCCACAAGTATCAAAATACACAGTTTTGAAGTTTCAGAAGGTGGGGCAAAGTATCCGCAATCAGGCAAAACGATCAGAAAAGTTTGATTTTTGACATAAAAATAAGTTTTTCACACTCTATTTTTCAAACGACATTCCAGACTGGCATGAAATGTCGTATGACATTCCACAACATACTAAATGACAATTCATGGTCATACGACACTTCACCTGGATTCATACGAGTTTCAAGGGCCTCGACGAAATGTCGTAAGACACAAGGGTCCCTATCATACGACACTTGGGCATGGATGAAACGGCAATATAAACTGAAATGAAATGTCGTACGAGTCTGGAATGGGACTCGTACGAGTTTCTATAGCTGTGAAAATCAAAAACTAAAACACGTATGAAAAAAAAATAAAAATGCTATAAATCATCAAAAGCATGCATTTTCAAGGGGGAACAGAGGTCCACCTACCGGATGTCCATACTGTCGGGGTCTGTCATGTCTCTGGCTGCGCTCAAAATGGTGCGAACTCACAGGTACCTTCATTTCTCGCTGCTCTGCCATTTTTCTCGCTCAGAGGGCTCCACAGAATCTCTAAAGTCAAAGGGTTGAAATGAATTGAAAATGACCCTTCCGGCCTTTATATTGCTTTTGACCTAATTTTTAAAAGTGCTCCATTTTCCATGAAAATTGCACCCCTGGCTAATTTCGACGTTCTGAATCCATTTTTGAGATCAAAATTGAAATCTGAGATCGTTTATTATGTCAAAATCATGATTTAAAAATTTTGGAACCAGGACGGTCTACTGCTTGCATAGCGACCTTCAATCCTCACAGAAATCCAGTATTCAACTCAACTAATTATCTTTCATCAAACTATCAAAATTTTAACTTGGTCAACCATGGTCAACTCATGGTCAAACCTAGTCAAATTTGGTCTCCAGGACCTTCCAAACGATGCAGAATGCATTTTCGGACATATATAACCACTTCTCAAATCAATTAACATGCTTCTGAACTATCAATGCTAACCTTTTCTTGTCAGATTTCAATTTTAATCCCGAAGGGGGCATGGTATTGCACATCATTCAAAGTCTGTAAATCAAATTCTATCGATCAAATCTATTAATATCTTTCATCAGTGATCAAGACAACAATCACGTCTAGTCGTTGATTCATCAAAAGTCCTCATTGCTCGGGGCAAATCTATCATCACTTGGGGCATATCAGATTCATCGATCCATATCAATCTGGTATTCTCTTAATCTTGTAATCTGTATCAGTTTTTGCAACCATCGGATCATAGTGTTCTTTCCTTGGTTCTTCAGCAACTGAAGGATTCGGATGTGATACTTGCTAGTTCTGCTAAGACAATCGAGTCTAGAATCGGTCACTCACTTCTTATCAATCCTAAGGTTCAGAATCAGGTATTTTGACACTTTTTCGCAATCATCGGTTCATTGCTGCTATAGTAAACATTATCTTTGGTCATTCAGGGCCTCCTATCTCAATATCTTTCAATCGGTTTCTATCTTGAGATCGGTTTATCTTTTGAATCAGTTTCATATCTTTATCAAACACAGACTATCTTTGAACCACTGCGCTTCGCACAGTAATTCAAAGAGGGGCAAAATGTAATACCCCAAAAATGGGCTATAAGTTCATTAACCTCCTACATCTACAAATTGAACGAAATCAACATCAAAGTCCTAACCTAAGGCACATCTAAACATCATTGAATCTTAATTGATTATCTTATATTCTGCATCGGGGAATATTCCTAGTAATATTCCTAATCATCATAATTATCTTTAATTTTATTATTATTTGGCAATAAATCACAAAATTTGATTAATTAAATATTTTGTATATTTAATTAATTAGATTTAATATTTGCCACTTAATTGTTTAATTAAATTTAATTCTATCTATTATTAATTGTATTATTTAATTTTGACAATAAATCAAAATTCCTATCTTTAATTGATTAAATTCTTATTTAATTAATTAAAGCATGTTGTCATTATTTAATAATATAATTTTTAATAAAAGTTTGGTAAAATAGTTAATTAACCCATAAATTAATTATTTTATTTCAAAAATCAATTTAGTTGAGGATAAATCACTTTATTTATTTATTTAATTCTTAATTATTATGCATATTCAAAAGAAACAGTTAAACTCCAAATTAGAAAATCAATGCAAGTTATTGACTTTTTGGAACTCAACATCCTTTTAGAGTTCAAAAAGCTGATCTAAACTCTAATTTGAGTTAAAAAGCTATTTTTGCATGTTTTTGCATGATTTTAAGAATTAACTATCTTTCATGATCAAATAACTCAAAAATCAAGATGAGTTAATTTGAGTGATTTATGGCTTTTCCCATGCACCTCCAAAGCCCTGGATTTCTATAAATTAAGGCTTTAGCTCTTCACAAATCATCTCATATTTTTGCACAATCACGCTGGAGAATTGGAATTGAAGAATCAAAGCTCTTGCGAATCGACATCTTTGTGAGATCAATTTTATTTTAGCATTCATAGCATATCAAGTTTCAATAGCATTCATAGCATATCAATTTTATATTAGCATAGATTCATATCAAGTTTTCATTCTTATTGCATAGAAAATATCAAAAATATAGATTAATTGCATTCAATTTCATATCCATCTTTTGCATTCAAATCCTTCATTTAGGTGTCGTCTAGGTCACTGATCTCAATTACAATCTGAGAACATTAATCTTGCACCTATTAGAAGGCAGTAAATCGCTTGGTTAGATAGCTTTCAATTTTGCACGATTTTGATTTTAGCTAACCTCTAATGTTTTACTGAGTGTTTTGTCTACAGATCAGGTACAATTTTCGCACACACACTCTAAAGTATCCTCATACAAAGGTGCCACCTGTGAAGATTCTAGTTGTTGGGAACTACTTTCTATTTTCTCCAATCTTTGTCATTATGTTTGTACCTTTTTGTCTGTAGTGCAAGTCATTTTCCTAGCCATCTGAAGCTTGTTGCATCCTCTTGAGGATTCCAAGATAGCTAGTAGTATAAATAACAATTTTGTTTCTTTTGCAAAGGGTGGTCAGTTATACTATGTAAAGAAAGTTTTGAATATAGGACCAGATTTTCTAAGAAATCTCTGTCAAATTATACGAATGTAGTTGATTTATTAATACAAAATATAGGAACTTCGTTACTATTTTCTAATTGTCTTTGTGTAGCGATGCTTTGGTTCTTTTATGTGTTAAACTGTAAGGCTTTTTAATGCATTGTTTATAAGGTAAACATATGGGTTGAACTTAAGTTCTTTCAAGGAAAGAATAATTCTTAAGGGAGGCTTCTGGGAATCAATTATCTATGTATGAATTTAATGACAGGGATAGTGATCGGAAGAAGGAATGTCAGGCATTTCATTCAAGTTATTAGTATATTTGTCTTAGTAGGATTCAGTTGATGTAGGGTTAGACTTTGATGCCCAATGAATAAGGCACTCATTATTGCTTAATTTTCTTGTATCTACCACCAAAAACTTAAATAATCTGTTCAATTTACATTTACTGTACTTTCTAAATTGTATGATCTATGTCAAGCACATAGATCTCTATTTTATGCTTTGTAGAAGCTGTTGAGAAAGGTAAACCCGCCTGAGTTTCATATTCGAAGTGAAGAAGGTTTTAAAACCTTAATACCTTAGCATTTCAATTGTGCTAGATGTGTCTATTGGTTATACATGAGTTGTGATTTCAGGAGTTTTCTGAATCTTCTATTCATCTACAAGTTTAAATGCTAACACAAACTTCATGCAAACTTGATGGAATAGATACCCCCCAATCCTTGGCTCTAGCTAAAAATATCCAGCTTATGACTTTGTTCTCAAGTATAGTACAATTAAATAAACATGGGACTGCATAAAACCCTTTGTAAATGAAGTAGACCTGTCAATAGTTCTTGTTCTGTTAGTGAGGTTAAATTATGGTTTTGAATGTGTTTACTAGGGATCAAATATTCTTATTGACTGCAAAGCTCATACCATTCCATCTTTGACTCTTTGTAAAAGAGGTTTAGCCTAAGACTTGTGCTCTTGCATCAGACAATTAAATGAATTAAGAAAAATCTATCAAAATGAGCTTTGGCAGTTTCACGACAATTTAAGTCACAACCAACCACTCGCTTACAATTCAACAAGCATGGATGTTTTATAACAAATTGATAATAGATTTAAGTAGAAAAAAATATTAATTTTCAAAAAGGTTTTGTTTAAATAATTAGGTTTTTAATATTGATGTTTTTAAGTGTATTTCATTTAAAAGATTCAATTGTGATTGTGTATGTTCATGTTGATTTTATTATTTCTTCTTAGTAAAAATTCCATAGTTATGTATATAAACGAAGACAATTATATGTCGAACAATATAGCTTGTTCCATTACAAGACCATGTCTTGATATAGTGTTTGATTAGGTACAAAATGTGTCATTACGACATAAGGGTGTAGTTAGAATAGATCACTCATTGTAAATTCATTTTTAGATTAGGTTTAAGTAACCATATTGGAAGTGCATCACACCATTTTTTAGCATGTGCCAAATAACATTTATCATTGATAGATCAAACACAATATATAGGTATGTATATCTTCATAATTGTAAAGAAAAAAATTTGTACTCCAAATAGAGCCCAATATGATTTAATGATTCTTTTGATATAAATTTCTAACAAATTCTTGAAGTGACGATATTTTAATAAAAATGATGTTAGTACACATGTCATATATAATCTCAAAAAGCTTAGAGATTTGTAAAAATACACATATTAATTCAAGAGTAACTAGCACAACTCTGGCCTATCAAAAGAACATTGCTTTTAATAAATTCACTTCTAAAGGCACGTGTTCACTTGTAGGGGGTCTTCAACCTAGATAATGAAGGGGGAGAAAGAATTGGGAGAGTTCCTATCACTATCAATTCAATCCATAAGCAATAAATTTGACGCAAAAGTATATGTCAAAATGGAATAACAAATAAATCCATACTTTTGATTTGGCTAAAAGACTAGGTACAAAATATCATATACATATCTTTTTTTCTTCCTTGCACTCTTATTATATTAAAAATTTATTTGTTCACCCCATAAGATCCTTTTATTATAATCATTCAACAGGTTGTTTCGAACATATATATGAGATACAATGCTTTATGTTTCAACCTAGAGTTTTGCATTCCATTCTCATTTTATTTACATGAACTGTAAAAACTTGTCTTGATGAGTTTGAAACATGATAACAAAGAAACTAGATTGAAATTGATAAGTAGGAGATATTCATGCTTTTAAGGAGATTCTTTGACTTCAAACAATGCATTTTAATGTTGGATTGAGGTAAGGTATAGAAAGGTTTAACAATGATAGCCAAAGTGTAGAGTAAAAAAATGCCTACTTTGTAATTTTTTTAAATATGTGTGCACTCATTTTGGTGCCCATGCCCTTTGAATGTATTAATTTACATTTAGATCTATGTGAACTACTTTAGATTAAGATCTATGACCTTTTTTCGATTGTGGAGATGTAAATTTACCGTTAATGTTTCTAGTTTCTAGTTTTGTTTAGCTATTACACTTTGTGAGAACCTATATCATCCTAGATACTAATATGGTGATTGTAGTGACTTAGTTACAACCATGATCTTTAGTTGATTTCAGCTCTTCCTGGGAAACATCTTATCGCCCTTTTTGTACTGACGTCTCTTTTAGAAGTAATGAGGGTCTATTTTGTTTACTCTGTTGCCGCCAATGATAGGCTTGGCTTGAAGATTCCTTTCCTTGGTTCATTTGTAGGGAAGTCGGCTCTATTGTTTCTTTATATACAATCATCTCTGAAGAGAAGTTGTATTTTATGCCCAACCTGCTATCACGACTTGATTCAGACCTTAATACCTGATTGCTTGGAGTGTCTTGAAACAACTCCACCCTTAACGTTTTCAGGTTGTATTTCTTTTCGCTGAAAGTTTGTGGTGGGAATTTCAGATTGGTTCATCCTGCCAATGCGTTTAACTGGTAGGAAGACATTTTTTTGGATGATTGGCAGTGCCTTATCTTTAATTGGTCCTAAACCTTTGAGCTCTTCTTTAAACACCTACCTTAATTGTTGCAAACTAGCTTTGTTCCATCCTGAATTATCGTTCAATTGAAATGGGAAAATTGGAAATGATAACAACTCTGCCAAACTTTGAAATTTGTACCCTATTTTTGAAAAACTTAAACGTGTCTAAGTATGATATGAATTGTGGGATAATTAGAACCAGTAAAAGGTTTACTAAATAGATTAAATGAAGTTGATGCTATAAGTCTTATCAAGTATTGCTGATAGAGCTTAAAGGTTCTTGATTTGATTGTAATCTAATATATGGTTGATTGCACATGAAAATTACAGTTCATTATTATTTTTAATCAAACATGATTGCACTATAGAAGGACTTATAATATATGACATATATAACTTAAACGAAAATGGTGTTCTTATCTTATGCTAAAAGTGTGTAGTTAAATCATGACTTAATGACTACACAACTATTCCCATCAATGTTATAGAAGGGAAAGATATGTTGTACTTGTTTCAATATGTTCAATAATGTGTTTTTCGTTTACCCTTTATGCGCCAAAGATATTTATGGAAGTGAGTTGTTTAGACAGATATGTGTTCTGGAATTGTTTGTTACCTTCTTGTAATTTATCATTCGTGTGTGTAATGGGATTTTATGAAAGGATGCTCAATGTGGATCACCAAGGAAGGGTGGGAATGAAAATGTTGTACTTTTCTTCCCACCTACTAGTAGAAGTCTGGGGTTTAAATGCTTTTGCCAAAGTTATTTATTGCATATGTTTTCTTCTATGCTTGGTTATGCATCATCTCCCCGCCACATCTATGGTAGTTTTGCATTAGGCATATGTGCGTGTAGATATGTTCACGACTCCACCATATCCATCTGATCCACCAGTACCGGGTTGCTAGGTTTCTCGGGGAGTTCTTCGTGTTAGGAAGAATCCTTGGGGAGCTAACCACTCTGTGGTTGGGCGGAAAAAAATGCCTCAGCCACACTCCTGTCTTGTGATTGCAGATGGACATTGTATGATGGCTAAGGAGACAAGGACATGTAGATGGATAGAGGTCTGAAGGCATATTTATTTCATGGACTTTATTTGACCTTCATGGTCTTGTACTTATTTGTTGTACTCTTGATCTATTGTTGCATTTGATGTTCGACGTGTAGGTCAACTTCTTTGAAGTAATTGATGTGTATTTACTATGGTCATGTGATGACATTATGTGTGCAACAATTTAGTCGACTCTTTATAAATTAAATTTATTATTGTACCTTACTTAATTCGACGTGTAGGTCGAAATCATGTGTAATTTTCTTATTAATGGAATGATATTAATTGACTAACTAGACTATATGTAAGATCGACCTTGACTTTCATATTCGGAATCCCGCAAATGCTTATGTGGCATGCTTGAGAAATTTGCAGTCCTTACAGAAAATCTACTTTGTTTACAGAATTTCGAAGGGTTGATTTTAATTTTAATTTACAAGATAAAAATTTGAGGGGCAAATTGCAGAAGAACTGTAAAACGTGCTTGCTATTTTTGATTTCCTGCTATTAGCAGCCGGACAGAACACCTCTTATTTTCTACTAAAAATTTGAGATTTACGCCATTGACAAGCTCTTGCTCCAGACAAATTAAGAAGCCCTTTGTGCCAGTCAAGAACAAAAATTGCAAGAACACGAAGCCGGTAATGAGCAAATCTGAATGTTACGACATTTTTTTGTATTCGAACGTAACTCATTGTATATCTAATTGTTTCCCATGCTCTAAACCCTTCGCCCTCCCTGTTCTGTTTCTTCTTCAAACAAAATTTACAATTCACTGTTTTTAATTAAATAAGCAGGGAGAAAGCCCTGATCCACTGTTACAACCCACAGACATTGTGACTTAAATCTGTTAAGAAACCTATTTTACACTAGAAACAGATTACAGAGCCAAAAGGAGAACGCAGGCAGTAAACCGTAGAGCAATATAGTAAAACAGAAGTACTTCAAATGATTGAAAACCTAGCATTTTACAGACAAAAGAATTTACAGTATGATTTAACTATAAATACATGAATTTTTACATTCACATTTTGGACCAAAGGATGATCCATCGACAAGATGACAGCATAAGCGATTTCTCTGTAAACCTAGTATTTTACAATTTACAGACAAAAAAAATTTACAGTATGATTTTAAATACGAACCTTTTCCATTCACATTTGGATCATAATATGATCCATCAACGATATAACAACATAAGGGATTTCTCTGAAATGATCTTAAAATTATATAGATGAAAAAATATTTCCCCAAACAAATTCAGAGACATTTCAAAATCATTCTTTAAATCCAATTGAAGTTTCCCCAAATGCATTTACGCGAAAATAAGATATGAAATCCAATTGAAGTTTCTCCAAATATTCACATATCCGAAAACCTTCCAGAATATTTCTATAAACTTAGATAAAAATGCGCTTATGCGAAAATCTTCCAAAATATTTTTATAAACTTAAGTTAAAACAGATACTCGAAATACCGGCATTAAAGAAAAGATATACATGAAAGAAAATATATACAGGAAAGGAAAAAGTCCTCATAGTGGACAGGATTCCCCTCATTTTCTGAACGGCAGCTCAATCATGGAGCAAACCAGTACAAAAGTATTTCCTCTTTGTCGATCATGCCGCTCACATTTTGGGATTTTTCGTTTTCGCGTGGAAACGAAGAATTCGTGTTGTGAGCATCTGCTGGATTCTTAGAAGTGCTGAGCTGTTGCTTGGGCCTCATTTTTCTTGAACAGCGGCTTTTCGCATAATCTTCCGAAATGAAAACATCTGTAGCAAGATCCATGACCACTCCAAGCTAAATATGCAGCTCAATTCCCCGTCTGTAATAAAATAATGGCAGAGATTCTCAAGAAAACAAATGAATAAGTAAATGCACAGAATATAAATATATATAGGAAAGGTGAAGCAATGAGGATTTTTTGCGAGGGCTTCGCAGGCAGGGCGGGTGGTCACATGGGAGTGTTGGATTGTATTGAAACGGAGAAGGTATCTCAGTCTAAAGTAAATAGAAAACTAATAATGATTGTTTAATAATTTTTGAAAAGTTAAATTAATTTTAATCTCTATAGCTACTAAAGTTGAAATGACAATTGAAGTGCATATTTCAAAAGGAGAAGACATGAGAATTAATGAAGTATTCTTTAATCAGCATAAGCTCTACGCAAAGCATCAAATAATGACAAGTGGATCCATCTTAGGTCATCAAGATTATCATTTGGATTTTTAGGCTCTCGAATTATGTGATGTTTTGTAATTCAGTTATTCAATTTATTTGATTTTGAATTTAAGAGGTTTGAACTTGAGCTTTTTAGCATGATTTGCATGTTTAGATTAAGAAGTGTAATGTCATTTTTAGAGCTAGGTATATGTGAAAACAATTGTATTACAACAATGAATGAGGTTTTACTTTAAGTTTAATTTTTAGTTTGTGAGTTTTGAAGTTCATGTAGGCAAGTCTAATCATGTATAAAGGGGAATAAGTTTGAAGAGAAAAATGAAATATTATTCTTGTTTAGTTTATAACTCTTTCTTTTATGCCAAAAGAAAGGAAAAGGTTTAATTTTAAGGGTCTTGCATCCATATAGTGTGAAGCATGGTAGGGTTTTGTTATTTCAATGCTGAAAGAGTCCTCCATTCTTTTATGTTGAAGATAGCAACAATTGTTCATTCCAATGCTTGCCCACATTGTATGAGGAAGGTTTTGTCATGTTGTAAGGGTTGCCTATATGTTTCTTGACAGATGGAGAGTTTCTAGGAGTTTATTTAAGTCACACCCATATTGTTAGGGGAGAGGATCTTGTAGTTGAGCACCTTTTCTCAAAAACTTATATGAAAAAATTTAAAAACAAACTATTGGGCAAGTTCCTTGCTTATAACTAAGATTTCAGAGCCACGTCATCAAATATGATGCCGCATCAGCATGCTTTTTGCCAAGAAAAAGTGACCCATACTTGTGCACTAAGCCATGTTTTGTTAGTGCATTGATGTGGCATCACATGATTGGTTAAAGCATAGTGTTGTGTTTATTTTAATAATTGTCATCTAGTATTTGTTGGTTTAATGTTTTTGGACATCTAGATGACAGTCCAACACTATGCATAATCAATAGAATGATAGGGATATTTCATGAATAAATGTGCAGGCATAATGTGCTATGGAAATGAAATAGCAAACTTGTCTATGGAGACAAAAGGTACCATTAGATCTTCATAAAATCAAAGTAAGGGTAATTTTTACGCACATGCAATCTGATTTGAGCCAAACTATAATCTCTATTGTCATTCACATGAAAGTATGGTCAATAAATAACAACTAAGTTTGCATTTAGGCATTGATGGGTTGTTGGAAGGAAGTTTTGACAGAAAATATCAAAAGATAGTGATAAACAAAAGTCCTTGAGTAGAGAATAGTTTCAGAGATCAATAATTTATGCTTGAGACTAATTGTCAAGAGAAAAGATCATAGTCATGAGGAACAAAAGGTAGATTAAATTCCATACAAGAGAAAATGTTGATGAAAGTGAACAGTTTGAGAGCCATAGTGGATAACTGGGTCACATTTAAATAAGAAATCTAAAAGGACATCTATGACAATTTTTTTAATCATGACATGAATAGTGGATGAGACCACAAACATGTTCAAAAGAAGCTAAATGATAGCATATGGTGGTCTAAGGACACTCAAATGATCAACGGAAACTAAGACGTTCATAAATATCATTTTGGGATAAAATAGAGGATAGGTCAAGAAGAACAACAGTGGACAACAACAATAAGTTGTTAGGAGAGATAAAAAAGAGGATAGGTCAAGAAGAACAACAATGGACAACAACAATAAGTTGTTAGGAGAGATGTAAGGTGACAACCCTAATTATAATGGCAGTCAAGTAGTTGAAGAGAGGCTTTGTAAGTAAAAGGTTTTGATCTGAAAAGTACATGAAGAAATAAGGAATGGTAGAGGAATCCTTTTATGTAGAAGGCTAAGCAAGAAGTAATGATAATCCTTGTAGCTTTTAGTAGTGAAGGAAAGGTTTTGAGTGAGTAAGAACAACTCAAATATAGACTAGGTAGTATACAATCCTTACATGAAAGTGATGTGCATGGAAGGATATATGATAATGATGTAGGATAGAAAGACAATCGAGTGAAGAAGCAAGTAAAGTTGAAGGAGTCAATAAAGATAGTAAAAAACTAGTAAGAATGGTAGTAAAAAAAATATGAACATATAGGTGACTAGAGTGGGAACATTTACAAGAAGATGAGCTTTAGTGAGGGTCATAAAAGAGACTTGAAGATGCATTGAATTCATCCAAAGGGGATCTATTTTAGCCCACATTCATTATACTATGTTCTATCATCATGTAGATGATACTTCAGGAAATAAATGTTAGTTGGAAGAGATAAAGGAAAGAATTTGATTTAGTTTAAGGCAGTAAAGAGGATATAGGATTTGAATTTTATTTTTTTTTGTGTGTATTTACACGTGGTTGGATGAGTTAGGATCCTTGGTTTTGGGGCTTGTTCTCTCAAACATAGTGATGTCTTACCTCTTTGTAGTCTTTCCCATGATCATCTCTCTATTTATTCTACTTTACCATGCATATGTGTAGGTTCATACTCTTGCTAATGTGGGGCTAAATGTAGAGGCATAAATTGCATCCCTATACAATTTCTTGTTTACTTACCTTCTCTATTTGGTGTGTATGGATTCTCATATCTAGTTTAGCTTATCCCAACTCAATTCTAATTATAATTCCAAATTCCTCTCTCCAAATAGGACCCCAAGTCCTAATTTATGACCATATTGGAGGGAGTGAGCTACCTTGGGTGCCTCGCTCCCTAATGTTCAGGCCCAAATTGAAACCACTTAAGAGTCAAATTATTTTAGTGGGAATTTTAAACCCACGTCAACATCCTTCAATTTTATCACCCCAAAATGGTTTGGAGAGGTATAAAATCAATCTACCCTTCCTCATTTTGCAACACACTCAATTCAATTGGAGCTCTCAACTATATTTCATATTTCAAGTACTCAAGATCAAGTTTTTAGCATCCAAGGCATTTTGGCCCACCATATTCTTCTTTGTGGAAAGCTTGAACAACCTTCATTCAAGCATGTCTTTGGCAATTTCCTTTGATATTTTTTATGGAGTCGTGTTATTGTATCAACTCTTGTGATTACTGTAATACCCCAAAAATGGGCTATAAGTTCATTAACCTCTATATTGACACATCGAACGAAATCGACATCAAAGTCTTAACCAAAGGTACATCGACACATCATCGAATCCTAATTGATTATCCTAAATTCTGCATCGGGGAAAATTCTTAGTAATATTCCTAATTATCTTAATTATCTTTAATTTTATAATTATTTGGCGATAAATTATATTTATCCTAAAGTTTGATTAATTGAATATTCTCAATATTTAATTAATTAGATTTAATTTGGCCACTTAATTATTTAATTGAATTTAATTCCATTATTCCTAATTATGATATTTAATTTTGACAATAAATCCAAAATCTTACAAATAATTGATTAAATATTTTATTTAATTAATTAAACCATTTTGTCAATTTTTAATATTGTAATTTTGAATAAAAGTTTGAAAAGTAATTGATTAACCCATAAATCAATTGTTTTATTTTTCAAAATCAGTTAAGTTGGAAATAAATCACTTTATTATTAAATCAATTCATAAATAAATCATGCACAATCAAGAAAAGCAGACAACTATCAATTATCAATTAAAGCTAAACTCTATTTTGAGTTAAACTCTGCTTTTGCATGTTTTTGTGAGTTAATTATCCTTTATTTAAAAATAACTCAAAAATCAAGTTGAGTTATTTGAGTGATTTATGGCTTTTATTCATGCATCCCCAAAGCCCTGAATTTCTATAAATTAAGGCTTCAACTCATCTCAAATCATCTCAAAATTTTGAATAATCACGCTGAAGAATTGCTATCTGGAGAATCAAAGCTTATTGCGAATCAAGGCTATTGTGAGATCAATTTGGTTTTTACATTCATTTAGTTTTCATATCATATCATTGTTAGATAGATAACATATCAGTTTTTACATATCATAGATTTCATATCAAGTTTTTCATCTTATTGCATAGAAAATCCAAAAAAATAGCTTAATTGCATTCAATTCATATCTAGATCAATTGCATTCAAATCCTTCATTTAGGTGTCGTCAAGGTCACTGATCTCGATAACAATCTGAGAACATCATACTCGCACCTATTAGAAGGCAGTAAATCGCCAGGTTAGTTTAGTTTTCAATTCATTGTACGATTTCGATTTCAACTAACCTCTAATGTTTTAATAAAGTGTTGTGTCTACAAATCAGGTACAATTTTCACACACACATTTTTGGCGCCCACCGTGGGGCAACCCACTTTTACATGCTGGTTTTGATTTTTTTTTTGGAGCTAAAACCCTAAAGTTTCAAAGATTTAATTTTATCTCTCAAACGGCTTGGAGTTTTTCTCTGAAATTTTTTTTCATAGGTTGGACACATATCAAAGAAGCTACAGTAAAAAATTCAAAATTTTTTGAAATGTTTTGAATTTTTAATAATTTTTTCTTGAAATTCCAGAAAAAATTAATATCTGACGCAAATCAGCATATTTTTCAAAATTTTTCATATTTTCGGAAAGCTCTTTAAATTCTATAGGGGGTCCATTCTTTGTGTTTTAAATTTGGACGTAATATAATAGCTCAAATAGTCAATTTACAAAAACTGGTCTGTTTTGATAAAACGGGTCTCTAGGGCACAAATGAAGAGATTTTTCTAAAAATTTTACATTTTTGGAAAGCTCTCTATTTTTTCAGCAAGGGTCTCTATTTTGAATTTCTATTTTTGTGGCCAAAATTAAAAAAAAAAATCAGATCTTGTTGACTAGGTCAAATGCAGCAAAAAAAATAAAGTTTTGTGATGGATATGCACTTATTTTTTTTACATGGTTCAATGAATGATATGAATTGTCATTTGGGTTAATTGCAGGTTATTATTGTTGATAATAATTGATTTTTAGAGCTAACCCTATGGTTTTCATAAGTTGAATATATGTTGCATATCTTGTTTGCTTGTTTGCTTGTTGGAGAGTTCGTCACTTGCTTGCATGGAAAAGCTCAACAAGAATTGCTAAAAATCAAGTAAAATCTACTAAGCGCATTGCGAGGATCCCAGGTATTCTCCTTCATCTAATAACATTTCGATTTGGACTTAAAATAAATCTCTTATGTGTCTGGCTTGTGTGCATCTTTTCATGCTTTTGTCTATTTCTACACACTTGCATAATTGATACTAGGTTGTGACCCCTTAAGGATTCATTAAGTAGTTTTAGATACTTGTGATTGATCTTGATTTCTATCTTGGGTTATTGGACTCGCTAATCCGCCAACCCCTCATTCCACCCCGTGGTTGCAAGGTCAATGCCACATTAAAGGGGAGGGGTCAACAGGATAGAAGCGTTAAGTGTTCCACTTGGCAACCCATTTATGCTTTTAGGAACTCACTTGTTTTCTAAGTTGGGGACTCATTTTCAGCTTGTGTGAGGTGTTAAGTGTTCCACCTTGTGGACTCATCTCATATTCACTTTAAGCGTTAAGTGTTCCTCTTTCTACTTTTTGGGTACTTTTGGTAGATTTGCTTTTTGGAAACATACATCTGTGCTCACATAGTAATTAGGCCCTATGAACACTATTTGTGATTCTTGAGAGATTGGATTCCCAGCGAAATCTTTCTTGATGATAGAATCCTTGTAGGTAGGGAGGATACTTAGTGCGTTTCACATTCAACTTGGTTAGTGAACCTTCTCTTATTGATCGATACATTCTCTCCCAGGAGAGGTTGATAGATCACGTGGGGTTGACATCACGAGCTTTGGTGAATCAAAATTGGTTAGTGCGCCTTCTCTTATTGATCGATACATTCTCTCCCCGAAGAGGTTGATAGATCACGTGGAGTTGACATCATAGACTTTGGTGAAGCAAAACTTTGTCTTAGCGCGTCAGATTTATCTATCTGCTTTGTTTGGGTTAAAAGTGAAAAGGCGTCAAAAACCTTGGATCTGGAGCCAAGTCCCCTTGTGGTACAATATTGTGAGTCATCTTTAGAGAGGGTTAACCATAGTGGAGTCATGTGCACTAGTTGAATGTTGGAGCTTCGACTTCGACACCGCACACCAGAGGACGCGGTGGAACATTCACGGAGGTATCATTTACTCATTAGTAGGGTTGTAAAAAATATATTTAATCTTGATAACTGCATAATTTACTTTTTTTGTTTCATTTTCAACTTTTGACATCAGAGACTCCTCCTTCTGTCCATGATACTTTGGATCGTGGAGTAGCTACAACAGTAGCTAGTTCTGAAGCACTGATTGAGATATGAAAGAGATCACTTAACTTTACTTGTTATTTTAATAGTTTGTATTGAATTTTATAATGATATTCATGTATGCATTTTATTTATTATTTTGATCATTGTTGTAGGGACTTATGACTCCAGATCGCTAGCATGCACCTTCGGTGGACGAACATAGTGACTATTTGCTAGCGGTAAGCCAATATTCAATTTTATGTCATTGTATAATTCAATTTTGATGTATATTAGTTATCTCTATCTATTTTTTTTTTATCAAGTCAAGCTATAGAAGAGTCTAGACATGAGGACGAGTGAGTGCGCTCAGAAGACTATGGCATCCATTACATCTCCATCGACGCGATGATCGAAGACAGCTCAGGATTTGTTTTCTCCCCCTAGCGGGAAAGGACTAGATTAGAGATATGGATTGTATGCCTATATGGCATTAGTGGATATATTTTTTGTATATTGTATTAGTGATATGTTGTACATCCATTTGGCTTTGAGGAAGCCATTTTTACTGTATTGAATATATTCAATGTATGACATTATTGGACATATATATTTGACTTCATGCCCTACGAATTTTTTTTTTTTTATGTTTTAGGTAAGCAATTCATGTGTTTGGTGTATTGATGTATACTAAATTATTTTTATGTTCATGTCTTTGCTTTGTAAATTTCCCATGCCTTATAGTTATGCTTGTATGTTTAACTTGCTGACTGTGCTACAAATGCCAATCACTATCCTCAATAATAGTCAATTCCTTAAGTGTAATAATAACAAAAGTAATGAAATGAATGCATAAATGTATAAATATAATATGTAAGAAGCCTAAGTGGCTCTTGTTCTTGCAATGATAATTTTTTAAAGAAATTCTGACAAATCCGGATACTAATGCTTCAACAGTTTATTTATAGCTTGGTTGAAAATTCTTCATTTAAATTTCAAGACATTCGATAAATTGAAACTCCATGTTCATTATTATAATTTCTAATATTTCATAATCTCCTCAAATTAAAATAACATTCATGCACCTGTTATTTCATCTACTATGATTGAAAGTATAATCTCTAGCTGAAATTGCTCACGTAACTTCTATTATTGAATTTGCGGCTACTGGAATGTAATATAAAAGAATCAACTCACACACCCGATAATGTTATCAAACCTGCGCCTGTTGGGAAGAACCGTTTGCAGAAGACTTACGCCTGTCAGAGAATTGAAAGACCCTGCGGTTATGATAATTAAGTCTGGTCGCCGTAGTCTCTGTATTAAAACCTTTGAACAACAAACCTCTTGCCGTTAATTCACAGCACTACTAGAAATGCACCCAAATTTTCTAGCCGCCCACCACTTTCGAAACATTCCATCAGCTCACGGAAATCACATTAATGAACTGACAATAGCAAGCACAGGTACTTGCTAAATCGAGGACATTACATAATATAAGGATTCTTGGGGTACCCTAATGTTGGCAAGAGTTCTTTTATTAATAAGATTACTATGATAGATGTGGATATGCAACCTTATGCTTTTACAAACTAACTTCTAATTGTCCCCTAACTGACTGATTGTTAATGAATACATATTTGCACTCATCCTACTGCTCACGCCGGAGTCGTCGGTGTCGTTCGAACGACTGTGTGTGCCAAAAAAGGTTGTCAGTTGTATTTATCCGACCATTCAAATTTTTTGGAACAAACAGTTTGATGCTACGACTGATGGTTTGAAAGATATGCAACGTTGGCCATTTCAGCTGAGGAACACTATGAGTTCTCACACCGACCGAGAATGTGTTGCTGAATTTAAAAGAAGTTGAATCTTTGAAAATTGAGATAGACTTTTGTAGGCCCCGACAACATGGTCCTGTAGCACCTGATGGATTGATTCTACCTTGCACGAGCTTCGAGATATGACCCTACAAAGATCATCAATTTCATGCTTAAGGGACCTTGAGGGACACTTCAGCACGGAGTCATTGATGAGGTTCGAACGACTATGCATGGTGAATGAGGTTTCCACTAGTGTTTACCTGGCCATTCAGAGCTGTTGGAACTGACGGTTTGATGCTACGACCGACAGTTCGAAAGATACACAACGTTGGCTATTTCAGCTAAGGAACACTGAGTTTTGACACCGACTGAGAATGTGTTGTTGAATTTAAAAGAAGTTGAATCTTCAAAAATTAAGATAGGCTTTTGTAGGTCCTAGCAACACGGTCCTATAGCACTTGAAAAATTGATTCTACCTTGCACGAGCTCCGAGATATGACTCCGCAAAGATCACCGATTTCATGCTTAAGGGACCTTGAGGGACACTTTAGCACGGAGTCGTCGGCAGGGTTTGAACGACTGTGCATGGTGAACGAGGTTGCCACTAGCGTTTACCCAGCCATCTGGAGCTATTGGAATTGACAGTTCGATGCTACAACCGACTGTTTGAAAGATACACAAGGTTGACCGTTTCAGTTGAGGAACACCTTGAGTTCTGACACTGACCGAGAATATGTTGCTGAATTTAAAATAAGTTGAATCTCTAAAAATTGAGATAGGCTTTTGTAGGCCTTGGCAGCACAGTCCTGTAGCACCTAACAGATTGATTCTACCTCACACAAGCTCTGAGATATGACCCCACAAAGATCACCGATTTCATGCTTAAGGGACCTTGAGGGACACTTCAGCATGGAGCCATCGGTGGGGTTCAAATGACTATGCGTGGTGAATGAGGTTGCCACTAGTGTTTACCCGGCCATCTAGAGCTGTTGGAATTGACGGTTTGATGCTACAACCGACGGTTCAAAAGATACGCAACGTTGACCGTTTCAGCTGAGGAACACCTTGAGTTCTGACACTAACCGAGAATGTGTTGCCAAATTTAAAATAAGTTGAATCTCTGAAAACTGAGATAGCCTTTTTTAGGCCCCAACAACATGGTCTTGTAGCACCTGATAGATCGATTCTACCTTGCACGAGCTCCGAGATATGACCCCGTAAAGATCGCTGATTTCATGCTTAAGGGACCTTGAGGGACACTTCAGCACAGAGTCATCAGCGGGGTTCGAACGACTGTGCGTGGTGAATGAGGTTACCACTAGTGTTTACCTGGCCATCTAGAGCTATTGGAATTGATGGTTCAATGCTATGACCGACTGTTCGAAAGATACACAACATTGACCGTTTCAGCTGAGGAACACCTTGAGTTTTGACACCGACCGAGAATGTGTTGCCAAATTTAAAATAAGTTGAATCTCTAAAAACTAAGATAGGCTTTTGTAGGCCTTGGAAACATGGTCCTGTAGCACCTGATAGATCGATTCTACCTCACACAAGCTTCGAGATATGACCCCGCAAAGATCGCTGATTTCATGCTTAAGGGACATTGAGGGACACTTCAGCACGGAGCCGTCGGTGGGGTTCAAACGATTGCGCATGGAAAACAAGGTTGCCACTAGCATTTGCCCAGCCATCTAGAGCTGTTGGAACTGACGGTTTGATGCTATGACCGAGGGTTTGAAAGATACGCAACATTGACCGTTTCAGCTGAGGAACACCTTGAGTTCTGACACCGACCGAGAATGTGTTGCCAAATTTAAAATAAGTTGAATCTATGAAAACTGAGACAGGCTTTTGTAGGCCCCACCAACATGGTCCTGTAGCACCTAACAGATCGATTCTACCTTGCATGAGCTCTGAGATATGACCCCACAAAGATCACCGATTTCATGCTTAAGGGACCTTGAGGGACACTTCAGCACGGAGTCATCGGTGGGGTTCGAACAACTGTGCATGGAAAATGAGGTTGCCACTAGCGTTTACCTGACCATCTAGAGCTGTTGGAACTGACGGTTTGATGTTATGACAGACTGTTCGAAAGATACGCAATGTTGACCGTTTCAGCTGAGGAACACCTTGAGTTCTGACACCGATCGAGAATGTGTTGCCGAATTTAAAATAAGTTGAATCTCTAAAAAATGAGACAGGCTTTTGTAGGCCTTGGTAGCATGGTCCTGTAGCATCTAATAGATTGATTCTACCTCACACGAGGTCTGAGATATGACCCTACAAAGATCGCTGATTTCATGCTTAAGGGACCTTGAGGGACACTTCAACACGGAGCCGTTGGCAGGGTTCGAACGAATGTGCATGGTGAATGAGGTTGCCACTAGCATTTACCTAGCCATCTGGAGCTCGAATTGATAGTTCGATGCTATGACCGACGGTTTGAAAGATATGCAACATTGAGCGTTTCAGCTGAGGAACACCTTGAGTTCTGACACCGACCGAGAATGTGTTGCCGAATTTAAAATAAGTTGAATCTCTGCAAATTGAGACATACTTTTCTAGGCCCGGGTAGCACGGTCTTGTAGCACCTGACAGATCGATTCTACCTCACACGAACTATGAGATATGACTCCGCAAAGATCGCTGATTTCATGCTTAAGGGACCTTGAGGGACACTTCAACATAGATTCGTCGGTGGGGTTCGAATGACTGTGCATGGTGAACGAGGTTGCCACTAGCATTTACCTGGCCATCTAGAGCTATTGGAACTGACGGTTCGATGCTACGACCAATAATTTGAAAGATATGAAACATTGAGCGTTTTAGCTGAGGAACACCTTGAGTTCTGACACCGACCGAGAATGTGTTGCTGAATTTAAAATAAGTTGAATCTCTGAAAACTAAGATAGGCTTTTGTAGGTCTCGGAAACACATTCTTGTAGCACCTGATAGATCAATTCTATCTTGCATGAGCTCTGAGATATGACCCCGCAAAGATCGTTGATTTCATGCTTAAGGGACCTTGAGGGACACTTTAGCACGGAGCCATCGGCGGGGTTTGAACAACTGTGCATGGTGAACGAGGTTGCCACTAGCATTTACTTGGCCATCTGGAGTGGTTGGAATTGACGGTTTGATGCTATGACCGACTGTTCGAAAGATACACAATGTTGACCGTTTCAGCTGAGGAACACCTTGAGTTCTGACACCCACCGAGAATGTGTTGCCAAATTTAAAATAAGTTGAATCTTTGAAAACTGAGATAGGCTTTTGTAGGCCTTGGCAGCATGATCCTGTAGCACCTGACAGATTGATTCTACCTCACATGAGCTCTGAGATATGACCCCGCAAAGATCGCTGATTTCATGCTTAAGGGACCTTGAGGGACACTCCAGCACGGAGCCGTCGGCAGGGTTCGAATGACTGTGCGTGGTGAACAAGATTTTTGCTAGTGTTTACTCAGCCATTTGGAACTATTGGAACTGACAGTTCGATGCTACGACTGACGGTTCAAAAGATACGCAACATTGACCGTTTCAGCTGAGGAACACCTTGAGTTCTAACATTGACCAAGAATGTGTTGCCGAATTTAAAATAAGTTGAATCTCTAAAAACTGAGATAGGCTTTTGTAGGAAATGGCAGCACGGTCTTGTAGCACCTGACATATCAATTCTACCTCACATGAGCTCCAAGATATAACCCCGCAAAGATTGTCGATTTCATGCTTAAGGGACCTTGAGGGACACTTCAGCACGGAGCCATTGGCGGGGTTCAAATGACTATGCATGGCGAACGAGGTTGCCACTAGCGTTTACTTGACCATCTAGAGCTATTGGAACTGACGGTTCAATGCTACGACTGACAGTTCGAGAGATACACAACGTTGAGCGTTTCAGCTGAGGAACACCTTGAGTTTTGACACCGACCGAGAATGTGTTGCCAAATTTAAAATAAGTTGAATCTCTAAAAACTGAGATAGGCTTTTGTAGGCCCCGACAACATAGTCTTGTAGCACCTGACAGATCCATTCTACCTTACACGAGCTTCGAGATATGACCCTGCAAAAATTGTCAATTTCATGCTTAAGGGACCTTGAGGGACACTTCAACATGGAGCCATCGGCGGGGTTCAAATGACCATGCATGGTGAATGAGGTTGCCACTAGCGTTTACCTGGCCATCTGGAGTTGTTGGAACTAATGGTTCGATGCTATGACCGATGGTTCGAAAGATACGCAATGTTGACCGTTTCAGCTGAGGAACACCTTAAGTTCTGACATCGATCGAGAATGTGTTGCCGAATTTAAAATAAGTTGAATCTCTGAAAACTGAGACAAAATTTTGTAGGCCTCGGCAATACAGTCCTTCAGCACCTAACAGATCGATTCTACCTCGCATGAGCTCTGAGATATGACCCCGCAAAGATCATCAATTCCATGCTTAAGGGACCTTGAGGGACACTTAAGCACGGAGTCATCGACGGGGTTGGAATGACTGTGTGTGGCATGTACTTGCATGAGGACATTATATATTACAAAAATCCCACACAGAAGGAGCTGGAAAGCCGCTCAAAAAGTAGTAACTGATAGCAAGTGGGATAATGCAGATGCTTTAATAAACCACTATCTTCTTTACTCAAGGAACATCTAGTTCATCTGCTCGACTGGGGCATGTTTGGGAACAGACAGTCTCCATTTAAACTCAAGTCTCTAGAAGTACTTATATTTTTCAATGGAGGAGATACACCCATTGTATCTGCAATAACTTCATGCTCACTGGAATTTCCATTACTCTTCAATTGGGATACTCTTTCTAAAATTGCATCTACCCTTTGTGGACCTCAAAGGAGTTGGTCACCTAAACGAGAACCTTGAGATGAAGTAGGAACTTCTCTATGAAAGAGATCAGTATCTTGAGAGGCTCTCCACTCATCAGCTGAATTAAAACCTTGGACCATAGATGGTTGCCCTTTGCTGTAAAATGAGGAGTGAGACTGCCTTGCCAAAGGTGGCAACAGACTGGCATTTCAGGAACAATGCCCAAGTCCCGTAAATGCAAGGCCATTGACGAATAGGCATTTCTAATAGAAATATTTATGGTGCTAGAATGGAGTGTATGACCAAATTCTTTGCCTGCTAACGAACCAATTTTGGAAATTAATGGGTCTATTTGTGGACCTTGAAGGAGTTGGTCACCTAAATGAGAACCTTGAGATGAAGTAGGAACTTCTCTGTGAAAGAGATCAGTACCTTGAGAAGCTCTCCACTTGTCAGCTGAATTAAAACCTTGGACCATAGATGGCTGCCCTTTGTTGTAAAATGAGTAGTGAATCCATCATAGGATGGGCAAATGATGGCGAATGAACTTTGGTTCAATTTCTATGGTGCTGGGAGACAAGACATTAGGTGAGCCCTAGTTTCTAGGGGGTTTTGTGGTGCAGGGAACCCTCCACTAGTAGGAATTTGAATTGCTTTGTGTTTGTAATAAATAGGATGGATCTAAATAGATCATCCTAATTTTGGTTTGAAAACCCTGATGTATGATCAAGGATCTTTTGGTAATTTTATAAGCCTAAGATACCTTAGGTCATAGGGTTTACCTAGTTAGTGATAATTTGCTAGGTTAGGCTTATGGAGTTTTAAAGGTTAATTTTAGATTATATTTACTTTAAAAATCATGTTGGTAGGTTTTGATCTCAAAGAGAAATCATAAACTCTATCAAGTTCAAAAAATTGCAAAAATGCAATAAAAGTTGCTGTTGTAGCTTTCTAAAAGTTGCTTGAGAGATTGGAATTGGAAACCCAAGAGTCAAATAGGTTCTCCAATCGATATACCTTCATTTTTAAGGTTATATATGCTTTTCACTTCGAACCATAATGGTAAGAAGTTGATTTTTGTAAACTGGTGCCATAAATGAGGAATACAAACCATTTTTGAACCATTTCTCAGAGGTGTATGGGCGTGTACGGGCTTGCAGAGCTGAGATTTTCATGTGAAAATATTTCATTGCATGTTATTTCACCTTACTATTGATTTGGTAGAGATTTAGATTCATTGGTTAAAGTTATCTCAGTTTTTCTCAAAACAGTTTAGGAAACAAACTTTTTTAGGGCCTTGAACACTAATGGCAGCCTAACTTGCATTCTAACCATAGGTTTTACCTAAGAATTTGGAAAATGAAAGTTAGGTCTATATGACAATGGATTCCAAAGGCTCATGCATTGGCTCGAAGGGCAAGGCCCTCATGCATCAGGCCCTAGATTGAATTTTTGTGAGGATTCAGTCTAGAAAGTAGGAGAAAGTTGTAAAGAAGTGTATAGAGTAGATAAGTGAGTGAAGCAATGGTGGTTTTGAGTCATTTGGAATTGTAAAAGAGTATTTGAAGCCCTGTATCAGTTCCATGAACCCTATACCTCATACTTGCTTTGTAAACCAAGCCTAACTAGGCCAATTAGGTCTGTGTCCAAGGTGGGTGTTAGGTGGTGCTAGAGTGGAGTTGGAAGGCAAGGCTTTGGGATCTTAAATAACTTCCAAATGGGTGTCTGAAAATGCCCTGATTGTGTCAAGATACTCAGTTGTGAAAAAGTTAGAATAGTAGAAAACCTATGTTGAGAAGGCTATAAGGAAATTGGCATGCAGGTCTAGTTTGCTATGGTACAGTTGTGATGGGAGTAAACCAAGGGTTATTTCAGAGGCCTTAGGTCATATGAGGACCATCTACATGCTTGGGAGTGGTCAGGAAGTCCACTGGTGAAGAGTTCTAACAATAAGTTAGTTTTAGGCCTAGTGTCCCTAAAGCCAAAAAGGCATTGAAGTTTGATTGAGTGTATAACTTTGCAAAGGGAGTTTATTGGGATATAAGTCCATTTAATTGGTTGTGTTACACCATCATAGGAGTTTGGGAATACCCTTAAGCCTTTGTAGTTGATTGGTGAGTTGTGGGAGCTAAGAGAAGGGAAATCCATTTCCTTGCTGCAACCTATGCATTATTTTGGGTCTTAAAGTAGATGGTATGAAAGGAGAGAATGAAGTAAAGGATTCTCCAAAGCTGAGAAAAGCAAAGAAAGTATTGTTCAAAAGGAAGAGAATAAGAAAAAGAAGAGGAAGAGAAGTGTAGGAAGTTACAAAAGGTTAATATACAAGGTGTTGAAACAAGTGCATCCCTCCAAGGGAATATCTAGTGCTGCCATGGATATCATGGAGAGCTTCATGATTGATATTTTTTATAAGATTACTCTTGAGGCTACTTCTTTGTTGAAATATAACAAGATCGTGACACTTTCCTCTAGAGAATTTGAGATTGCTGTCAAGTTTGTTCTGGAAGGGTATAACAGTAGATGTTCTAGCCTTTGGAGGGTGTATTTTATGCATGAATCCATCATAGGATGGTGAAATGATGGTGAATCAACTTTAGTTCAATTTCTATGGTGCTGGGAGACAAGACATTGGGTGAGCCCTAGTTTCTAGGGGGTTTTGGGACCAATTTGGGGTTTTTACATCTAGAAGTGTCAAATATTCAAATTGATGGTAGAATCCTCTAATTAGAGTCATCAAGTATTACTCCTAAGGCTTCTTCTCTACTGAAATATAACAAGATCGTGACACTTTTCTCCAAAGAAATTCAGATTGCTGTCAAGTTTGTTCTGCCTGGAGAGTTGGCTAGGCATACTGCTTCTGAAGGAAGTAAGGCTGTTACCAAGTTTCCTACTGCTCTGGGTTAGGTTTTGTTGGAATATTTTAGGTTTTTTTTATGTGGTGTTTTTGTACATGGTGTTTAAACCCTTAGTTTGATTGGGAAGTGTGTGGAGGTGTTAGATTGGAGAAGCCACAAGTGTGAAGGCCTTAAATAGAGGGTTTTGTAGTTGGGTGTTTAAAACTTGTTGTCTATTCTTGAAAAGTGGAAAATCCTTGGTTTAGGATCATAATAAAAGACTATTTTTGGTCATGGAACCCTAGAATTAAGTGGGTGATAGGGTTGATTTGTTAGGAGGGGCTAATTAGGCCTGGGAGAAGAGCACTTAAAAAAGGAAGTCTACACTAGTCAAAGAGTTAAAGTCTAAGATTGATATCAACTTAGGAACTCCAAAAAGGGTACTCAAAAATGTAAAAACATTCGATAGGTTGTTTGGGAAGTTTGGGAGAAAAATGCTGATTTCCATTTTGGCAGGGCTACTAGGCAATCTTGGAAGGCTATAGTGGAAGAATGGTGAAAGATGAGTGGATAGGAGTGAAAGGGGAGTTTGAAAATTTCTAATGTACCATGTTAAGATGATCCAAAGCATTGGGATCAAGGTAAGAAATCTGGTTTGGTTTTTGGTGTGTTGGAGGCACTAGGTGCACTAAGTGGTCTAGGAGGGTACTAGTGCTTAGAGAGATTGGAACAAAGAAAAGTGATAGTGAACTCATGAGTGTGGTTGTGGAAGTGACTTAAAATTTAAAAACTTCCCGTTATACATACGGGGTAATGCATGAGCAATTTACAATCCACCCAATTTACAGTGCTATATAAATTTGACATGTTACGATATTTTGTATCTCCATTTAGTCCAATGAACCAATTGGGTTTGCCCTACCCTTGATTGTCTCAAGTATTGCGTCATGGTCTGACTCACGAACCTTCCAAAGAGTTTTATTTTGTGGTCTTCCCCATATCTAATTAAGTGGACATTTGATGCAACGACGAGGTTTGAATAATGAAGAATCTTTCTGTGTGTCTCCCAATCCTCGAACAACCACAACCTAGGGTTCTTCATAGCATACCATCTAAGCCATGTACCAGTTACAACCACTGCTCCTATAGGGTATTCTAATTCTTCACCATCGATAACTGAGCGATCCAATTTCTTTTTTGCCTCTAAACAACGACACAAATAATAATTTGTCCCTTCTTCATTGTCTTCAGGTGTAATAACAGCAAAAACATGGCCTGTAATGATATAAACATAATGAGGACATTAGTTTACTAAATATTTATGATAAAGTACTAAATTTGAGATTATTTGTATGTGGAAAATACTGACCTGGTTGTACTAGATCATATAAGCGATCAAAGTCAATGGATGATTCCATTTCTGTCAGTTGTAGTGATTCATGGGGATGATAGGAGGCAAGTGGACTCAAAATACGTGTATACCATTCGTCAACCCATTCCTTTGACTCACACCCATCCCAATCTTCATCTATACATGATGAACAAAAGCACGCCATATGTTGTGTGTGGATACTCCATGAACCTGCATTACAACTTCTAAAAGAGTGCAGCTCACTCGATCCTATCAATGTACAACAATCCTCATATGGTGAAATGTTAGTTTCATTCATCAACCAAAAAAATCTATGAATCGTAGACTCACCTTCATTACCTAGACCCATTGTAGTGTTACACCACTGGACAATACATCCCACATCTGACAATGTTGCTTTCTCTTTGTACTTTAATTCTTCACGTGCTAAGGCTCTTTTAATACATGCACTTGCGCCATCGTGTTCTCCCTTTCCATGACCAGCCTCTATGAAATTCCACATATATTGAATTCCAGTAATCTTATGCATCTTGCACAACCAATAAAACATCCATGAATTCTTGAATTGGGATGCACAATTATTTGACCAAATGATATGTCGATGATATTTTATGCCCCTATTTGCCAAATGACCATAAAATAGTTGAAAGCAACCATGTAAAAACTCTGTAGAATGTGAGTGATCATCGTTGATATAAAAATGATACTCCCTCAATATCTTCCTATTCTCCTCTATACTGTCTGGTGCATGCATGAATGCTATATGAACAAATATAGCAACCTGTTGAGAGCTGTAATACTTTGCTTGCATCTCATTCTGTGGTTGTAGTGTGTAGTTCTCTGCAAAGTCCACAACTAAAATAATGGTATCAAGTGGGAATGTGTCCTTGCACAACTTGAATTGCATATCTAACCATCGCGCTCTATGTGTATGCCTTGCATACTCATAAATAATTTTTTTACAAAAAATGTCCATGAACTGATACACTGGAATTTTTTCAATTACTAAATCACATCTTTTAGCCTCTTTTCCATCTTTTAGATTGTATGTCACAGTCTTATATTTTCCAAATTCCACTATTTCATTACGATTGCATGCGTACTCTCCATATGTTGACAAATTGGCAAACGTTGCAAACCTCCGCAATCTATTTATGTACCATTCAAGCATGAGAGCTTGTAAAATTGTTGACCATCCACTCTTTCACATAAAATGGTAGATATTAATTCCCTTGAAGATCTAGGTGGGACATTTATGTTACAATCCTGCAAAATATTGTTAGAGTGCAAAGCTACACATATATTCCTATAAACTTCAAAATGGTTAAAAAATTCATATGTATCCTACAACAACAAGTTGTGCGTGTGTGATTTATCTTGACATAAAAAGGTTTACACATTTTAAAATATCTCTGACTAATTTTAATTTGAGGATACGTATGCATAAATTTTGCAAAGAATTGTGTCTGAGTTGAATCCAAAAAATGTTTTGGATGTGGAACACGAATTCGATTACCAATCCTCCTTACAACATCTCTTTGATTAGGAGATACCCGTGTATTAGTCTTCCAAAATTCTTCAATCAAGGATTTCAAAGCTTCAACAATTGCTTTATCTTTTCACGATAGTCTACTGGAAAATGCCCATAACTCATTGCTATTTGGATCTTCCACTCTTTGACGTCTTCCCAGGGCTCTCATTAGAGACTTTCTACTTATTTTCAATTTTTTTCTTGTCTTTCTAATGAGTCGAGCTTTCTTCGTTTGAGTGCTTACTATCATTGATGTAAGTACACATCGTATGACATTACTATCTTTTGTGTGTGATGTAGAACCCACACTCTCATATGCAGTCATTCACTTCTTTACAATAGATTTTTCACTTGACTCGTCTGTCGTTCTTAGCCCAAGAATCTTCATGATGGGCCTAAATTTCAGATTTCTCATCATTTCAACAAATAGTTGACATCTTCCTGTCATGTTTAAATTATCAAAAAATGATCTCCAAATACGATTAACATTTATTTGACAAGTACGCTTGGGAATCTTGTCAAGCATTGCTTGCAAATGTTAGTATCGATATCAATCAAATATTTTGGTTTTCTATATTTAATAATTCTAGGAGCATCAAAAACATTATGTGTGAATTGCGTACCATCTTGAGTACCTTCAACATGAGACAATGTTGTGCCCACACCTTCTAAAGTAGACAATGATGTGCCTTCAACATGATAGAAGAGTGTGTCCACACCTTCGGAAGTAGTTATTGGTGTGCCTTAAACATGAAACATTGGTGTGCCTCCACCTTCGGAAGTGGACAATGGTGTGCCTCCACCTTTGGAAGTAGACAATGGTGTGCCTCAAACATTGGATGATGATGTCTCTTGAAGTTGGGAACTCGTAGCTGATGTCCCCGCATCTTCATAATTCAATTGTCTCTTTGCACGCAAGTTTCTCATTCGTTGTCTTTTTTATTCCAATTTCAATTCTCTCTTACTTTGTATTGATGTTTCATGTTCCTCATCCAAAGGAAAATCTTCTTCTATAGTATCTAATTTTTTTTGTTCACAAAGTTGTCTCATTCTTTCCCTTTTCTTCTCTTTGTCTCTTTCATGCTCTTCCGGTGTTAAATTCTTTGCTCGTTTCCTTAGCATGATGATGATTTCTACATATCAATTGATTACAATTTTAAAAATATAATATAAATAAGTCAAATTATAATATAAACCTCTTACAATATGACAAATTATAATATAAATTTATTACACTTATATCAAATTATGTAAGAAGAACAAGTCTATATCCTACAAATTATAAACCAAAACACTATTAAGATTTGACATGTAAAAAATAAAAAACTTACCTCAATCTCTTTTTGTCTTTTTTATCACAATAATTGACTTTCACGATGGTGCAAAGCAAAAATTTGTCACTATGGTGCAAAACGATGTTGATTTGTCACTATCAACACCATGAAAAGCAAAAGGTTGTCGAAGAAAATGCAGAATTCAGACATCAAATAGAAAGTGGGCCTCTTTCACGAGATCCTTGCCAAATAAGACTGTTTCTTCTATTTTTACATAGTGCGAGCACGCTATAGGGTGTGCGCTCTATACAAAACAAAAAACATGTCATGCGCATCTAGTCTTAAACATAGGGTGTGCGCCCTATGTAAAACAAGAAAAAGGGAGAAAAGAGAGAGAATGGAGAGAGTAGGAGAGAAGGGTAAGGACAGAAAGAAGGGGAGAGGAGAGGGAGAGAGAATAGAGATAGGAGAGAAGGGTAAGGAGAGAGAGAATAGGAGAGAAGGGGAAAGGGAGAGAGTAGGAGAGGGAGAGGGAGAGGGAGAGAGAGAGAGAGAGGAGGGAGAGAGAGGGAAGGGAGAGAGAGGAGGGAAAGAGAGAGAGAGGGAGAGTGAGAGAGAGGGAGAGGGAGAGAGAGAGAGAGAGGAGGGAGAGAGAGGGAGAGAGAGAGAGAGAGAGAGAGAGAGAGAGAGAGAGAGAGAGAGAGAGAGAGGAGAGAAGGGAGAGAGAGAGAGATAGAGATAGGGTGATGTGTGTGTGTGTGTGAGAGAGAGAGAGAGGGTGATGAGAGAGAGGAGATAAGGTAGAGAGAGTGAGAAGGTGAGAGAGAGAGAGAGAGAGAGAGAGAGAGAGAGAGAGAGAGAGAGAGAGAGAGAGAGAGAGAGAGAGAGAGAGAGAGAGAGAAGGTGTGAGAGAGAGAGAGAGAGAGAGAGAGAGAGAGAGAGAGGAGAGAAGGGAGAGAGAGAGAGAGAGATAGAGATAGGGTGATGTGTGTGTGTGTGTGAGAGAGAGAGAGAGGGTGATGGGAGAGAGGAGATAAGGTAGAGAGAGTGAGAAGGTGAGAGAGAGAGAGATAGAGAGAGAGAGAGAGAGAGAGAGAGAGAGAGAGAGAGAGAGAGAGAGAGAGAGAGAGAAGGATAAGGGGAGAGAGAGAGAGGGAGGGAGAGAGAGAGTATGGTGGAGAGAGGGAGAGAGAGAGGAGAGAGAGATATAGAAGGTCAGAGTGAGCATGATAAGGGGGAGAAAGGGAGAGAGAGAGTATGGGGGAGGGAGAGGGAGAGAGATAGAGTTCTCTCTCTCTCTCTCTCTCCTACTTTGAATATTTCTCATCACTATGTGAATCTCATAAATTTACATAGGGCGTGCGCGCTTTGTAATGTTTTTAAATTTACCAATCCTAAGGCTTGGATTTTCCTTGGAGATCCAACCCAAAGGCTTGGACGATTGAAATAGACCTAAGACGTGTTTTCCAGCAGACATACAAAAAAATGACATCTTTTTTTGTGTGCTCCTCGTCAGGTTTACTCGTGGCTCAAGAACGTAAAAATTAGACGACATGATATTGTAGATCTCTCTCTTAGCTATCTAACCATATAATTTATTTTGAATTTTGATTATGTTAAGTTTTTCAACTCTAATTTCTTTTGTGTGTATGCCCATTTTTTGTAAAAAGCCAACATACAGTATTTTGGGCATAGATTTTGGCTCGTTCATCGAATTTTGCAATAAGTTACATTTTTAGAAACTAGATTCCATTCTACACAATTTAAAAAAAGAAAATTTAATTTTTGATTAGTTTTAAATGATTTCTAGAGGGGCACACAGAAATTTCATGTTTTCAGCATGTGTGCACTTCTTAAATTCATAAAAAATTAAAAGTTAATAAAAAAATTACCAAAAAAATCCAGGATAAACTACATGGTGTTAACTAACTTCTCACCAGAGCGATTAAAAAAATTTGAAAAAAAAGTTAACATTTTAGGGGGAGCACACCAGACGCTATGTTATGTTTTTGGATTAAAAATAGGACCACTTTTTGTGCTCCCCCTTTTTGAGGGCCTTAATCTGCACCATTTTCAAAATAAGTCAGTAGTTTAGGAACTAGATTTAGAGTATTACAACTCTTGTTTTTGTCACATCTCAAAATTTTGAGTCTAACTATCTTCAATTTCTTGTTGAAGTTCAGAGTTTTTTGATTTCAGGAAAAAAGTGGCATCTTATACCCCCTTTTTGGTCCCCCATCTTTGTGCACTTACCCTATGCTCAGTTACTTTTTGGCTTCTCTTGCTGTATCTTCTCCACCTTCATGCCCACTATTGGTTTTAACACAATTTTTAATGATATCAAAGATCTTTTTAAATCTGGGTTGTTCGCTGGTGTCTTTGGTTTGCAGGAGTTTTTGTATCAAGACCCCTTCTGGAGTAGTTTGTTTCAAGTTTCTTTATACAACCTTTTGGCTTGTTTTGTAAACATCGAATATATACTATTTTTAGTCGGCTCTCTGGGGTGGGTTTAGATTCTAGGTTTCTTGGACTTCCTCTGTAAAGATCAAATTTTGTAAATCTCTTCTAGTTGCTAACTTTTGAGCTATATGCTCCTCTCTGGGCATGTTCTCCTCTTATTCTTCTATTTGGATATGGAGTTATGAATGGAGTTTTTCTTCCTAGTTCTTTTCTCTTGGAGCTCCTTTTGAACTAGTGTATAAAATTTATTATATTAATATAAATATATTAAGTGGCTCTGCCACCTTTAAAAAAAAATAAAAATAAAAATTATTTAACAATATTAAATTATTGAAAATTATTTCTTTGATGAAAACAATAGAGTACATAGTTATCAGTGTCTCTCTTTATACAGTAGATTATAATATATTATGAAAGAGCATATGCCTTTATCTAGTAAATTACAACCATGAAAGTATATTCATTTTAAATCATAAACTTCTCTTTTCTAAAATAATATAGTGGATAAGTATATACATTTATATAGTGAATTACAACTTCCATAGAGTATTCCTTCATTTTAGAAGTGGCCATTTTTTGTAAAATATAGGATTATAATATTATGAAGGGGCATATATATTTATATAGTAAATTACAATCATTGATTGAACAATCATAAGATATTCATTTAAATTATAAATCATCTTTTTCCATGAAATACAATGGATATTATATTATTAAGAAGCATATACATTTTAATAATAAATTACAATTGTGATAGAGCATTCTTTCAATTTAAAAATCATCTTTACATAAAATATAGTTGATTATAATATTATGGAGGAGCATATACACTTAAATCGTGAATTACGATAATTTTATTTAAATTAGGAATGGTATTTTTCCATGAAATATAATAGATTATAATATTGTGAAGGATCATATACACTTATATTGTGAATTACAATTATTTTTATTTAAATTAGAAAATTTCTTTTTCCACAAAATATAATATATTGTAATATTGTAAAGGATCATATACATTTAAATAGTAAATTACAACAAAATCAAATTATTCATTCAGTTATGAAATTGCTTTATAAAGTATAATATATTTTAAATTTATGAAGGTGCATATACATTTATATCATGAATTACAACTATGACAAAATATTTATCCAAAATAAAAATGATTTATTCGATAAATTACTTCAAATCAAACACTCACATAGTATTTATTTAAATTAGATATTGTCTTTCTCTATGAAATATAATAGATTATAATATTGTGAAGGACCATATTTAAATAGTGCATTATAATTATGTCAAAGTATTCATTCATATTAGAAATTGTCCCATTTTCTTAAATATAGTGGATTATAATATAATAGAGAATATATATATATATATATATATATATATATATATATATATATATATATATAGTAAATTACAAATATTCCACAAAGCTTTAATCAATTAATCCTCTTTTTTTAAAATATAATATATAAAAATATTATGGAGTATATAGATATATTTATATAGTGAAGACAATTATGACAACATTTTTTTCAAATTAGATCCCATCTTTTCCATAATTACTTCAAATGAAACCCTAGAATAACAAGACCCAATCCATGAAAATGGCTATTACAAATATAGAATATTTTTAATTTTAGTATAAATATTTTTTAAATATTGATTTATAACAATACTTATTGAATAAGATAAGTTTAAGTTTTGGGTAAATTGACTTTGATTGAGCCTCTACGTCGGAGAACAAAGAACCCCACATTGCAGAGCATAATCATGGAATAATATCTAATAGCTATTACAAATATGGAATAAAAACAATGAAAGTGCACGATTATCAAGAAAGAAATAAACAAGCAAAAAAAGAAAGATTCTTTTATGGTAGAGCCGTCTATATATGAATCAGCAGATGGCTTATAATAATAATACTGAACTACTTCTACTTTATAGGTGCACCTATACTACAAATGAAGTGTACATACCTTTACTCTTATAAGATTTAAACTTGAAACCTCTCCTTCAAAAGATATAATAATAAGCTGGCATGTTATACAGTAGGCTAGGCAGAGCATTGAGGAAAACATGAAAAGCAAGAGTTGAAGACTAATGAATTTGTACGGGCACGTTTGGCCGGTAGCTCCATCCTCCAGGTTGTACGTTCTTTAAAAAAATGGATGTAATGGAGGAGAAATTGATTTAGGCAATGTGAGACACGTATTGATTGCAGCCAAAGAGCAAAGAACAAGAAAACAAAACTTTGTAGATTGCGCTCTGGGCGGAGGAAGAATGTTGTGCTTTTCTCCCTTTTTCATGCCTTTCGTTTAGCTTTTTCCCTCTCTCTATCGATGTCTCCGCTCTCTAATTCTCCAACCCCATCAAAACTTGCTTATAAAACAGCCATCAATGCCCAAATGCAAATAAATCATCTTCCCATTTCAGTTTTTTTCTATTCTCAGCTTGGAGGCAGGGGAGATTTGGTGTGTTTTTAGGAGGTAAGGATTCTCTGCATCAGGAATGGCGCTTCTGGGTCTTTATCCTTCTTGCCCTTTTTTATTCTTGATTGGAGAATATGGTGTGAGATCACATAGCAATCAGTCTGAAATTCCATCTGTAATGTGGTTCATTGGTTCAATCTGTTATGCCCATATGTTTTGATTCATTGATTGGCCATTGGTTCAATCTGTTAAGCCCATCTGTTTTGATTCATTGATAGACCATTAGTTCAATCTGTTAAGCCCATTTGTGTTGATTCATTGATAGGCCTTTATTTCATTCTTTTAAGCCCATTGTTTTGATTCATTGATAGGCCTTTATTTCAATCTTTTAAGCCCATTTGTTTTGATTCATTGATAGACCTTTAGTTCAATCTGTTAAGCCCATTGTTTTGATTCATTGATAGGCCTTTATTTCAATCTTTTAAGCCCATTGTTTTGATTCATTGATAGGCCTTTATTTCAATCTTTTAAGCCCATTGTTTTGATTCATTGATAGGCCTTTATTTCAATCTTTTAAGCCCATTGTTTTGATTCATTGATAGGCCTTTAGTGCAATCTACAAAGCCCATATGTTTCCATTCATTGATAGGCCTTTAGTTCAATTAGAAATGAGAAAAGTGAGCTGGCCTGATTCACTCTGTTTTTCTTGAATGCAGTAGCCCTGTTACAGAGGCTAAGTTGGTTCCTGGATGCTAGCCTGATCATGGTTCCTGCTTCAACTCCTTTGATTTGGATGCCTGCACTGCTTTCATTGTGGTTTTTGTCTGTCTCCTCTGTCATTCCACCTGCTCAAAAATGTTTATATTTTATGCATTGTAGTTTTTGGTTTTGATTGTTTTTTTTTTCAACATTTCAGAATAAATTCTATGAATTCTATGATATTTTATATTTTTATTAGAAAGATATGTATTTTGAATCATTTTGAATTGTTGTTAGTCAATGATTTAGATGTATGAGTTATTGATCACAAACAATATAATTTATTCAGTCAAATTCTTTTGAAAATTCTATTTTTTTTAGAATATTGATCTTTTCATTTAGTAAAGAACTTTTTTGATTAAACATTTCTAATTGTTTTTGGAGTTTTTTTTAAACTTCCATTTAGAATTAAGGATTCCCATTTTGTTAAACAAAATTTAGAAAATGTATCATCAATGTTGTTTTTTCAAGAAAAAGGATTTTTTTTCTTCACAATATTTAATAAATTTATATTGAATCATTCAACCTTATTAATCAATCAATAAACATATGATTGTTTCTTTATGTATTTTACATTATTTCATTACTTTGAATATCAATCAATTATATCCAAATAGTTTTTTTCTGCCTTCATTTGGCTTTTTTTTTTCCTGCCTGCCATGTTATTTCACTGGGCCAAGAATACTAATATTTTTGTGAGGGGATAATATTTATTCTGTTAAGTTTCTGAAGAAAGTTCATCTTATTTCTAATCAAGACTAATCTTTTAGAACATAGATTTTTTTCTTCTTAACAATATCTAATTCTTAATAATTTTTTTTTTGAATTATTCAACTTTATCCACAGATTGATATTCACTTAACTATTTCTTTATTTGACAATATTTTGTTATTTTGATTATTAATCAATAACATCTAAACTATTTTCTTCTTCATGATTTCATATGCTTTTCATGCCTGTCAACCTCAATTGAACTTAATGACCTGTTTGATTGCAATTCATTTTTCCCTTTCACTTTCTTCATCTTCAGAATGATCAAAAATATTTCTAATAAATTATGCAATTGATCAAAAACATTGATTATAACAAAATTCAAAAACACTAAATACCATCTATATCAGAATCTAAAATGAATATGTTAACTTTGATTACTTGTGATATAAACAGGGGATCCAAAAGTGAAGTTGAAGAGGTGCCTCTGAATCTGCCTGGCTCCCTGTATGCCATTTATGCAGCCTATCCAGTGAATGATATGTCCCATAGTTGGCATGCAGGAGACCAAGCAGAACCTCTCATCTACTACCCAGTACCCACATGCTGCACCTCTTCTCTTTCCAGGTTTGAACTCTTCTTCACATTGTAGTTTGTACCTCTCATCTAATTTGGATTTTTGATGTGGTGGGTTATCTGCCACTGAAAAAGGGTGAACAACACAGTGTAATGAACAGATTGATGATAGCATTACAGTGTATGATTGGAAAGGATGATTGATCTTTTGTCAACATGGTACTGTAAATAAATGATGATTTAAACTTTAAAAAGTATAGTTTGAAATATTGATTCAAACAAACTTTATACAATTTGTTGTAGAATAACTTTAGTATAAATTTGGTTTTGAGTAGATTATGACTGAAAAAAATTGTTTCTAAAGTTACTTGCATATATTTTTGAATAAACTTTTAGATTATGTTCTCTTTTTTCAAAATATCTATTAAAAAAACAATACAATCAAATTCAGAAATAATCTTGAAAATTTGAATTTAATCTACAACTTGGTTTTAATGGTAGTTTGAAATCCCTGTACTCATAAACTATTCACAGTGGAAGTGACAGTACATTGAGAACAACCACAAGACTTAATCTCTTTTGACAACCATTTTTTTTTTTATTATATTAAGCTGGTTTGAATTTGAACTACTACTTTATTAGCTACACCAAATCATGACATTGAAGTGAGAGTTTTGTATGGTTTGGGGCTCCACCTTTCCCTCGTGATAATCTCATATTTGTCATATTTTCTGATAGCCCAAGCTTTTTACTTGTATTTATCTGATTTCAGAACTATCAGCTTTTCCCTTGTGAGTCGTGATAAATCCTGTTGCAATGCCAGTCATCATGGTGTTTTCATTTACGACAGAAATCTTCGATTTGGCATGCTAGAAAAGTTCTATGCTTTTGATGAAAAGTGGCAGCTGCTCATGAGCAACGTCAAACAAATCTTTTTGGAGAATATTTTCATGTTTAGAGTTCAAATGGTAAAATTGTATTTTTATTGAAATAAATTTGTATGATTCTTAAAATAAAATTAAGAATAAAGGGGTTGATTCAATTGATTGAGCATAGTTGGTGAGGAGTGATGGTATGATTCTTGTTTACGCTATTTATCATTGTTCAAACATATGGAGATTGATGAGGGGTGATGGTATGGTCTTTGTTCATGTCATTCACCACATTGTTTAAATATCTGGAGGTGTTATATATGGGATGAGGTCAAGATCATGTTCTGGGTGACTTTGGTGGAATGAATGCCCCATAGTCCTTGACTACTCAAAGTGAGTAGATATCAATATAGATTTGTGCTCCTATATCAAATAGCAAAACAAACTTGCCAATAAGAATAATATTGTGTTTTTTAAAAGTAAATCTGTATGATATTTTGAGAAATGGTTGTTCAAAAAGTTTTTATTCAATTAGTCAAGAGTACAATTGATGAGGGTGATGGTATGTTCCTTGATTATGTTGTCCACAATGGTTCAAACATCTAGAGGCATAATATAAGGGATGAGGTCACGATCCCCTAAAGTGAATTTGAAGGAATGGATGCTTGGGAATCTTAGACTCTCAAATAAAGAGGCATCAACTCCCATATCAAATAGTAAAACAAACTTTTGGATGATTTAGAAACCTCCATAAAAAAATGTAAAAAGTATATGTTTGAGGATAACAACCTTATTCAATTAAGTTATTATTTTGGTTATTTTAGATTAATATATAGCCAATTCACATTTGATCTACAAATTTACTTGATGTTTATGTTAGGTTAAATATAATACTTTCATAAATAATTTTAGTTAATTAGTTTACAAAGACAAATTCTAAATAATTAATTTTGATAAATGAGGGAGAATTGCAAATAATTAGAAATTAAATGAATTTAATTTACAATATTTAACTAGATTTTGAAGATATGTGAAGAACTTGGATTGTATTTGTCAATAAATTGAAAACTGGGGTTCTATCCAATGATGTCCCAAAATATATCCTTTTTAATTCAAATCTACACTTATGGCCTTAATCTCCAAGCATGTAGAAGTGAACCAATACATATGGATTTGAACATGTATTTGCAATTATGAACTAGTTGAAATCCAACAACCAAAACTCACACAACATTGTGTTTATGCTTTGAATCTCAATAAGAAATTGGTCCACTTTATAAAAATAATTTGGGACATTTTGTTGAATTGTGATGGCCATGTTTTTCTTGATCAAATTCCTAGATGAGCCAATTCAATAGCTATATAAAAATGATAAAAAATAATAGGCAAGAATGCAATATGCCTAAGATGATGATGTAAGAAAATTATATAAAATTGCAATGTCTATGATGTTGTCAAGATTATCTCATATGTGTGCTTTATGATAAGCACTATTAAATGATTACTAAAATGTTCTCAATATTTTAATATGAATAAATTATCATTTTTAAATTCAATAACATAACACACAAATGTGCTCTAGGTTAGCTCACAACAACTAGGAAGGAGTTAGAAAGGTTCAAAATTGAGTTTTGAATTTAAAAAATTGAGGTTCAAATCAATGATTCTCCAGGTGTCTTGGGTTAGTTCCACACCATGAATTTGATCGGGGGTAATGAATAGTGGACCAAGGAATTAGGATCAATATTTTGGAATAAGTGATAATGGGATTGAGTTCTAATGGTGTTATGAGCTAAATTCACAAAATAGATTACCACATGTAGATGTGTTATTGCATTCAAGAGACTCGAATAGAAGTTGGCCCAAAATATAATAGAAAAGACATTGATTTGTAATTTTTTCCATTATATATTTTTACAACTTTGATGTTCATGAAAACTAATGCAAGCCGAAATAAATAAGAAATCAACATGAAAATTAAATATTTTACACAAACACTCAAAGAATACAAACTTTAACTAAGTGAAATATTTGACCAATGCCAATTGGTAAAAAGATCCTTCAACATAAGATTACTATGAATATATCAGTAGAAAATATACTTCACAATAGAAATGCTAGAGACATATATGCATCTCTCTAATTGGTTGGATACAAAGGATGCAAATGCTTGGATAATAGGAGATAAAAATATTTTCATGGTAAAGCATGTGTAAACATGACAAAAAACATTTTCATAAGGTGAACATGTAAGGAAATAGGCAAGAAGTAATCCTGAAAGTAGATATATCAAGGTTAAGGCAAGATGTATCCTAATGTTTCACCCAAAGGAGAAAATTAATAATATCCAAACTATAGAGTACAAAGTGAACACCATGGTAGAATTATGAATTATTACTTTTGTTTCAATCAAATTAAGCACATATTAAATTATAAATATTGATAGAGAATTTGAGAAGAAAAAATAAAAATATGAACCAGATGAACACCAAATATATTTGGAGAAACTTTTCTAGAGAAATTGATTTATATTGAAAGATATGATTAAAAACTAAAGATCGAGTTAATTGCTAGATGAGATAAGGCTCCAAACTTTGTTGAATACACCTGAAAACTAAGCGGGGTGGGGAGTGATGAGTTAGTCTTTAAAATTTAGGCAATTTCATTTGAAATTTAAATATCAAATCATACTAACCAATTGAAGAACTTAAATAAAGGCATGCATTACACAAGTTTAGACAAGGAAACCAAGATTGTTACATGGAAAACCCAATAAGGGAAAAACCATTGTAAGAGTTATCTCACAATATATATGAACATATGTTATGACTTTTTAAAAGGCTCACTACTTAACGAAGTTCATTGCTCCCTAATGGACTTGCTAAGAAATTTACAAGTATACATAGATTTGATGAAGAGATTCACTATCTAATAGTAGAATACATGAAGATTACAATGATGAAAGACATAATCTGCTATAAAATATGCATCTGACATATGTAGATGTGGAAATCCCTTTTTCACACACATACTCCCTCTTCCTAAATAGTGATTTTTTCTTCTATTTATATCCTCCATAAAAACTTAGAACACCAATTAGGTTAGCTCCAAGATGACCTTTAGATGAAGCACTTGGTACTACAGAGTTTGGATTGAAACATATGTACCATGAAGTAAACTGAGTTGCAGATCAACCCAAAAGATAAATAGGCCCCCAAAAAATACAATACATCCTCCAAAGAAAATGTAACATGTCACAATCAAACCCCAAATGAAGGAAACAATATTGTTGGACTAGTCAACAACAACAATGTCAAAATTGCCAATTGTAGACTTTGCGCCACCAAGGAGAGACCAAAAACATCATGTGGACCAAGGTATGAGAAATTCAAACTATTCATAGCATCTATATGACTATCTCCTAAAGTATCCAATCATTATGTGTTGGCGTAAGTGTGTGTGTATTTTATTGTACCTATAACTTGCAACATAACACTTCAATAGGACATTATATTGTTAGTCAAAAATCAAGTTAGAAGCAAATAAACTAAACAAAAGTGTCATATTGCTCTCTAACTAGAAAGAGTATGATTAAGATCAATTTTACTCGTAGATTTGGACCCTAACCAGTGACATTACACTACTAGGATGGGAGATTTAAATGCAATTATCTAGACATGATAAAATGAAGCTAAACTAGTGAATTCCATGAGTTCATTACCAAATCTAGATGATTTAATCTATGAATTAAAAATCTATTTAATCTATGAATTGAAATTGACAACATGCAAGTATGAATGCAAATTAACTATATCTTTGTGAGCTTTGAAAATCTTATTTTATAGAAAGATTATCAAATTCAACGGTTGAGATTCAATTTGAGAGGAGTGGTTGATATTCATTCTCCCTTGATCCATGTGAGTGATCTATGTGCTTAGCCTTTGATTGGTTCCATTTTTCTTTTTTCTCCCTTGAGATGTGACATGTATTTTAGAAACTTTTATTAATTGATTTTAATTAATTACCTTAGCCATGTATTTAAGTGGGATTGATTTAATTAATTCATGCCAAGGATAATTAATAGGATTCTTGATTAATTAGTTAGTAATCAGATAATCAAATTAGCATAATTAGGAACTTAGTCTTGAATTAGTGCAAATAGGACCTTTGGTTCTATTAGCCCATTTTAGGGTGATTAAAATAAGCAGAGAAACATACTAAACTGATGAGAACAAAGCATCTTGGACTTAGTGTAACACTTTAATACAAAGGATAATATATTGTGGTACATGAAGCCATTTGAAATTCACATGGATGAATCCTTATACCTCTTTTATCATATTGCCAGGTTTGCATAATCATATCTTCCCATTCAGAGGAATGTGGAGTATTTTGGTAAATTTTTGAGATAGTTAACTCTATTATAGTGTAATCTATAGATCAAGTTATATCTCTTACTATAGAAGGGTTAATAGAATAAAATCCTAAAAATAAGATCCTTAGAGGTTGAAAACCTTTACTCCAAATTTGCAAGGATAAATCTTGCAGGCAATGCTATAGGATGAAAACCAAAATACAAAGTCACCATCTTAGAAAAATATGTTGTTTATGCCCTAGACAATATGTCTCCAATGCATAAGTATGAAAATTGGATTTTTTCATTCATATAACTCCTTGAACTATGTAGAAACCAATTATCATGGTTTCACTTCTCATCCAAAGCATAAATAATGAACAACATTGTGTCACCATGTACATACCATGCTTGTGGACTATCTTAATATCATCTTGTGTCATGAATACATGTGTTTCTCTTCTAGATTGTCTTTCTAATCATCAACCATGATGATCCTATGTCTCCATATGTTTCAAACCATTTCTCATCCTCTTTAGTTGTACCAATCCTTCTCTTCTCTATACAAGTATGATAGATTGACATCAATGACAAGTTGACATCAATAAAAACATATAGCAGATATTTCCAACAATATCCCCCTTTTTCATTGATGGAAAATCACATTTATGTATAATGTTTCTATCCTCCTTTCACACCAAGGGAAAATGGCATAAAGTTACCTACTTATGGAAACCAAAATTATGCATGAACTCCCACTAAATGTATGATCTCTACTCAAAACACTCCCTCTAAGATTGAGATGCCCCAAAACTAATGCTATGTAAATAATGTTTTGATCAAAAAATAAAAAATTAATATTCCAAGCCTCCACAATTATATACAAGGATACAATTGTCTTGTCTACAATTCTCTTACAACTCACTTGGATGGTATAATACTCGTGTACATTACCTTGAGTTCAGTAAGATTTGATACCCATTTTTATTTTGCTAAGAAAAGAATTCATTTTTGACATTTTAATTGTATGTATAAATATTCATCCTCATCCACACTACTAGGAACATTTATCTTATCAATCTTTTATCCTTCAGCTAGCACCTTAGACAATGAAGCACCTCTCAAGTTAACTGCTTCTCTTAATTGACTGAATTATTTCTTTATTTTTTCTATTTGGTCTTGAAGTAATGATAACTACAAATGAATATTTTCTATTTGAGCTCTTGTTGATCCATCCTTATCCTTTGATAGATCATATAATCCAACTATTTGTGTGATTATGACTAAATGGAGTCAATCTATTCCTTCATGCTTTTTTTTGAATTTGGCCACTTCAAAAAAAACTAATAAAGTGCAGTGACTTCATCTACATATTCCTTAAAGATCTTCATGTTATCCTACAACATATTGGGTGCATTAACACACCGGTCAGAGGCTTATACCATTTTCTTATTATTTATTTTTATTCAAATGCTCGTGCTCTACCTTTCTTTCAATGTGAGAGGAATTTGATCTATGAAAGAGTCCATCAAAAGCTTCAATATTTTTTCTAGAAGAAAAGATGAATTAAGGTTTACCTATGGGTAAAACTTCTTGAATGATCTTCATATCATCATCATTTAATGTGGTATTCTCTAAGTGTTTCTACAATAACTCTATTTTTTCAAATGAGTGTAATATGTCTCTGATTTGTAACTTGTAGATGAGAGAAATATTAGATAGGCCAACCTATCCCACATGATGAGTAAAAATTTGAAGTAGCTGAGTTGTCACTAAAGATTGAAACTACATCTACAATTTCAATAGGTCCTTAAATAAGTCTCCTAAGGGAGAAGAGGATCCTTAATCTATTTCATGACCACTTTTTGAATCATTGCTTGTCTTTTTAGTAGTATTATTTGGAGGAGTAATGTAGTGTTGTTCATATTGATTTGTGTTCCCTATGGGAGAGACACCCAATTCTCCTTGTTCTCCAACACCTTCTACACTAGTTTTTTCTAGAGGAGTAGTCTTCTCATCATACTTAGCATTATTCTCTGTTGCACCACTTCCTATCAAGTAAACATAAAAAAATGATAAAGCAATATCTTGTGTGAACATATCAGACATATCTTGTAAATCAAAATCATCTAGAGAATCTTGTTCTCCAAGAACCTCTTTAGCTTTATTCATCTCTTCTAAGGTCTTTGAAGAATTTTCATGATTTTTTCTAGATCCATCATCTCTTTCTCTTCTTTTTCTATTCCTATTAAGTTATTCACCCTTTATTTTGTCTAGATCTCTTATACTTTTCTTTGAGACAATCTATCCCTTTTTTCTTTTGTAAAGTATGATTAATCCTTATTCAATGCATGTTGTTTCATCCTATCTTTGTCTACAAATACTTCTTAACTTTTATTATTGAGTATATGTGCAAGATTCACCAAAAGTTGGTCAATAATCTCATTGAGTGCCATGCTATAGTTCATAATATACATGTAAAGTGGTAAAATAGGGGTTTTTAAGTATATGCATACAAACTAGGAATCTTAGGCCTATTTCACTCTTACATTTAAAGGAGAATAATCCACTTGGCTCAAGACATGTCGTCACAAAGTATCTTAAATGGTCCTTCATTGGAAATCCAAAATGCTTATGTAATTATAAAATAGGAATGTGAAAAATAGGGAAAATTATGGTAAAATAATAGTTTTCAACATATACAACAAAACAAAAATTATATATGCAAAATTTAGAAATATATCAAAGAGTATGGCTAGTGAGGAACTTGCTACCAAAATTTGGGAAAAAATCAGAGAGACATTGGTGAGCAGGCCAACATAGTCTTGGACTATGTTGGTCAAGGTAGCATAGTCCCAAACTTTTTTGGATTTAAAAAATAGGACTATGTATGTATCCTAATCCTTGATTTGAACCTAGATATGTGCATCTATAACCTAGCATTTACAGACAAAAAGAAGGAATTTTTTAGGTTTATGGGGACTTTCCTATGTTGAACCTTATTTTAGGCATTAACATTGAAATTGAAATGGAAATTAAAGCACGTTGTCATCTAGTAGAATATAGATCTAAAAATTGAATGATTATACCTTCATATACCTTCTTTGTGTTGAAATCCTCATGAAGATGTTGATGTTGAATTTGTGGAGTTGAATTTAGGATTAGCCAATCATGTATGCCATCGTGAATGCTATAGACATGAAAACTATACCTTGTCTTCAATGCCTTTAAATGATGCTTGATTATGTTCTCTTAGGATGCTCTTCAATTCAAATGCTTACACTTGAGTGTATCTTTAATTTGATGGATGTCAAAATGAGGGGGATATGATTTCTTTAAACCTCTCCCTATTATTTCAAATTTAGAATTTTGGAGAAAAATGACATGAAATTAATTTTATCACTCCTATAAGCTAGCCCTTAGAGGGTTTTAACTTGGGCCTTAATTATCATAACTAAGATTCCTTGGGTGATATACTTAGGACCGAGACCTGAGGTCCAAAATATAGAGAAGAATTCATAATGTTACTATAACTGATGGTGATGATGATGAAGACCAACTAAGATCAGAGGTATACAATTTTGTAGAAAGATTAGATCAGTTATTATCTTATCATTGATGTCAAGCAATTGATTTCTAATTTATATTGAGTTGCCATATCATTCAGAGTATGATATAAGTTTGAATAAGTTAAAGAAGAAGAAGTGGAATGTTGAGAAGTTTAAGAACTTAATTGGGCAGTTGATATAGATTAGAAAATGTTAAGGTCATGTTGATATAATTATTTTCTACCAAACATTTAATTATATCAAGTTGGTAAAGAAGATTAGTCAAGTTGGTAAGTAAAATAGTTTTGGTTACCGATCAGAAAATGTCATTTGGTAAAAGGAAAGTAAGTTTCGGTAAAGAGAAAGGAAGTTAAAACACCGAGCAGAAGGTTTCAGTTACCAAGCGTAGTTAACTAAAATTCAGTTGAAGAAACGAAGTTAGTCACCGAACAAGGAACAAAAATTAAATACAAGGATCAGAATGACATTTAATGATGAGCTATGATGATTTGGGGAATTCTAATGTTGAGGAAGAGTTAGTTGAAGAGATATGCGATTAGGAAAATTCAAGGTGATGATCTATGGTACCGATTTAAGTGGCAAAAAGAGAAGGTACAAGTTCCAAGAAAGTTCAAGTTTTGAGGTGATGATAAAATGTTTTACCGAGATCCAAATTCATTAAAATATTTTGTGAAATTAATTATATAGCTAAGATTAATAAAAAAAAATGTGATAAAGGAGATTAAGTGTCCAAAAACAAGTCTATATAAAGAATAAAATTGTATGGACAAAAGGTTGGCAAGTTGAAGGGTTATTGAGTCGCCGATTGATGTAGTGAAGAAGGAAAAGGTTAAATTCTAAGTCAGAAAGTTGAGTTTGATGAAGTGTTGAAGCCAGTGGAAAGTGAAGGATTGAAGTGAAGACAAAGAAAACAGAAAGGATCTGATTATACAAAAGATAGTTTCAGATTTACAGGTCAATTTATTTACTATTTCTTACTAACATTTGTAATAGAAAAATCTCTTAACCGAGTGGACTTAACAATCTTATTGTAAAATCCTTGCAAGAGGTAACATTCTAGAAGAGTGTTTGAAGACCTTTATCTAGGTCACTCCTAATAGGGTACAAATCCTAATAGATCTAAGGAAAATCCCCTAACAAGGTCACATTTAACAATGTTTATTGTAATCTTTAACCAGATTGGATTTTAATCGAGTAGACTTCAGAAGAGTATTTCTTTAGTGGGTGACAATTCTTGCAGTGGTTTCTCTCAAGTTGGGTTTCCACGTTAAATACTGGTGTTATATGCGTTAAATGATTATTGTGATTGTTATTGACTGATAAAGTTAAATTATTGTTATCATTTAATGTTGTAGTGTTTCTAACCGAGTTGACACCAAGTTTGATCAGAGAAAGTTTTTAAGGTATAGAGAATTAAGGATTACTAATTCACCCCCCCCCCTCTTTGTAATACAACAATTAGTTTCAGAGCTAAGTACTCTAAAGGGATAAGTTTGAAAGACTTGAGTAAAAGATCCAAAGATGTATAGGAGATAAGTACCTAAGTTGAACAAGGAGAGTTTCTCAACATGGAAAAGTAGGATGATGTTATACTTATCTAGAATTGGAGACTCTGCACTTAACCATTTGGATACTAACTACACTCCACCGCCTCCTAGACCCATGACACTTGATTGGATGAGAGAAAAACAAGAAAACAACTCAGTAATGATTGAGATTGCCTCTTCCCTTATTGATGTTGAGTTTAATGATATTAAGGATTATATTACATCAAAAGAGACATGGAAACAACTTGCACTAGTTTATGAAGTGATTTGCATGTACAAAAAGAAAAGGTTGATAGTCTAAGAGGAAAATTTGATGAGATGAGAATGAAATAAGAAGAGAACATTGTACAATATAGTTTCAGAATAAAAGAAGTGGTAAGTGCTATCAAAGGTGTTGGTGGAACACTAATTGGTGAAGAAGTGGTAAGAAAAAATCTTAAAACTCTTTCACCCAAGTATTCTATTCGAGTCTCTACTATTCAGGAACTCGGATCCATACTAAATAAAACTGTTACTCTTGATGCTTTGATCGGTAAGATGACTACATTTGAGCTTGTAATTATGATAACAGTCTACCGACCATTGAAACAACTTTTAAGTCATCTCTAACCATTGGAAGTTCAAGAAAAGAAAGAGATAATCACCACAACTCAAAAATAAGTGATTATGATAGTATACTAACCGAGGAGAAAGAACAAGAAGAATTGGAAGCACTGCTGGGAAAGAGGCTACCGCGAGGAAAAGGAAAGTATAAAGGTAAAATATCTCTAAAATATTTTAATTGCAACAAGATTGGTCACATTGCATCTAGATGTCCTAATAATGGTAGGAATGATAAAAATAAAAAGAAGGAAAATAGATACCAAAGGTTTAGAGACTACAAGGACAAAGGAAATAAATCATGCTACCTAGCTAAGGAAGGAGTAACTAATGATGAATCTGATGACACAAAAGAAAGTGTGGAAGTTGCCTATGTTTCTATGAAGGATGATTTAGAATTAAAAAAGGTATGAAGATGAAAAATCCCTTATTTATCATGTTAGAAAAACTGACCCATAGATCATTGATAGTGGTTTCTCACATCATATGATTGGTGACATTGATAAGTTTGAGAATTTAGAATGCATTAGGACAAGCTTCTACAGATGTTCATTGTGTGTCCTAGATTTCCACAATGATGGCATGTGGGTTTCTTGTTCTGGTGACAATGATAAGTTTGATAATTTTGTGTTGACATTGATGACATTTGATATGTTAAAGTCCATATCTGCATAAATTAATATGCATTAGGACAAATTTGAGAAAGAATTTATATTGCACATTTGATGTCGAGCATCATTATTTAAGTCCATAGTGACCAAGTCACTCAGTGTGTGTCAATCTCCTATGATAGCCGAGATATGATATATACCGAGAAGAAACTAAAAGGTAGTATTGCCCGAGTAGATGGTAATCGGGTTGACATGAGAAGGCCGAGACAGTTGTATTCACCTACCCAATGTACAGATCATTTAATGAAGCCCTAATCTGACCATTTGGGGTCTATAAAGAAAATTATTACTGTTCTTTTTCATTTTATCCAGTGATTTGAGATTTTGTAGAGCGATTTTAAGGTGATTAACAAGAGCTATTTGTGCTAAGTAAAATTTGAGAAGATCTCTACAGCGTGTCGTCGAAAAACATCATGAAGGACTATTGAATCAAGGTATTACTGGGTAACTTGAACTTGTAATTTGAACCCTAGTTTAAGAGATATGGCATCTACTTCATCTGCAACAGCTAGGAAGCAAGGAAAGGAAGTTTTTAATGTTCAACTTGTGAGGAATGATGCGTGCAAACCATAGAAATTTCAAGTTGTTCCAAAAAGTGCGGTGAAGGGAGATCTCATGAGTTCCCTGTCATCGATTCCACCTAAGGTTTTAAAGATTCATGATGTGCGCTCATGCTACATATGTAAAATTGGGTGAATAAGAGATTATGAGCTAAGGGAGGCATATAACAAGTTATGCAACAACGGAGTGTTGAAAGCTGAACATCAACAAATTGCTGAGAAAGGGTTAGTGCGTCCCCTAGATTTCCCACAAAATTTTAAGGTTGAATGGATCAAGATTGTGTTAAGCATAGTTCATGACATGAAGATATGGCTGGAGAATGGGTCAGTCAAGATTACTAAGGATATGATTTTCTGAGTCACCGGTTATCCTAGTCTAATAGGAAAGAAAATAATGAGATGCCAGAGTAAAGAGATAATTCAAACAAACAATCAGGCCATGTGGAATAAGAGAGGAATGAAAATATCCATAATCAAAGATCCAGAAATAGATTTTGCAGTGAGAGTGATTGCTCACAAATTCTATCAGTCTAGTAGGTTAGATAGTGTTCCCTGTATTGCAGTTGATCAACCATGGAAGATGGTGAAGAAAGATCATACTTATGATCTTGTCGAGTTGTAGTTGACCCAGCTTGCTGAGAACCTTACTTCAATAAAAAAGGCTAAGAATTCAATGTGTAAGTTTGGTTCTCTAATCACTTGTTTATTCTTCCATGTTTAGAATAGTTTTCCTACAATTGGAGATGTTGTATGGAGTAAAGACCGACTAGTAACCTAGAAGATAAATGAATTTATTCATCAGTTGGGAGAAAATTTTGAGAGTGTTATGGATAGTTACTTTGTATAATTCAAAAATAAAATGAGAAAGAGGAGTAAGATCCTTGTATCCCTAGTAGAGAAGCACTACGATGAGATATGTTTCCTAGTGGATACTAACTATACTTATGCTCAGATTGTTATACCGAGAATAGCATGGGTTAGGCCATTACCTTATGAGGTTAATATAGATGAGACATCAGCATCCATAACCACTTTACTAGCTAAGGAGATTGATAGGAAGGCAAAACCCTTTGGGACTTATGAAGAGGCTAAGTCTAAGATAACTATGGGGTTGAAGTCTGCAACCATGGAGAGGAAAAGAAAGAAAATAGTTAAGAACTTAGAGAAGATGATAGGATAATGTGAAGAGGAAAATGAACCTCTTGAACTAACACAAGGGATAGGAGAAGATAAATCTAGTCAGTCTAAAGGAAGTGATGAGGAGGACACTAAAATTCCAAAGAAGGACAAGAATGCATCATTTGCCGAGCCTAGCAAAAGACAATTGTAGAAACAAAAGCCCACTCCTCTTGCAACACTTAGACCAAGAACTAGGGCAAATTCTATTGCCATAGCTGTCGATCCCCAAAGAAAGATACCAAAAGAAGGGGAAGGGTCAGGTAAAAGAAAACCAGTTCAAACAAAGGCTGTGTCGAGTAACCCCAGGAAGAAACCAAGAAGGAAGTTAGTCTTGGAGAAGGATGATGATGATGAAGAGATAGATACAGATGATAATACAAAATTGAAAATGCCATCACATAGACATCAATTGACTGTGGATGAAATATGCCACAATATCAAAAGCACTTCTTGATTAGCAGGCTTCAAGCAAATAAAATTTGAAAAGCTAAATAATGATGATAAAGAAAGATTTGAAGAGGAAATGATAGAGATGTTGTGCACTTTTAAGATGAAACCTCTATAGATTAGGAATCTCATCCCTAAAGAACTGTATAATAGAATTGATCATAAATGGCAGTATGCCATGATGACAGAAAAGCAAATAAGGGAGATTACACTAGCTCAAATCATGCTAGATCTATCACCATAATAAATAACAACATATATGGAGTAGTATAGAAATAGGTTTGTATCCAAGCTCTGGGCCTATTCCATTTTACAACATAAGGTTGAAGATGTTTTTTTAGCAAATCACAAGGTTGTGGAAGCTTACTTTTGGACTATTGATTGAGAAGAGTCCACAACCAGGTGAAGGTACATCTAGTCAAGTGGAGATAGATAATAAGGAATACATTGATGAACCTCAGAATATTGAGGAAAAGGAAAGAAAGAAGGTAGAGATAAGTGGATCACATGATGTGATCACAATAGAGGATATCCCTGAGGATACACCAGTTGTCACCAATATATTGACCGAGGAAGAGATAAAGAGTCAATTTCTTACCGAGGTAGCTTCTTGTCACCCTCTATCAAGTACCAATCTCATTCTTATACAGGTACATTATTATACATAGAATGAAGGTACTTAAATTATAGGCAATGCACCTTCAAGCTCACACACGATCACAATTGAGCAGCTAGTGTTACATAGTGCAAGTTTCGAGAAACATGACAAGCTGGCAATTACAATTGATAATGCACTTGCTGAGGAGGAAAAGATAGAACAAGGAGAGGAGAGCCTAAAAGATCAAGTAGATAAGTCTGCATTAGTAATAACATGTCATCAAATGGAGGAAAAGGAGAATATTGAAGAAGAAAAAAATAACGAAAAACCAGAGCCTAAGGAGCTAGAAGCTATTAAATTTCTAATACAGATGTCTAGTGGAAATACACCTAAGAAGAAATCATAGAAGAAAAAGGATAAATCTCTAGGAACACAGGTTACACTCGATGAAGTTATAGTGATTCACAAATGGGACACTGATAACTTGACTTATGAGAAGATGCAAATTTTGCAAGATCTCTTGAAGAAGAAAAGAAAGCAAGAATAAATAAGGAGAAAACATCAGCATAAACAAGTTTTGCATGAAATTAAAGGTATATTTATAGAAGCCTTTGAAATGGATGATGTGAATGAAACTGAACCTATCTTGGAATAACTATTACAAATTGTTAAGAAGGTGACTAGTGATGAGAGTGAGGCAAATGAAAAACTTATGTAGTGGTCTAAAATAAAGTTTGATACGAAGGTACTTAAAAAGGTCTCCACAAAGATAGTAGTAAAACAGGTAGAACTTTATGCCTTAGTGACTAATTTAGAAGAGGTTGTGCAGAATGTTCATTCTTTGTACAAGAAGCTATGTAATGTAGAAGATTTCACTAAGGAAAATTAAGAGTTGATTGATGAAAACAAGTGGGAAAATTTTTTCTCACCCCTACACCTTAGCAGCTTCAAGTGAAAAAAATAAGTGAGAAATGACATGCCATGACAGTGACATGAATAATAGGAAGGGGACATGAGAATGACATGAGTAATACTTAGAGAAAATATAGTGAGGCAAGTATATTAAGGTATGACATACTATTTTGTAATGTATATATCAGTGTATGTCAAAGAGTCTTATGTATATATATGTAGACTCTTTTGAAGACCGAGTCAAAGTCTTAGGGGGTATTCATATTACTAAGTACTCTTTTTGTAATGTAAAAGTCATGACAAAGTGTTTTTTCCATTAATGTCAAAGGGGGAGATTGTTGATCCCTAAGTTTTATTGTCCATTAGTGTCTAGCACTTAGTCATTTTCTAGGAAATGTGGTTGGTCATCACTGCAACCAAGCCATCTTGTAAAGGTCGAGTTATGTCTAGACTTGCATTTTGTATAGTTACCGAGTAGCAGTTACTGCCGAGCAAGTTAGAGGTCACCGAGTATTTCAGAAATTGCCGAGAAATTTATGTTGAGTTGTATGGAAGTGTCAATGTCGAGCACCAATATATGAAGAATAGTTAATGCCGAGTATCAGAGACTTCATATCCTGAGCAAGCTAGTTTTGGCATATGTGTTTGTAATAGCACAAACACTTAGGTAAACCATTTTGGATGACAGCTATACAATATTTAATGTTTTTTGAGGGAATCATGAAGATGATTATGCCTTGTATTTATAATCATTAATCCCTATGTAATCCATGTAACCTATTAGGTAAAGGGAATGCTTAAGCGGCACAATTAGAGAATCTAGATCGTTGATCTTGATCTAGGAGGCTGATTTGTTGTCTATATAAGATGAGATCTAAACCCTAAAACATAGTAAGTATGTATGTGGTTGGATGCATTGAAGGAGATCTCATGTACCCAAAATAGAGGAGTGGTTTGATATAGGTAGAGATCATTCAGACTGATTGAGAAAAGCTATAAAGGACAGAACATAGATACATTTGATTGTGAGATCAGATAAGTATTGGAAAGAGGAGATTTGTTATCATCATTTTTTAGTGCAAATCGAAGGATCAAGTACTAATATATTTTAATAGGTGAATCAGGGTAAATCTCTTAACAAAGTAGTCCTAATAGGCTTTCATAAATCTCTTAACTGAGTGCTTACTTAGTTGTAAGTTTCAGATCCTTTAATCAAGTTATATTGTATAAGCATGTAAGCTCTTAACAGGGTAGACCCCTCACATGGTAGATCATTAGTTTATGATCAAACATTGTATCCCTAACATGCAAAATTTATACAACAGTAGTGAAGATTTGTGGGTATCATCCCCACCCTAGTTTTACCTTTCAAGGGTTTTTAGGTAACCAAAATCTTTCTGTTATCAATTTCATGTATGAAGTTAGATTGTTAGATCTATTTTAGTATTGAATTTCATGTTTATGATAATTAAGTTGAATTTATGTCAAAGTGGAATAAATAGTAGATATCTGATTCACCCCCCCCTCTTAGTATCTCACTTTTCCATATTAGATTTCCAAATATTTGAACAAGTTCTTATAGTTACCTTCCTCTAGTTCATCTTCACCCAGAATCTTGCATTGCATAAGGAAAATAGAGGTTGTCAAATTGTCCATAACTCAAAGAATGAATCTAGATATGATAGCTAGCTTCCTTTCAACCTCATTCACTCTATTCTTAAGAGTATTCACTTCATTCTATAGGCATGTCAAATCAGCAGCTAAAGCCACATTAAATGGGATGGGGTTCTCCTCAAGAGGCGACAAGTTGGTACCCAACTCTAGAGGTTCCTCCTTCAAATTGTCACTATGGGCTGTGCTATTGGAGGTGGAATTATCCAAACTTCCACTGTCATTAGTCCCCGTGACGTCATCCTTCTTGTTATTGTAGTGGTCTAGTTCCCTTGTCTCGTGTCCTCTTTAGAATCATAAACCACTAGCATCTTTTTTCCTTTTTCTTTTCACAAACCTAATTGCTAGTCTATTAGATTTGTTAGGGGCAACAATATCAATATATTAAATTTTATAAAAATTCTAAAGTTCTATGTTGTATTTATATTCTTTAAGTTTTTTTATTATATATTAGTTGCTTAATAGTTTTTTGCATTTATCTATGTATCTATGTAAATTTTTTATTTTATACACAAAAGTAGTTTATTCTAATCATTTTATAGCATTTTTTTGTGCTCCATCATTTTATTATTTTTGTAATCATAATTTAATTTTGTTCACTTTCTTTTTATACCATTTTTTCCTTTTTTTAAAAATCTTCTCTCTTCTCTCCAATACCTTTTTCTCTCTATGGTGCCTTTCCCTCTCCCTCCACTTTCTAGTCAATCTAATTTATTATTATTTCTATTTCTCTTTTCAATTCTATTCATGATGATAATAGATCATAAAACATAATTAAAAATATTGATGAAAAAATTAATCACATAGTCAAATTTAAAAACCATCCAATAATTTATAAACAGTCTAAATTTAATATATTTAATTAATGTCAATATTACATTGCCTACCATATTAAAAAAATAAAAAATTCACAATGATCTAAAAACTCTTGACACAAAGTTTTAAAACAAACACAATAAATTTTTTATATTATATTATTGATGGTAAATTTTCATATATTTTAGATGGACTCCCACCTTTTAATTATGTCGAAGGCATTTCATCTATGAAAATGAAGGACCCGAGTTTCCAGCATCGACGGTTATCAATTATGGAGAAGTGTGCAAGATGATTGAAATGTTTGTCATCGTTGATAAAAATAATAATTTAAATTATTATTTTTTATTTAATAAAAAATCAATTTGTGGAAAAATAACATCAATTTAGTTATGGTTGATATTTGTTGGATATCAATTAATATTTGTCCTCAGCATCTCTATTTTTTTGTACTTCACAGTTGATAGTTTTTTTTTTCCAAAATTACCAATAGTTGAAGTGTGGAGTTTTGGCAACGTCTATCCATGAGTTGATGTATTTTTTTATTTACGTTGAAGGTGTTTCATATATGAAAATGAAGGACCTGGGTTTCCAACATCAATGGTTATCAATTATGGAGAAGCGTTCAAGACAATTGAAACGCTTGTCACTATTGATAAAAAAAAAATTGTTAAATTTTTTTTTGGTTTAATAAAAAATCAATTTGTGGAAAAATAACATCTATTTACTTGTGGTTGATAGTTGTTGGATATCAATTAATATTTGTCCTTGTCATCTCTATTTTTTTGTACTTCACAGTTGATAGTTATTGGATATCAATTAATATTTGTCCTCGTCATCTCTATTTTTTTGTACTTCATAGTTGATAGTTGTTGGATATCAATTAATATTTGTCCTCATTACCTTTGTATTTTTATTTTTTTTATAGTTGATAGCTGTTGGATATCAATAGATTTGCATTGAATGGTTGGAAAATTTTAATAGCCACTTCAGCTTGTATGTTCTAAAAATTTGCATAGCAGACAAACAACTGGTTCCTCTCCATGGTAGCCACCTTCTTTCGCCATCTCCATAGCCTATAAAATATTGTTCTGCACAACCGTTACTATTTCGAAACCATCTTTACACAAGTAGACAAAAAGATTTAAAGTTGTATAGCTTTATAGGCATCAATTTGAAGATTTTGCATTGCACAGTACATGTTTAGAAGATTTCAAGATTGAAGACAGAGCCTAAAAGTGAGATAGCCTTCAAAGCATCAGTCCATGGTAAGAAATCTTTAAACACTTATGGTAATTTTGATGATGAAGAAGAAGACAAAGAGATAGATGATATTATTTCTATGATTGATAAGAAAGAAAGAAAAGGAAAAGGAAAGTATGAAGGTCAGTTACCATTCAAATGTTTCTCATTTAATAAGATTGGTCACTTTGCATCTAAGTGTCCTACAAGAGTTAAGAAATTCAGAACTAACTACAAGCCTAAGTATACAAAAGAATGTTACTATGCTGGTGATGGTGTTTCAGATGATGATTTAGTTGAAGATGAAATTGGATTCATTGCTATTATGGAGAAAATGTATGATGAGATGGATCGTGAAGATGAGAATAAGGAACAAGAGCTAGCATTGATTTCACAAGCAGACATAAGGACAAATTGGATTATAGATAATAGTTGTTCACATCACATGACAAGTGATAAAGACATATTTGTTCACTGGACAAATACAAAGGTGGCATGGTTAGATTTGGAGATAACACTCCTAAACCTATCATTGGTAGAGGAGCTATCACATTGGATGGAAAGAACAACACTGATGATGTTCTTTATGTAGATGGTTTGTAGCATAACCTTCTTAGTGTTGGACAACTACTTGAAAAAGGTTAAGGTTGGAGTTCAAAGACAACAAGTGTATCATTAATAATAAGGATGGAGTAATGATTTCATCAGGTTCAAAGACTAAAGGTAATGTTTTTCAGCTTAATTCAGAAGCAAGTTGTTTTGTTGCTAAAGTAGATGACAGTTGGCTATGGCATAAAAGACTATGTCATATCAATTTTGATAACATAGTAAAGATAAGCAATGTAAAGGCAGTGATAGATCTACCTAGCATAGCAAAACTAGTTGATACTATTTTTAGGGAATGTGTGATGGGAAAGCATGTGAGGAATTCATTCATAAGGAAGCATAATTCAAAAAAGAACAAGTTGGATTTGATTCATACAGACTTATGTGGACCAACTCAAACAAGATCATACTATGGTGAAAGGTATTTCATTTTGTTTGTTGATGATTATATTAGGATGATGTGGGTTGCATTCTTGAAAGATAAGTCAGAAGCATTTGAGAAGTTCAAAATATTCAAATCTAAGGTTGAGAATGAATCTGGACTAAAGATAAAGTGTTTAAGATCAGAAGAGGATAATTCACCTTTGACAGATTCTATGAGTACTGTGAAGAGCATGGTATAAAGAGATAGTTGAGGGCACCTAGAACCCCTCATCATAATGGGATTGTAGAGAGAAGGAATAGGATCATCCTTGATACAGCATGCACCATCATGATTGAAGGAAAAGGTTCACACACCTATTGAAGAGATGCGGTCAACACAACAGTCTATACCATCAATAGAATACAATTGAGGCCTGGCGTGGACAAGACACCTTATGACCTATGGTTTGGTAATTCTCCCACAGTGAAATACTTTAGAATCTTTGGAAGAAAGTGCTACATCAAGAGGGATGAAGCAATAGGCAAGTTTGATGCAAGAAGCGATGGAGGTATTTTCCTTGGTTACTCTACTAGAAGCAAAGCTTATAGATATTTTAATTTGAGATTGAAGAAGATCATTCAAAGTGCTCATATTAATATTGATGAAAATTTTATGGTTCAAGAAATATATCATGATTATGCACCTATGATTGAAGAAGAACCTAGTCCTTCCACTAGTGAGACAATTATTGAGGAGATGTTTGATAGTATTGATGTATTATTCAATAATCCTGAAACAAGTGAAGAAGAAACTCAGAAAGAAGATGAGACAATATCACCAAAAGTTCCTAAGTTCACATCTAGATATCACTCTAAGGATGACATCATTGGAGATCAGAGCGGTAAAGTCACAACAAGATCAAAAGAAAAGAGTTTAGCAAGAAATGAAGCGGTATGTTTAGTATCTCAGATTGAACCTTTAAGTGTTGAAGATGCATGTAATGATTTAGATTGGCATGATGCTATGAAAGAAGAACTAGATTAGATTATTAAGAATGATACTTGGGATCTGATCCCAAGACCTAGTGATAAGAATGTGATTGGAACAAAGTGGATATTCAGAAATAAGATTAATGAAGATGGTATAGTAGTAAGGAATAAAGCAAGGTTAGTATGTAAGGGATATGCACAAAGAGAAGGTGTTGATTATTCAAACACAATTGCACCTATGAGAAGATTAGAAGCCATTAAGTTGTTTCTAGCTTATGCGACATTCAAAAACTTCAAAGTTTATCAGATGGATGTTAAGTCATCATTCTTGAATGGAGAGTTAAAGGAAGAAGTATACATTGAGCAGCCAGAAGGATTCACCTTATTAGACAAGCCTGATATGGTATAAAGATTGAAGAAAGCCCTCTATGGACTTAAGCAAGCCCCTAGAGCTTGGTATGAGATACTTGATGGATATCTAACAAAAATTGGATTCAAGAAAGGTAGAGCAGATTGCAATCTATTTATAAGAGATACATCTCAAGGTTTACTACTTGTAGCTATATTTTTTGATGACATTATCTTTGGGGGTAATGACAAACTTAGTGTAGAATTTGCTAAGGAGATGCAAAGTGAGTTTGAGATGAGCATGATTGGACCTATCAAATAATTTTTGGGATTAAATGTGCAGAAGATAGAGAAAGGTATTTTCATTAATTAGTCTAAGTATGTGAAAGAGATATTGAAGAAGTTCAAGATGGATGATTGCAAGCTAGTGGGTACACCTATGATAGCATGATGCAAGCTTCCAAAAGAAGATGATTCTCCAGTAGTAGATATAACATTGTACAAGTCTATGATTGGTAAACTCATATATCTTACTCAAACCAGACCTGATATCTCTAATGCAGTTGGCATAGTTGGAATATTTGAGCAGAGCCTAAATAAAGTCACCTCATGGTAGTAAAGAGAATATTCAGATATTTGCAGCGCACTATAGATTATGGTTTATGGTATCCTAATTTAGATAATGTTGAGCTTTGTGTATATATAGATGCAGATTGGGAAGGATGTGTGGATGATAGAAAGAGAACATCAAGAGGAGTAGTATTTCTTGGTGATAGACTAGTCACTTGGACAAGCAAGAAGAAGAATTGTATTTCTCAGTCAATAGAAGAAGTAGAGTATGTTGCAGCAGCTTTGACTTGTTCTACGATTGTTTGGATCAAACAGATGATAAATGATTTTGGAATTCAGATTGATTATCCTATTATCACTCATTTTGATAACACTGGCACTATCAACATGTCAAAGAATCCTATGATGCATGCAAAGGAAAAACACATATAGATTAAGTATCACTTCCTAAGAGAGAAAGTGGCAAAGAAAGAAGTCAAATTGGACTATGTGAGTACTAAAGATCAATTAGCAGACATATTCACAAAGCCTTTACCAAAGGATACATTTGAGTATCTCAGGGAGAAGCTAGGAGTAATTCCCTTCCGTGATTCTGATTAGAAAAAGTGTAGAGAGCATCAGTCCTCATTAACTGATGGATGGTCGACTACTCTACTTTAGGAGTAGTACCGGTGCTTAATTATTTGGTGCCCTTTGCCATTGATGTCAAAGGGGGAGTAGTATATAGTCATGAAAAATAGTATTAAAGGGGGATTTCATACAGAATTAAGGAGTACCATATAGTAGCAAGAGGGAGTAGTATTCAGTCTTGGAAGCAGTTTAGTTGAGGAAATGGAAAATATTGAAGAATATTACATTAGATGGAGGATTCATCCTTGGGGGAGTTTTGATGAGGAAATGGAGAATGTTATAAAAGAATTGTTCATTTGGATTGGTGGTTCTTTTCATTCCATATATTTCCATCAATGCCAAAGGGGGAGATTGTTGAAGATTTGCCAACAAGCCAGTGCTGACTATATGTTTGTCATTGATGACAACATATGGTAAGTAGTATGTGTAGAAGACTTATGTAGTAAGCTTTGAGTATATGTAGCATGGACATGTTATCAGCATGATTTCATGGATGCAGAGGTTAATTGTTAGTACAAACAATTGTGTAGCAGCTTGTGTGATCAGTAGTGTTCCTGACAGAGTTACAGGTAGTGTTCTATGAGTGATTTTCTATACAATTATCATAGAGCCTTACACACTTGGATATTTAATGAAGATATATTAGTGATGTTACATTCATGGATGTAGAGTCTGATGTGCAGTAGAAGTGAAGTTATGTAGTCACTATTCACCAGTTGTAGTTTCCTGTGTTTATCCAGAAGAGCCGATAGATATTATAGAAGAGTTAATAATGTTTGGTTAAGAGCGCATGATGTAATTCAGCTTGAGGAGAAAGTATCAGTTAATTTGGTAGAGTCGATTGTGTGTAGCGTGTGTCTACTCTTATTGATTTGGACAAGTCCCAGTTTGTGTTGCATGCTTAGTAGAGATGACTAAGATGTTATTGGAGAGTGTTATTGTTTCTCTAATATGGTTTCAAGGTGATTCTAATAGGCTGACCTGATTATATCATTTAGAGGAAAGATACTTATAGCCAGTCATTTGTGATTGCTAGAGACATGGCATGGAGATGAAAGATTAGAGCAGAGTAGAGAGAGAAAAGTATTATGTCATCAAGAAGAGGTCTATGTGAAAGAGAAGATAGAGTGTGCTATTCATTGGAACTAATCAAGACAACAAGTCTATATCATAGCTCACCAAGATCCAGATATAGTGTGTATCTGTTAATCAGAAGGTTGCAACCTTCACCCCTTTGAGCAGTGAGCTCTCAGACAGTGCGTCCTCACCTCTAACAGGGTCAATCATAAAAGACTCCTAATAGGGTCTAACCTTTGACCAGGTCACTGTACTTATTGCATTGTAAATATCAAATCCTAACAGGGTTGTAAGATCTTCTAACAAGGATCATTATACACTAGTGCAGTTTATTAGTGGGTGTTAATTCCCACCGAGGTTTTTACCTATATGGGTTTCCCCATAACCAAAATATTGGTGTTTTGTTCAAGTGTTCTTTCATTTTGTTTATGATTAAAGTTTAATTATACTTAATTGGATAAATAATTGAAACTTGTAGATAACTGATTCACCCCCCCACCTCTCAGTTATCTCTTGGGACTATTCCTAACAAATTCTACAAGTACCAAATATCAAATTGAACTCTCTGATGGTTTGGACACATATTTTTACCTCCTTCCTAACCAATTGAACATGTTTGTATTGGAAGAAGCTTTATTTACAGGTTCTATTGTCTACCTCAAAAAATATCCGTGCAAGATGCTCCACAATTTCACGTGTGTCCATCATTTTCCTATTTCATATTGTGGTTTTCAAACTCCCAATTATAGGTCCTTACTAAATAAATATTTTCGTTATAATTGCAAGGCTATCCTAATTGATGTCTTCGATGTACTTTCAAATAATGGAGACATTTTTGGATCTCCAGTTCCTTTGCTACAAGCTACTAGGCATGCAACATCATCTAGCAATGGAGATCATTTAGGTGGTTCTCCATCCACACATCATTTAAATGGAATTCTATCTCCAACTAAAATAGTCCCCATTAAAATTTTGACCTTGTACCATAAGTATTGGTCCATTGAAGGTCGAGCATTAAAAAAGACTTCAATACATTCATTCAAAAATTTCTCCAAGGAAGGAAAAGTATTTGGTTTTGATTTTATAGACAAAGAAGGATCTAAAATACATGTAACCTACTTCACTGAGCTTGTTGATGAATTCTTCAATGTTATTCAATCAGATGATCTTTACCGAATATCTAATGGTCACATTAAAGTTTCTAACACCAAATATAGTAGCTCCACTAATCCTTTCAAAATAGTCCTCCACAATTCTTCAAAAATAACTCCTTCCACATGCGTGCAGTCTACCGCACCCAAGCATAACTACCATATAAAAAATATAAAATCATTAGAGACATTTCTTGTTGATTCCCTCATACATGTCATTGGAATAGTTGTATCCATGAATCATGCATGGACCATTCGAAAAAAATGGAACTAAAATAAAGAAATGTACTACAACAATAAAAGATATGTGTAGTTACTCTATTGATGTTACACTATGGGGTCATCATTGTGAAGATGAGGGTAAAAAAATCCTTGATATGTTTGATGAGACAATTTATTGTCTCTATTTTTTTATAATCTTTATACTTTGTTGAAACTCCTTATGCTTTGTTGAAACATTTCCAATACATTTATGAACCTATACCTATGTGAACTTGTGATAAGTATAGTTAGAACCACAAAGATTATGGTTAGTTAGAATGACATGTTTTTCTGAATATTATATATAAATTATAGTACTTCATATAGATACTTTAATCTGTGTTCTAATATTTGGGTAGGAATTGAAATGTTGACTTGTATACATACCAAATGCTACTAACTTGCCAAGAAAACAAGGAACAACTAGAGAGTGGATCGACCGCATTGAAGAAGCATTCGAGTTCCAACCATGATGGAGAAAGCCAACACAATTCTGAGGATCATGCCACTATTGGAAAGGAGCCATCATTCCAGAGAATATAGAAAATAACTCTTCTATATTTCTTCAGTGCTTGTTATTCTATTATCCGCACTTTACTGTAATATGTCGTGGTTGTTATATTTCCTCCTTTTATGGTGAGATTTAGTTAGAATTTACTTTCATGCTTTCAATAATTGTCAACCCTCTATATAAAGGGATTTGATTGGTTTAGTTAGGTAATGAGAAAATATATTCAAATTTTGCGTTCAGCATAAAAGAGTTACTCTTTTCTGTTCTTCATGTATTGTTCAATTACTATGTAATCAGTTTATGAGAATATAATGAAAGAGTGATTTTGAAGTATCTTTTGTGTTAGTAGTTAGTAGAAGCCAACCAAGGGGGGCCACTTGGGAGGTGGAGTAGCTTAGGATATAGTAGAATTTCTTTTTTCATTTTTCATACTTTCAAGAAGAAGTTACTATTTTACTCCTGCAACATTACTATTGTGAATATCCTTGTAGCACTTGCAGAAATAAACATGGTGAATGCTTTGAGTTGTTAAATAGGCTTGGGATAATTTTACAATCTTTCTGCAATAATTTCATTAAGTATTTAAGTGTGCTTACTTTCCTACAGCAATATTATAGGTTTCTTTCATGCATTTTATCTTCTTGCAGCATAGGTAGTATGACTCTTTGAAGAACTTAGTGCACAATCTGTGTTGTCTCATTTCAAGTCTATGTCTCTGGGTTGACAATCTAAATGAATTTCATGATGGGAAAATTAATCCTTAGTATGAATACATTATTCCTAAGAGAGACAATGGCATGATTATCATTACCTATTGTGAGATTGTTCATTTTTGGCACTGTTGTCGAGGATGGTGTCAAACTAAGAACCTTAATGAGTCATTTATTTTTAAGATTAGTTTCTTTTTCTTAGTCAATAGAGAGTAATTGTGAGCTTGCTTCACAAGTTCATCAACTCACTTGCATGCATTACAGAAGGTGAGATGTTCATGGCAGATTTATTCCAAAAGAACCTGTTAAACTGAAAGAAGAATTTGAAGAACTTGAGTTACCAATTCTTGATACAAGTCTTGAATTTTTTGCATCATCTTCAGCAGAAGGAGATCCTCTTGATCCATTTTACCTTCACCCTTTTGCAGAGATTTTAGCAAGTTTCCTCAATAATTCCATTCCAGGACCACCTTTTGACCAAAACCTTTTGGTCAATAATACTTACCAATTGCAGTTTCATTATCCAACACCTCCAGTAATGGAAGCTCCTACCTTTCCATTTCCTATCCCAAGTCTTATCAATAATCCTAATATCAACAACATACCTACTTCAACCCTTCCAAAGTTCTATGGCCTTGTTATAGAGGACCCTGACACCTTTTTGTTAGAGTTTGACATTTTGTGTCAAAGTTTTAACTATAACATTGATAGTCATAAACTTAAGTTATTTCCAGCAACATTGAAGGAGTCAGCTCTTAGATGGTTCACGGTCTTAGGAGAAAATCCAATAATTGATTGGGATGGAATGAGAGATTTATTTATATAGAAGTATAAGGAATACTACAAAGGAGGTGATTTAAAAGGAGATGACATATTTTGAATGTCATAGAAGGAAGATGAGACCCTGGAGGACTACATATCATGCTTCTTATACAATCTACAAAAGAATCCTCAACATGCACTGCTTGGAAGCATTGGACCTTATGGTTGGAGGAGATATATCTCAGTCTTCTTGGGATGATCTCAAGAAGATTTGTTTGAATTATTCTAGAGCAGTAGTAAAGAAAGGTAGAGGATTCCATCCAACACTTGCAAAAGGAAGTGGCTATGGCATTTCCAAGATAGAAATCTCAAACCTGTTATCAGACTTCAAGCAAGATATCATTAATGATGTTGCTACACACCTGGACATGATGGCTGCACCAAGAAGAAGCACGTAGACACAGAGGCACAACTCGCTGAATATTGTCCCCATTGCCACAAGAAAAAGAAGTATTGTCATTACAAGCTGGTCGCAAACCTGTAGAATCAACACCTTCCAACTGAGTACCTATAGATAGGAGAGGATGAGCAAGTGTTCTTTGTTACTCAATGTTGGCCATGGGCCACTAAACAAGGTGTGCCTCAAGACCCACTACAAATTTCCAATCCTTATAATAGTCAATGGAAAAACTGGAATGTCCAACACCCTCCTCAGTATACTCAACCTACTTGGAATAATGCCTAGCCCAATAATCAACAGAATCAATAGTTTAATCCACAAAAAACCCAATGGCTACAACCTCAAACCAATGGAAATTGCCACAAGGAAATTGGTAGCCCACTAACCAGTGGAGAGGACCTCAACAATGGACTAATCTGAATCTTGGATATGCACCTTTTCCACCTCAATAAACACACCTGCAATTATGCCACCACCTTCAAATATAGGTCCTCAAAAGTAGAAATAGTTACCTACTCAGCCACAACTGAATCCCAATAGTCAACAACAAAAACAACAAATGTATGCTAATAATGCTCAATAGTACCATGCTTATGCACTCACCATAGATGATATACAACTAAGATCGGGTACTACCTTTCCTGCACCTGAACCACCTCTTATCATCAAAGTGCCAGACCTTCTTGTAGCATCAGTACCACTCCCAGAGAATTCTTTTTCAAATATAGTTTCCCTAGCTAATGTTTCCAATCCATCTTATAATGTTCAAACATCAGTTAAACCTCCTTTTCCTCTGAGGCTCAGCCTGGACAAACCTATACCAAAAGAAGACCAACCATTTGATATCCTTAACCAATTAAAGAACATGCATGTCCAGATCCCTCTGTTTCAAGCCATCAAGGATGTTCCTATCTATGGAAAAGAAATCAAGGAAGCTTGTCTCAAAAATCCTGGATGAAAGAAAATGGATCCCAAAATAGTTCATGTTGTAGGACAACTAGTTGATATCATATTGGGAAAATGTGTAATTCCAAAATATTATGATCCAGAGAGTCCAGTTGTTAATATCATCATTAATGGTCAGTCTGTCAAAAATGCTTTAATAGACTTAGGTGTTGCCATTAATGTAATGACTAATGATACTATGAATAAACTGAGCATAGAAGGGTTGTGAGCTACTCCAAAAATATTGCAATTTGTAGATAGTTCTATTGTCACCCCTGATGGGATGATAGAAGACATAATAGTTTCCCTAGATTCTTGGGAATATCCTGTTGATTTCATGATTCTATCACCAAAGGTCAATCTTGTTGGTTACTCTGTTATTCTAGGATGTCCATAGTTAGCAACAACTGATTCAAACATTAGTTGTAGATTAGGGAATATGAAAATTTTAGATGGCCAAGCAACTAAGAAATTAGCATTATATCCTCCAGCTCAACCCCAGCCAGATTTAAGCACCCCTATATGGCCAGATTTAGGAGATGGGGAAGAAGAGTTAAACTTTATGGTTTAGCTCATGATGTTACATAGGCAGTCCTTTCTAAAGTTGAAAGAGGAAGATGCAGTAATTCGGAGCATTCTTAATAATGACTGTGTTGTGATCAAAGACATATCTGAGAGCTCTGTATTGGAGTTAGCTACATATGAAGACCATGTTGAGGAATGTGTTTTTCCTTTAGAACCCAATATTATCCATCAGATTCTACCTTGTGAAGTAGTCATGAGCCCTATCTTTGAAGTATCCATGCTTGACCTTACAACTATTGTTGAGCTTTCCAAGGGTTGTAACCTCCATGCAAATAATAAGTTGCCTTCATAGCAGTTGGAGCAATTAACTAAGCTCCTACAAACACATGAAAAATCCTTTGTATGAGAATATGGAGATATGAAGGGACTGAGCCCCACAATCTGTAATCACAAGATTTATATCAATGAAGGAAGTCTACCACTCCGCCAACCTTAGAGGAGGATTAACCCAACATTAAGAGAGATAGTAAAAAAAAAGTTACAAAAGCTACTAGATGTTGGCTTTATATATCCTATATCTGATAGTAAATGGGTATCACCTTTGGTCATAGTGCCCAAAAAGGGGGTAAATGGAGAATCTATGTAGATTATAGGGAATTAAATAGAGCCACCAAGATAGATTATTTCCCCTTACCTTTCATTGATCATGTACTTGATACTTTAGTTGGTAAAAAGTATTTTTCCTTTATTGATGGATATAGTAGATACAATCAGATTAGTATTGCTCCAGAGGACCAAGAAAAGATGACATTCACATGTCCCTGGGTGACATGCATATTTTGTCCTACCATTTGGTTTTTTTAATGCTTCAACAACATTCCAGAGGGCTTTAATTAGTATTTTTGCTGACATTTCACATGATTGCATGGAGATATACATGGATGATTTTACAACATTTGGGGTGACCTTTGAAGAAGCTCTGTAGAATCTGGAAAAGGTGTTGATCATATGCAAGAAACACAATCTCTCCTTAATAGTGAGAAATGTTTTATGTTGATGCAGGAAGGCATTGTACTTGGACATTTCATTTCAGCAGTAGGAATCCAAGTAGACCCAGCCAAAATTGAGGTAATTCTCACATTACCCACACCTACTAAGAAAAAAGATGTAAGATCTTTCTTAGGACATGCTAGTTACTATAGGCGCTTTATTCATAATTTCAGTCAAATAGCTAGTCCTCTATACACACTTCTTACCAAAGAGGTTGAGTTTATATGGACATCAACATGTGATGAGTCCTTCTTGCAACTCAAGTCACTTCTAACAATTGCACCGGTTCTTAAAGGACCTAATTGGTCTCTCCCATTTCACATACATACAAATGCTTCAGATTATGTAATAGGTGTTGTGTTAGGCCAAAAGCCTAGCAACCTTGAGAATGCCATTTACTATATCAGTAAGAGCCTACATGGACCATAATTAGATTACATAGTAACTGAAAAAGAATTATTGGCTGTAGTTTATACATTAAATTTTTTTTGCCATTATGTAACAGGTTATTCCATATTTGTTCACACTAACCATTCAACAATCAAATATCTAATGAAAAAACCTGCTATCATAGGAAGGTTAACAAGATGGTTTCTTCTTTTGTAGGAATTTGATATAACCATTATTGACAAGCTAGGGAAGGCAAACGTAGTGGCTGACTATTTGTCCAAAATTCAGAATGTTGATGATACATTCCCTGATGAACACCTGTTTCATATTGCTATAAAAAATCCATGGTATGTTGACATAGCTAATTACCTTGTAGCCAGTAAAATGCCCCCACATTTCTCTCCAAAGGACAGATGAATGCTTGTAGAGAAAAGTTTCCAATTCTCTTGGATTGATAACATCTTATTTTATATTGGTCTAGACCAAATCATGAGAAGGTGTGTGAGAGAGGATGAGACATATGATATACTCCATGCTTGTCATGATGAGCCATGTGGAGGCCACTTTGTAGCCAAGAGGATAGCTCTAAAGATCCTAACAATAGGTTAGTACTGGCCAACACTTCACAAGGATGCAGCCAGCTATACTAGAACATGTGATAAATGGCAAAGGATGGGTTGTCCAACCAAATCAGATGAAATGCCCCTAAACCCATAAGTTGTGGTAACGCCATTTGATAAATGGGGCATGGACTTCATAGGTCCAATAGATCCTCATTCAAATGGGAAATTTGACATCCTGGTATGCACGGATTATCTGACCAAATGGGTGGAAGTGAAAGCCATGTAGCATGCACGAGATCAAAAGGTAGCAAAGTTCTTGTATGAGGATATTTTCACCTGTTATGGAGTGCCAAGAGAACTTGTAACTGTCCAAGGAGCACAATTTACTTCAAATCTGATCAATGAACTAATGAACAAATACAATATCAGGCATCAGAAGTCCAACCCTTACCATCTGTAGGCAAATGGATAGGTAGAGGTCACAAACAGAGAAATTGAGGTCATCTTAACAAAAATAGTTCAATTGCACCGATGAGATTGGAGCAGCCGACTCACAAAAGCAGTCCGGGCCTATCGTACAATCTAGAAGACAACTACAAGATTAACCTCATTTGAATTAGTATATGGGAAGGTGGAAATGTTACCAATATAATTTGAGCACAAGACATTAGGTGCAGCTCAGGAATTAAATATCAATCTTCCTGCAGCACAAACAGAATGCCTTCTCCACCTCAATTCCTTAGATGAAATGCACAAATTTGTATTGGAGTGCATGGAGCTGATACAAAACCTATGGAAGAGGTGGAATGATTCCCATATTAAGAGAAAATAGTTTCATGTGGGTGATTGGGCATTATTGTATGATTCCAGATTCAAAGAAATTCCAGGAAAGTTATAGACCAGATGGTTGGGACCTTATGAAATTGAATATGTCTTCAACAACGGAGCAGTCTAGTTGACCACACTAGATCCAATGCAATTCAAACTACTTGTCAATGAATATTGGTTGTGCCTGTATAACAAGCCCCAAACAAAGGAGGAATTCCTTCAACAGTTTAGCACAACTTCAGCAGTGCCACAGGTAACACTTCCTACAATAGAAGGTGAAAACCTTCTGCCTACAGCTTCAAACTAACATGCCTTCAAAGATCAACCATAATAAACTTCATTTCATATGAAGTCAATTTCTCCATTCATTTTTCTTTATTCTTCTCTCTAACCCATTTCATTTCTCTCTCTTCCATCCACTCACAATCCACGTCATCCACCTTTACTATTTTCAATGTTTTCAATAAGAGCCACATCACCTGATGCTTGTCACCACCAGAATCATTTCACTCTCACCACCTTTTCTTTGTGCATATGGTAAGAAACTAACAAGTACAACTTTCTCAAACTTTACTCACTTTTAGCACATAAATCTTGGTAATTATATATAGTACTGCAATAAATATATAATTTAGGCGTTATGCCATTTCCCCATCCTGTGTTGAATGTGGTAAGTGAGGACACTTGTAAATGTTTTGTAGGGGGTAGGTGAAGTGTAATAAGTTCCAAATGTCATTACTAAGCCATCCTTGTCACTTCCTTGTCACTTCAAAGCTTTACTTAGGCCTTGTTTCATTAATTTCCTTTATTCCCACACATTTACTGTACTACAAATTCTAATTTCTTGAAGTTGATATGACCTAAAAAAATTATAATTAAATTGCGTGATAACTCGTAGTTAAAGTTATAATGTCCTCTATTAAAATTCCATTATTATTGTTCATGCTAAAATAACAGAGGAATTAAAAGGAAAAGTCGGTGTTTTCAAGAAGTGCATTTTGATTTTAAGAAGGAAAGAAGGTATTTACAAAGCACGAGAGACTGAAAGATTAACAGAGAAATTGGTGAGTAGAAATTTGGAGGCTGGATATTGAAAAAAAGGGGTGGATAACTATAGAGGCAAGAGCCAGTGCACCATGGCATTTTTCTTGCAGATGTCGAAGCAGTCCAGAGATTTAATGCATGTGGTTGGTTGGGGTATTTTCTTCAATTATCAGATTTTAATGAGGAAGTAGCAGCTAAATTTATGAATACCTTTGAGGATGGGTAGACAACCATATGGGGTTTAACGATTGTCACAATCAAAGAAAGAATAGAAGAGGTCACTGGGTTGCTAGTCATTGGGGAGCATTACCCCAATGAGCATGATGCTAGGTCATCTCGAGCATAGTTCTCCCATCCAATTGATCCTCCTTTGGAAATTACCAAGCAGGGATGCAAAATAATGTCTCTTCCTCCACCATTCAATGAACTGGAAATGCATATGATCAAGTACTTAATATGTGAGGGGAGATTTTCAAATTTGCATGCCCATCATTTTAAGCTACATAGCTACATAAGGCATAATCTCCAAGTGAATGTCCCAAATTTCTTGTACAATATGTTAAATATTGGTGCCAAGGAGACTCAAAAGGGGCATGCAAATTCTATTACCCACCATGCCCTAATAGAACTACTAGTCAAAAGATCCCTTAAAGATGTCACTCCCCTAGCATGGTCAGAATTTGTTCAGCATAAAACACTACAACCCTAGGTTAACCTTGCTAAGAAACCCCTAGGAAATGATGCAGAATCCTTTGAGCCCACTGTAGAAATAGCCAGACAAGAAAAATAACTAGAATTATTCCAAGAAAATAGGTCTTCTGAGCCTACTCTAGAAAGAAATGTTCCTACTTCTTCCATAAGGGAAGGAAAATGGAAAATGGGAGATGAAACCCCTAACCTTGAAAGTGAAGTTCAAAACCCTGCAGTCCCAAAGAGTAAAAGAAAAAAGGATGAATCCTGCAGCATCTATTCTTGCAACATCTTCTCCTGCAACACAAAGGCCAAAAAGAACCCTCAAAAAGAAAACTGTAGAGGTTGTGGAAACAACAATGTGTAGAAGTCCACGAATGCAAGGACAAGTGTCTCTAATTTCCCCAGAAAACCCAAATGTTCCAATATCAAAACCTACCACAGAGCCTTTTGTTGAGTACATTTCTGATAATTCCCCCAAGTAGACAGAAATTCCTCTATCTCCCAAAAATTTGCAAGATCTGCAAGAATCCCAAGATTTGCAAGAACCCTGTGGTAACATACCACATGATGATCTAGGTGTAGCTGAGAAAAGCCCTAATGAGGCACAAGAAATCATTGCTGAGGATGTCTAGATGACTCCTCCACCATACCCTATTTATTCCAATATGTCTATTGTGCTCTACAAATCAACATGGCTTACTGAGTATTTTTAGCAAGTTTCAAAAGAAAAGAGAAAGAAAACCCAGCTACAAGAATTTGGCCCTCCAACAATACAATCTATACTCTTTAATTTATATAATCAGTTTGTTTTCCAGAAAACTTGGTGGAAACAAGAGAGAAACAAAATGAAAAAAGAGATAGATGACAAGCAAGAAGAAATTAAAGTTCTTAAGGAACATGTAAAGAAATAAAAGCAACAAATGGACCAAGCTCTTAAATTAGTTGACCAAGTCATAGCCTGTAGACCACCTCCCAGAGTGTATGCCATTTGTTTGAAAGATCAATTCCTCTTGTTTCAGCTGATGATGACTATGAAGGGTATAGATTGTGAATTTAAATCAGCTTAGGAATTCTATGGATTATACTAGACTCTCCCTTCATGGTAACAAAATTTACTATGTGAGCTCTATCTACATAAATTTTTCATTCCACATGAAACCGAATGGAACCCTTTGCTTTACATAGGTGATATCCATTTAGAGCTCTAATTCCATGGATGCAAAATGAGGGAAATTATGATAGGCAGCTGAATAATTACAGAGACCTAGAGAAGTCTGAACCCTTACCCTTAAGGGTTGAATCAAATAAACCTGATGTTGTCTTACGAGATTGGATCAACCTAACCTATGCAAGGTAGAAACCTGAAATTAGGGAAAAGGTATTTGCACTAAGAGATAGAGTTTACAAGGAATATCAAGGGTTTCCCTACTTTTCATTTCAAAGAGCTCTTGCAGGGGTAAGGAGCCGGTGGAATAGGTTACTGTAATACCCAAAAATTGGCACCTATCAATTTCAATCAATTTTGGTGCATTCCTCGAATTTCTACATCATCGAAGTCCTACTTTGCTAGGAAATTTTCTCTCTCCTACCTGACTTTATTTGACTTGATGTCAATTGCAAAAACCCTAATTTGCATTAATCTTACGCTATAATTAATTCCTAAGTCTTTGAATTTATTAGCTAAATAATCCCTTTGATAAATTAATATAATTCTAAAGTCCTAAGTGCTTTAAATTAAATTAAAATCTACCCCTTTAGCTAATACCCATAAAAGGAATTAATAAATTGCTTGATTATTTGAATGGACACTCTTATTTGAATTAATAATTCAAAATATTCGAAAGGTCACCCATATGTGGCAATAAACATTGTTTTAATTAAATAATTCATGCTTTTTTGTCTCAATTGGGAATGAAGGGTCAACCATTTCGAATCAAGAAACTCTTCATTCCTCTTCTGGGTTTGTCTATTTAATGAACCTCCTTCCTCATTCGAAAAAAGGGGGACATCTTGAAAGTACATAAACTATAGCAAAATTCTATCTCATTTACTTTCATATTTTCAAGCTCATTGCATAATTAGTTTACTTCACATTTTTAGTGTAATTGCACTTTCATAGTAGATTAATTTGTTCATTGCCATTAGTTTAATTTGCAGCTTTATTTTCATTCCTTTAGATTAAAATCTACATTTCATATTTACTTCCAAGTTTTTATATTAAAATCTGCATTTCATATTTACTTCCAAGTTTTTAGATTAAAATCTGCACTTCATCCTAGATTACAAACTGCATCTTCATTCTTAGATTAATCTCATTTTTTTCATCATTCTAGCTTTCAAATCCTCTGTACTAACTCGGTCTTATGGTTGTTGGCTCTCCAATCTGAGAGTAATTAAACACCCTGATTAATTAGGAGGCAACAGGTCGCTTCACCATAAATTTTGAATTGAGTAATCAATACTCATTTTCATAATTTGATTGTGTGAGTAATGACTATGTTGCGTGTGTAGTTGGATTAGAGGTCCACTTTCAACCACATACATTTTGGCACCCACCATGGGGAAGAAAGATTGATTTCTGGCCTGACCATTTTTAAACTTTTTTTGAATTCTGTAATTTGTCATACGTCTGTACTTCTCTATGTGTAGAAGTTCACATGAGATTTTTGAGCGTGCCTTGTGAAGTTTTTCTCCTTGTAGCACTCTCTCATGTGAAATTGTACTCTCTTGCATAGGCCTTGGTACTTTCTCTCATGCAGCACGGTACTTCCTCGCGTGAAGTTTCACTATTAGACAATTAAAATTTCCAAATTCTAAAATTTACTGTTGTTTTTTCCTGACATCTTCTTTTTTATATTGATTTCATATTTCTGATTTCTATAATAGTGTAATAGTGGTTAGTAGGTCGCTTTGTCGAAGATTATAAAAACTTGCTAATAGTTTGCTTGCAGGATGATAGTCGAAGATCTTTTAAAATGTTGTGCTTGTTTTATTTCTTTCATTCACATAGTATAACTAGGGCTCCATTAAAATTTCTTAAGGGTCCTAATAGAAAAGTAGGGGAATAGGCTCTTCATTATGTGGAAGTGATGCCCACGGATGAAATCGAGACCCAGATGTTGCTAGAATGATGGATACCCAGGGAAGAAGAGAAAGGTAGTGAATCTTTATCACTTCTACTCACCAAGGGATTATGATCTTCTCTCTTTGAGAGAACTAGAAACCCAAAAGCTTGTGGATTTGGTGGAGTGAAGCTAACTCAATGATGAATATGCTTGATGTGTTTGGGTAAGGGGATGAGGTAGAGAAGTATGCTCTTCTATCTTTGAGAGAAACAAAAAATCAAACCCTCGAATCTAAGCCAAGTTCTGTCACCTTTAGAGGGCCTGTTAGAAGTTGAACCTCCGAGAAAGACCCAAGTGAGTATGCACCTATCACCGGTGATTCCACCTCACTTTAATAAAGAATGTTTTTTTGAGTCTAAAGACTCCAAAACCATGTTAGCTTCCTTCTCATGATTTCGACTATCATTGTGAGAAGGCTTTGTCTATTGTACTAAGTGGCACCGCTCCTAGCCCTTCTTGCAGGGGTGTATGACTTTCAGGTTTTGGTGTGGCTCCGAGGCCCTAGCCCTATATCAGGGGCACTAAAGGTTAGTGTGAATGGAAGCCCACTAAAAACTAGTCATAGTTATTTGCCTACCTAGATCACCTTTGAAAGGAGTCATAATCTTTGCACAGGGAGGGGGAAGAATCTCTCCCATAGATTCCCACCATTGGCATAACCTGGACGGTTGAAGGTGGTATATGACACGGGCCCCTACCATAAGGGTAACCTTTGAACATATACTATTGAGTCCTTGGGAACACCAAAAACACGGGTGCCCTCTAGGGGGTGACACGGCTATGTGAGGTGCACGTATGCGCATAAGCAATGGGGCAAAGGTTTTGTCTTCTCACCATTTTTTTTGGTAGGGATAGCTATGTGTTTGTTATCAAGTCTTAAACATTGTCCAATCATGATTAAACAAATACTCCCATGATACTACCAAGTTTCTTTGTCCTTGGTAGGTCTATTAGCGACTACTTCTTGTATCACAACTACTTGATCTAAACCTTCATGTTTGTAAATGAATGCTTGAAACCCTCAAACTGAGATTGTTGATTAAACTATTCTTCAAATCTGTCTGGAAACTAGATTTTTAGTCAGAAAATTATTCAGACTATACCTCAAAACTTGAATTTTACCTCAAAAATTGTGTTGAACTATCAAAACTTGGATTTTCCCATGTGAAGTTTCACTTTTCAGAGCACTTTCTCCCATGATACTTTGTTCTTTCACATGAAGTTTGGTGTTTTCTTGCGCGACCTGGTACTTTCATGTGTGAACTTGTACCCAAATTTAAAAAATAGAGACTAAATTCCCATTGACTAGTTAAAATTTTTCCTGATCTGCTATTTGTCTAAGGGTTGTTTATCATTTTTCTTATCATTCACTGTCAAGAACTGGGTGTCCCAAGTTGGGAATCGATCGATCTTTTCTTTGACTCATTTTGTCTCTCATTTGTTTGTTTCATCTCTTTATGCTTCTGTACCTCACATTGTGATAGTCTTATCTCAGCTATTCTAGCCATACTTTTGACGATTCGTACCAGGTTCATCTCACATCTTGGCTGTTCTAGCCATTTATCTCCTTTTCGCTATCTTAGAGAGATAGTTTTTGCATTATCCTGAGTCTTCTCTCATCACATCTTCATCTATGACTATCATGACTCGAAGTGGCAAGACTTTAGAATACTGGTCAAGGTAGGAGTAAACCTCCTAATCAAGAAATAGATCATCCTGAATTTGTTGCAAAATATGAACTTTGCGAGGGATCCTCAAGTTCTTCATTGAGTACTTTGAAAGATAGTCCATCTCAACCATCACCTCTAGTGTTCCAAGAGTGCTTTAATCCACTGTTTGAAATGCAATCTAGTTTCTCATTTCAAGAACAAGACAACTCATTATTCCAAAAAAATTCATTGTTTCATAACTTTGGGAGACCACTCCCTCAGACTGCTCCTATTATTGAATCTATTGATACTAATCACGATATCTTCCCACCTAAATTTGTTAAATCTTTTGATCCTGTTCATTCACCAAAAGTTACCTTAGCCATGCCCCATCGACATCATTCATATCACTTTACTGAGGCTTCAATCACTCCGCAGTCCTACATTAACAAGATGGGAGATCTATTTGACTTCCAACTAGGCAAATACAGTCAAACCCATAAGCAATCTCAGAACAACCAGTATCATGGTCACTCTTCTAATGAACAACACCTTGCTCAACCTCAGAATGAGAAACCTCATGGTCAATCTCAACATGACCAAAATTAGTCCCACAATGATGATCAATCTCAAAACAAACCTCAAGGCAATCGACAACCATCATATCTCTATCGTCCTCCTCCATATGATCAAAATCAAGATGATCAACAACAAGACCAAATCCTGAGCATCTATGAGATTCTTGGAAATGAAGATGACATAATCACTCAGAATGATATAGCTACTGCTAAAGCTAATAAGAGTCTCATTAAAATGATGGAAATCATCCTTTTAGAGGAAAAGGAAAAGTACTTTCTTGAGTTGGCCTAACAAGGGGCCAAACTCCCTCCAAATTACCAAGTTGAAACACTTGTAGCTAAAGAGGAGGAGACTGAAACCACTAAGCTACAAAAGATGATTTGGAATATGCAAGATCAGATTAGTCAACTTGCAAAGGAAAAGGATAAGCCCACACAATAATTCACAATGGATAGCATATGCCCTTTTCCATTTGACAAGGGCATTTGCATGCCTCCTTTTCCAAAAGGAGTCGAGTTGCCCAAATATGACAAGTACATGGGTACAACCGATCCTCAAGATCATCTAAGGGATTTTGGTGCTTTGTCCATGGAATTTATACATGATCAAACTTATCTTATGAGACTCTTTCCTTGTAGCTTGGGTGGGCCAGCTATGGAATGGTTTTGTAGATTACACCCTGGGATTAAGAATTTTGATGAGATCGCTAACCTTTTCCTTCAACATTATTCTCACAACATTCAACACCCTATCAACATCTATGATCTGTGTAATTTGAAGCAACAATAGGGAGAGCCTTTCTTATCTTTTCTCTAAAGATGGAGACAACTTTATAGGAAGTATCCACGCAAGTTACCTGAATTTGAAAAACTTGATATCTTTTTGGACAACCTCATTCTTGATTTTGCATATCAAGTACAACTACAAGGTCCTTTGACCTTTGACAACATGATCAAATAGATTGTGAGGATAGAGGCCTTTATGGTTAAGAAAGGAGAATTAACTTTGAATAAGGATAATAAACAAGGATAAAGGAAAGGTTGTCAATAGAAATAGGGATGTAGTAAATGATGGAGTGGTTGATAATGTCTCTGTGAAACCTTTAAAGCTTGTTTTTAATCTTACTTCCAATACACAAGTGGCTAAGGCTATTGAGAAGACCATAACTAATAATCAACAAGCTTCAAGATTTTCTAAGAACAAACCTTGGGCCTCTTGACCTAAGTGCGAATTCACCTCTTTGGGAGAGCCTCTTGATGTGGTCTATAAAACTCTTATATAGAATCAAGTCCTTACTCCTTTGGAAAAGTGTCCTTATGACCCACAACCAAGACCTCATTGGTGGAATGACAATGCCTACTGTGACTATCACCAGAATAAAGGTTACAAGACTTCTACTTGTCTTCAGCTAAAACATAAGGTCCAAGATTTGATTGATAGCAGTGACATTATTGTGGATGGCCATAACAAGAATTTGGACCATTAGGCATTTAAAGATCCCTTCTCTCCTCACGAGAAGGGTGAATCTTCAAATACTAAAAATACGAATGCTAAGGTCAATTACATGTACACTAATGATGACAATGTCATTGGTATGATCGAACTTTTTGAGGTTGAGTATTCTGACATGATTACTATTAAGGGGAGTGGCGATGCTCCCAAACCTATGACTCCTTTCATCTTGTGTAGTGCTGCATCTTGTTCATCTAAATTCAAACAACCAAAAGATTGTGCCAATGTTGTTACTCAATCATGTGGAAGTGTTGTTTTGAAAGGTCTCGGCCCTCCTATGTCTGCTCCAAAACAAACTATGGATAAGACTATTGTTGGCCCTGCCAACAAGAATATGAAATCAATCCCTACAACTAGCTCAGCTAGTTATAGCATCTTATATCAACTCCAATGGACCAATGCTTAGATCACCATTTTTGAGTTGTTGAAGATCTTGCCTGCTCATAGGTAGATTTTGGATAAAGCCCTCTGCGAGGAAAACATCCCCAAAGATCTTGATCTCAATCAATTCCAATCTATGATGGGTCATTTAACTTCACCGCATTATTTGTCCTCCTCCAAAGAAGATGATCACTCTCTGAGTCATCCACATAATGCTCCCTTACACATAGAGGTCATGATAGGGCCTAAGTGTGTCCGTCATGTGCTTATTGACAATGGTGCTGGGCTCAATATTTGTTCTACTAAATTTATTACCTAGCTAGGTTATGATGAGGATCACATAGACTCCCACAAAAAGATTACTATCAAAGCTTATGATGAAGAAGAATACAAATCCCAAGGCTTAGTTGTGCTACCTATTTATGTAGGACCTATTGAGAGAGATGTTACTTTTCATTTCCTTGATATTCCTCTTACATACATCTTGTTGGGTGGACCATGGATTCATGAGATGCAAGTTGTCCCATCTACTTACCATCAATGCATCAAGTTTCCTTTCCATGGTGTGGAAGTCACTATTCCTGCTAATACCAACTACTCTTGCAATACCCTTGCATAATCTGTTGATAGTTTGGTTCCAACTAATAGATAATCCACTGAGTTCTATGATGCTAAGCTCAAAGAAATGGAACAAACTTTGAAACTCAAGGATATAGGCATGGGAGAGTATAGAATTGAACATGTGCTATCACTAGTTGCTCTGCCTCCATCTCCACGCTCTTATGGGAGACCTTTTGAGAATAACAAATATGCTGCTAACTCTCCCCAGATAGTCTATGATGGTGCCTTTGTCAAGGCTACAACACCTTTAGAAGATGAGGAAGAAGAAAGAGTTGTCACAACTTGGATCTATAGAGGGAAAGAAACATCTGAAATGACTACTCCACCTCCAGACTTAGAACAAGAGCCATATAGCGAGGCCTTCAAGATCATGAAGTGCTTTGGTTATAAGGGGAGTGGTCCTATAGGAATGAATGACAATGGTTTTCTAAAACCTATTGAAGCTACAGGTTGCCGCACAAAAGATACTACTGGCTTAGGCTTCAAAAAGGTCCCCTTTCATCTAGGGATAAACAAATTTGTGCCAAAACCTGAACCTAAAATAGAATTTGAAGATACTACCCTAGAAGTAAATTTAGAGGCCAACTCTAATGGAAACATCTTTCCATATCCTATTCCTCTATAATTGGCTACATTCTTTGCAGAACTTGATGAGCCTATCATACCTGTCCACTTGGTAGAGATTGATAATGATTCTGATGAGACCACCTCAGTACATTGACTCATGTATGACCAATGGAAAGAAATAAAAATGGCTAAATCTAATTCTTAGGGTGAGTGGTACATACCCACACATTTCCAAGAACAATTTGAAAAAGATCAACTTCAACAAGCCATTAATATTGCAAGGGGTGAAGATGATGATACAACTAGTGCTAATGGAATTCCCACATCAAGTACTGATTCACATGAAGATGAGTTTGACTCTTTGTCTGACACTACTTTTGATGTAGACATAGATATTGTTCATGAGTATGAAAGACTTCTCGAAGTAGGTGAAGGGTCTAGTGTTAGGTCACATGAATTAGATGCCGTCGGTGTTAACTTGTCCTCTACTTCTGATGTGGGGTCTTATAGGGATTAGAATGCTCCTTTGGATGAGATCACTCTAGGTCTTGACTTTCTTGTCCATGCTTTTGATGGTTATACCGTGAATGCAATTGAACTAGCCACTACTACTCTTTCACTCTACTATCCTGATCTCATAAACTGGAACTCCCCCTCCTCATCCAATGAAGTCCTAACATTCTAGAATGATTACTCTTTAGCCTGTTACCTCCATGCTATTGAACCTATAATGTCCTCCACCAATGAAAGTAGTGTCAGCATGACAGAGGCATATATCAAGAATCTTAGTCAAAAAATTAAAAGAAGAAAAAATAGATGCTCTAATGGTGAAAACCACATTGTGGCAATATCAAAGCCAAAAATAGTAAAAATAAAAGACGTATCTGAGGGTGAAAACCTCTCTGAGGCACCCAAGGATGAGATACTTGATATGCTCCTGAGCCATTTTCAAGAGAGATCATCAGTTTTGATTGAGCCAACACAACCAGTGAATTTGGGTACAGAGGCTACTTTGCAAATCATTCATCTAGCACAGTCATTATCTACGAAAAAAAAGGGAAGAATTCACTAGCTTCTTTCAAAGAAAGAAAAAAAAATTTGCATGGACCTACTCTAATATGCCTAGATTAGGCCCCAATCTAATCATGCACCATTTTTCCATTGCACTAGGTATTAAACCTGTCAAACAAAAGCTGCAAAAGATGCATCCACATGTGGCACTTTTGGTCAAAGTAGAGCTAGAGAAGCTTCTCAAGGCTAGTTTCATAAGGACTATTGATTATGTAGAGTGGATTTCAAATATTGTCCCAGTCACAAAACATGATAAATCCATTTGCGTGTGCACAGACTTCAAGGATCTAAATAAGGCATGTCCAAAAGATGACTTCCCATTGCCTAATATTGATATGATAGTAGACATGATAGTGGGTTATGAGATGTATTCCCTAATGGATGGCTTCTCTAGCTATAATCAAATAAAAATTACATCAAAGGATCAAGAAAAAACTGCTTTCACATGCGCCTGGGGGATGTTCTACTAGAATGTCATGCCTTTTGGGCTTAAGAATGCTGGAGCAATATCAGAGAGTTGTCACTACCATTTTCCATGATATGATGCACAAAAATATGGAAGATTATGTAGATGATACTTTTGCCAAAAGCATGCAATGAAGAACTCACCTTACAGATTTGGGTCCCATTCTTGACCGCATGGAACAGTTTAGTCTCAGACTTAATCCCAAGAAATGTGCATTCAGTGTTACTTCCAGAAAACTCTTGGGTTACATCATTTCAGCTAAAGGCATTGAAGTTGATCGAGAAAAAGTTCAAGCTATTATGGAAATTCCTCCACCTAAAAATATCAGTCAGATGAGAGGACTTCAAGGAAGGCTACAATCTATTCACCACTTCATTTCATAGTTAGCTGACAAATCACAACCATTCACTAAAGCCCTGCATAAAGGTGTGACCTATGAATGGAATGAGGAATGTGATAGAGGGCTCACTCAAATTAAATAGTATCTTGCTAATCCACCTATATTGATGCCTCCTATCCATGGGAAGCCACTTATACTATACATCTCTACCATGAGCACATCTTTGGGTGCTCTTCTAGCTCAAGAAGATTAGAACAACAAAGAGAGGGAAATTTATTACATCAACAGGACATTGGTATCTTATGAAATGAATTACTCTGTCATTGAAAAGGCTTGCTTAGTAGTAGTGTTTGCATCATAGAAATTGTGACATTATATGCTCGCTCACACTACAAGACTCATTGCAAAAATTGATCCACTAAAGTACTTACTGAGAAAGGTTTCCCTCATGGGTAGATTAGAAAAATGGGTTATGATATTCAGTGAGTTTTACATTGAGTACATGGAAATAAAAGCTATCAAAGGGAAAGTGATTATTGATCAGTTGGCTGAAGCTCCTCTAAAAGATCACCATCCTCTAAACATTGAATTCCTAGATGAATCCATCATGCTTCTTACACATCAGTCTTGGAGTATGTTCTTTGATGGATCATTCACTTGACAAGGATCAGGTGCAGGCATTCTATTTATAACACCTCAAAGATACTCATTGCCTAAAGCTTACAAAATGTTGTTTCCCTACACAAACAACATAGCTGAATATGAAGCTCTCATCAATGGTTTTAAGATAGCCATTAAATGGTGTGTGGATGAGCTCAAGGTTTTTGGACACTCTCAGTTAATCATCAACCAAGTTAATGATGTATATCAAACAAAATATGACAAGCTAGTGCCTTACAAATGAATGGTTGATGATATCAAGCTGTCTTTTGCACACATTTCCTTCCAACAAGTTCTAAGGGAAGACAATAAAGCAACCGATGGTATGGCCACTCTTGCCTCAATGTTATAGATTCCAGAAAATGACTTCAGGCATGAATTCCTGGTGAAGACATTATGCTACCCAGCCTATGACATTCCTGAATCTAGGATGATTTGTTTGGTCATTTGACATGACTCATCCCACTACCACCATATCTATTCCTACCTCTGTGACCAAATCATTCTAGACACCTATACCTAGAATGAAAATGTCACATTATTCATAATACTTCATGGTATGTCATCATAGAAAATGACTTGTATAGATGGGCTCTAGATGGTACTCTCCTTAGGTTTCTAGAGCTCGATGAGTCCAAACGTGCGTTAGCTGAGGTAAATCAAGGTATCTATGGCTCTCATTCAAGTTGTCTGACATTAGCTCGTAAACTTATTAGAGTTGGTTACTACTGGCTGGAAATGGAGAAAGAAGCTTTTCAATATGCCAAGACTTGCAAGCGGTGCCAATATCACAAGAATCTGATCCATGCTCCTGCTAAAGAACTTATTCCTTTCATTAGTTTCTGGCCATTTCAATAATGGACCTTTGACTTGGTAGGATAGATTCAACCATCTTCTTCCAAAGGGCACAAATTCATAATCACTACTACAGATTATTTTACTAAATGGGTCGAGGCAGTCCCTCTGACTATAGCTGATGGCAAGTCTGTGGCTATGTTCATACTGAACTATATCATCTGTATATATGGTGTACCCTCATCAATTATCACTGATAATGGGGGACAGTTCAAAAATAAGGACTTGACAGACTTATGCACCAAATTCAGAATCATTCAACATTGGTCATCTATCTATTATCCTCAGGGTAATAGACAAGTAGAGGCTTCTAATAAGACAATTCTCAAAATCTTGCACAGAACAGTTCACAAATCTAGTAGAGATTGGCACCTCCAGATTAATCTTGCCTTGTGGGCCTATAGAACAAGCATTCAAACACCAACAGGGGCCACACCCTTTTCCTTAGTCTATGGAGAAGATGCAGTATTGCCTATTGAAGTCAAGATTCCAACATTGCGAGTCTCTCTGAAGGGCCTCATCACTGATGAAGAAAATAGAATATCCAGGATACAAGAGCTAGAGTTATTGGATGAGTGATGAAAGGTGGTGTTCAATCATCTTCAAGCATATCATAAGAGAATGTCCAAAGCTTAGAATAAGAAAGTCAGACAAAGGGAATTCCAAGTGGTTGATCTTGTCCTCAAAGAAAACCCCAAGAATCAACAGCAGAGGGTCCAAAAAGGGAAGTTTGAACCAAACTGGCTTGGTCCATACATTGTTACTGCAACATTTGGGTCTAGTGCATATTGACTCTACACCACTGAAGGAGAGTAACTCAAAGAGCCAATCAATGCTCTTTATCTGAAGAAGTTCTATAGCTAAGACATTCTCTATATGCTCATGTACATACTTATTGATCTTGAAAAAATCCTAAAAATTGCAAAATGTCCTGAAAAAATGATCATCTTAGTGAAAACCTAGTAAATAGGTGCTTTGATGTATCTATTATCCTGGTGAAAACTTGGTAAACAGGTGCCTTGATAATAATTGAAAAAAAAAGAAATACTAAAAAATACAAAAAAAGAGAAAAAGAGAAAAATACAAAAAAATAAAAAAGATAGAAAAGCATCAAAAAAAATTGAAAAAGAAAAATGTGCCATTGATGAAAACCTAGTAAATAGGCATCATGGTAGCAAAAATAGAATCTTTTCCAAGATGGTGAAAACTTGGTAAACAGATGTCTCTTGCTTCCTAAAGCTATATCTCATCTCAGCATCACTTGGCTCTTAGTTTCCTGCTTTAGTTTTCTTTCCCGCTTTAGTTTGCTTCCTTTGTTTCTTGTTCTAGTTCATTTCCTGCTTTAGTTTGCTAGCTCATGCTTTCGCCTTCAGTATTCCTTGATATTTTTCTTGACTCTTCATGGATTGGAACAAGTATCACTTGGGGGGAACCTATCTGGTCTAGGGGCTATTGTCCTATCGCTTTCAGAGACTCTTTTGTGCATCAATCACCAATGGTTCTCACTGTGTCTACCTGTTGATGCCTAGCTACCTATGAGATTTCTGTCCTTGAGGATCTCTCATGTATCAGTTGCTAGTGGTTCCCACTATGCCTATTGATACCTAGATCTTGTTCGACCACTCTCTTTCAAGATCTCCTCCTTACATTAGTCACCAGTGGTTCTCACTATGTCTACCTACTATCATTTTTCTAGTATCTTTGAGATTTCTCAACTTGAGGATCTCTCTTGTATCGGTCACCAGTATTTATCACTACGTCTACCTATTGATACTTCGTTTAGCTTCCCGATATCTTCTTGAGACTTTGTCTCTCACGATGGTCACCAGTGGTTCTCACTGTGTCATCCTACTGTCACTATCCCATCGAGACTTCAAATGTCATCTTTCGGATTCAACTCCAATCCATTTGAACATGAACTTAAACTGAAACTAAAACTAGATTTGTGGTTCTCTGAGGCATGTTGAGCTTTGTTTTCTTTGAGTGCTTGTTTTTTTGCTTTGATCTTTTCTTTTCTTTTTGCTTGCTGGTTTAGTTCCAATGATCCAAAGAATCTATCTAAGAGGGGTGTCCATCTGAAAGAGCCTCCATCTCATATTGGATGGCCATGCATACCTTGAATCCTTTTATATGGATGCTTTGGTGAGGTTGGTTCTTCTCCTTGTCTATTTTGAGTGACTTCTTTCTACAAGTGAAATTGCAAACGCTCATCCTGCTAAGTGAACGTAAGGATCACTGCGAGCACCATTGAAATGCTTATCTTTCACCTAAAAAAGGGAAGAAACTCCTACGTGTTTGGTGTGTTTGTATGCAAGCAACATTCCCGTCATTCTAGCAGCTTTTCTTTAATGCTTATGTTAACTTGCTAAATCAAAAGGAATAGGTGTTAGGTCATTCTGACTTCTCGTGCCTTAATGCTTACATCTCATTCCAAAAAATCTAAGACTTATGTCATATTCATATTCTCATGATTGCAATATCAATGAGGGTTGTGTGGCATCTTGTGTTTGTCCATACCTAAAAACTCTATGATGATAAGACGATGAGTCCAACAACCAAGTCCTAGGGCTTGCATCTAGCTTAGGCTTGCATTTTCATTCTAGGCTTGCATTGAGATAGTGTTTTGGTGCTCTCTTGATTGTCTTCTTCTAAATCTATTCATCAAAGGTTCTCATCTTTTCTCCTAGTTTCATCATCATTGCACAAGTTTTTGAGATCGAAATTGAAATCTGACATCTCTAGATGGCCCAAATTGCATTTTAAATTCTGAGTTCCTTTGGGATTGGACGCTTGTGCAGTTAGCCTTCTGGCATCATTTTCCTGCCATATCCTCTTCTCCTCATCACTCTCCCGAGATCTTCAATCTTTTCATCAAAGTCAAGTCTAGTCAAATTTGGTCAAACTTGGTCAACAAGACCTCTGATTCACTCCAAATCAAACTTTGCATCTTCTCAATGCTTCCTTAATCTGCTTTGAATTCTTTTGGATCTTCGATCTTATCTTTAATTGCAACCTCTTGCTTTCAATGATCTTCTGAAACGTCATCTTTCAATTTGGCTCCTGAGGGGGTAGGATGATTGCATCATTGAATCTTGTCAAATCAATTCTTGAATCAGTATGATCTAAATCAAAGTCCTCACAGCTTGGGGCATCCGTTCACTGAGGGGCATCTTTGTCCCTTGTATCTGGTCATCTGGTCATCTATCTCTTAGGTATCTAAGCAATCTAACTCAGATCCTCAAGGGCCAAGCTTTGTTATGGAGATGGTTCTTGAAATCTTTTAGGTATTGGGGGAATCTAACCCTAGTTCCTAAGAGAAAAGGTTCATTTTGGAGATGGCTCTCAAAATCTCTTTTGGACCATTATCTGGGCAATCTAACCTGGGTCTTGGAGGATTAACCTTCGTATTGGGGCAATCTAACCTTGATTCTAAGATAGTCCTAAAATCTTCATCAATTGGTATTGGGGTGATCTAACCCTGATTCTGGTTCTCTTTTGGACCGTCATCTTCGCAATCTAACTTAGACTTTGGAGAATCATGCTTCTTTCTGATCGGTGTCTTGGCAATCTAACCTAGACTCCTAAAATATTCACTCATCTATCACATCAAACTATTCTTTGAATCAACGCACTGCTTGCACATCGATTCAAAGAGGGGTAGATGTAATACTCCAAAATTGGCACCTCTAAATTTTAATCAATTTTGGTGCATTCCTCAAATTTCTACATCATCGAAGTCCTACTTTGCTGAGCAATTTTCTCTCTCCTACCTGACTTTATTTGACTTGATGTCAATTGCAAAAACCCTAATTTGCATTAATCTTACACTATAATTAATTCCTAAGTCTTTGAATTTATTAGCTAAATAATCCCTATGATAAATTAATTTAATTCTAAAGTCCTAAGTGCTTTAAATTAAATTAAAATCTACCCCCTTTAGCTAATACCCATAAAAGAAATTAATAAATTGCTTAATTATTTGAATGGACACTCTTATTTGAATTATTAATTCAAAATATTCAAAAGGTCACCCATATGTGGCAATAAACATTGTTTTAATTAAATAATTCATGCTTTTTTGTCTCAATTGGGAATGAAGGGTCAACCGTTTCGAATCAAGAAACTCCTCATTCCTCTTCTGGGTTTGTCTATTTAATGAACCTCCTTCCTCATTCGAAAAAAGGGGGACATCTTGAAAGTACATAAACTATAGCGAAATTCTATCTCATTTACTTTCATATTTTCAAGCTCATTGCATAATTAGTTTACTTCACATTTTTAGTGTAATTGGACTTTCATAGTAGATTAATTTGTTCATTGACATTAGTTTAATTTGCACCTTTATTTTCAGTCCTTTAGATTAAAGTCTGCATTTCATATTTACTTCCAAGTTTTTAGATTAAAATTTGCATTTCATATTTACTTCCAAGTTTTTAGATTAAAATCTACACTTCATCCTAGATTACAAACTGCATCTTCATTCTTAGATTAATCTCATTTTGATCATCATTCTAGCTTTCAAATCCTCCATATTAACTCAGTCTGATGGTTGTTGGCTCTCCAATCTGAGAGTAATTAAACACCCCGATTAATTAGGAGGCAACAGGTCGGTTCACCATGAATTTTGAATTGAGTAATCAATACTCATTTTCATAATTTGATTGTGTGAGTAATGACTATGTTGCGTGTGTAGTTGGATTAGAGGTCCACAGTCAACCACATATAGTTACCAAAGGCCTTCAAGAAAATGGAGCCACACAGTCCAATCAACTTTCAAGTAGCTATAAATAAAGCAACTAGATATATACAGTTTGGGCGTTAGACTAGAAGAGAATTGTGGATTCCCTTGTCTTTCCAACCACCTACACTCTTATGGCCCTTATATGATATCAATGCCACCAGATTAGACCATCTACAGGATGAGCATCGTGCAGATTACTTGGTGAGAACAAGAGGATTCTATTACACTTTTAAGAGTGGGAAGAAGGGAAAGAGAAGTGTTAGTAATTTCAGATTTACAACCAGAAAATGTAATGCTTGAGGACAAGCATTATGTTTAGTATGGGGAAGATGATGAGACAATTTATTGTCTCTATTTTGTTATAATCTTTATACTCTGTTGAAACTTTTTATGCTTTGGTTAAACATTTCCAATACATTTATGAACCTATACCTATGCAAACCTGTGATAAGTATAGTTAGAACCACAAAGATTATGGGTAGTTAGAATGACATGTTTTGCTGAATATATATATATAAATTGCAATACTTCATATAGCTCCTTTAATCTATGTTCTAATATTTGGGTATGAATTGAAATGTTTACTTGTATACATACCGAATGCTACTAACTTGCTAGGAAAACAAGGAACAGATAGAGAGTGGATCGACCGCATTGAAGAAGAAGCGTTGGAGTTCTAGCCATGATAGATAAATCCAACACAATTTGGAGGATCATGCCACTACTGGAAAGGAGCCATCATTCCAGATAATATAGGAAACAACTCTGCTATATTTCTTTGGTGCTTGTTATTTTTTTATCCGCACTTTATTGTAATATGTTGTGGTTGTTATATTTCCTCCTTTTATGACGAGATTTAGTCAGACTTTAATTTCATGCTTTGAATAAGCATCAACCCTCTATATAAAGGGATTTGATTGGTTTAGTTAGGTAATGAAAAAATATATTCAAATTTTGCGTTCATCATAATGGAGTTACTCTTTTATGTTCATCATGTATTGTTCAATTACTATGTAATCAGATTATGAGAACATAATAAAAGAGTGATTTTGAAGTATCTTTTGTGTTAGTAGTTAGCAGAATCCAACAAAGGGGGCCCACTTAGGAGGTGGAGTAGATTAGGATACAGTAGAATTGCTTTCTGCATTTTCTATGCTTTCAAGTAGAAATTACTATTTTATTCTTGCAACATGACTACTGTGAATTTTCTTACAACACTTGCAAAAATAAATGTGTTGAATGCTTTGAGTTGTTAAACAGGCTTATGATAAGTTTACAAGATTTTTGCAATAATTTCATTAAGTAGTTAAGTGTGTTTACTTTTCTGCAACAATAACTTAGGTTTCTTTCATTCATTTTATCTTCCTACAGTATAGGTAGTATGACTCTTTGAGGAACTTAGTGCACAAACCGTGCTGTCCCATTTCAAGTCTACGTCCCTGGGTTGACAATCTAAATGCATTTCATGATGGGAAAAGTAATCCTTAGTATGAATATATTATTCCTAAGAGAGACAATGGGATGATTATCATTACCTATTGTGAGACTATTCAATGTTCATGGAATCCAAAAGCACTATTCTCTGAATTAAATCTGGTCTTCTTATTTCATGGTCTTTAAAATCCCTTGATACAACTTTCTCAACTACAATTATAATCAATCCAAGTTTGATAGAATATAATTCTCTACATACATGGTGTACGGGTATAAGACAAGACCAATCCTCAATTTCACTAACAAAAGAGAAAAAGCCATTGCCCAAGTTTATAAATCTACAAACTATCTCATTTATTTCCAAAAAAGGCTTACACTCTTGAGATCATGTTTGTGTTAGGGCACGAATAAAAAAATTCACTTGGACAACTTCTACTACCTTTCATGCCCATGAATGGTGGACAAGAAAAAATGTAAAAAGAAATTCACTCACAATTGTGCAGGAACATTCCAGTGTCCAAAATGTTGTACTTATATCTCTGTATGTGACTACAACTACATACTTAATATGGACTTGAAAGATGGAGCAGGTGAACTTCACAATGTTACCACATTTGAAGGCCCAACAAATGCCTTGTTGAGAATTATGAAAGAATATTTTTGATGAAGGGTACTCCCTTTAATGCCACAAACACATAACAGAAACAGAGAAACAACAACAATTTGCAAGAATAGAAAATGGGCTTTCATGGGTGTGCAAACTACTTTTTTTTTTGTACATTCTTTATACACTTTTGCCTTGTCTTAAGCCTGTCCAAACCCCTGTTATGCCATTAATTATTAAGGAATATAATGCATTTAATAAAGTCTTAAGGTTTGAAATATTTCTTGAAGAATGGATGGTTAATGCATAAATATTGATGCATTTTGATTCATTTGGCTACAGGAACTTAGGATGCGAGAGTATGGAGTTGGCTGTCTAATCGAAGGAGCAATTTGGAAGCTGTAGTTTTGTTATATTATTTTAGGCAAATAGTTTTGAATGGCTAAATAGATCAGTTTTGGCCGTATGTTATTTTAGCCAAGTTGTTTTGTAAACTATTATGTGTGGCTAGCAGCCAAAACAAATCATCATCTATGTTTAGGATGAAGGCCATCAGCCATTATAGTTTAGCTATTAGTCAGTTAGATATTCTGAACCTATATAAGCAAGTGTTAAAAGCACAAAATCAATGTGTGTGGATGTGTGATATATAAAAACTCTGATAAAATTATTTCTGTGAGCTTTTGGCATTAGAAATGTGGAATCTTTGTAGCAGCATGTGTTAATTTAGTTCTCACCATGTGAACCAAAGGAAGGGCCCCCTCTCGGGAAACTTGGTGAGATCATTCTAGTTTTAGATGTTTATTTTATATTTTCTGTATAATCTCTTTCATTAAATTTTGAATGTATGAATATTAATTAGTATGACTGTTGTGTGTATGAAAGTGGATTATTACTTTGTTATTAAGGTTTAAACATGGGACTTCATTGTTTATCATCTCCTTGCCCTATTCCAAATATACTATAGTCATTCATTCATTATTACACCATTATTATCCGCACACCATTCTCGATTACCGTAATTCCATAATAAATCCTTAGCCACGTTACATACCAAATAACTTCCTGTCATGAATTCTTACTCCACCTCACATAACTACCAAGCTCATGTCGCAACTCTTCCTACCTCCTGTCACAAATTTCTCTATTTCACAAGAGTTCCTACTGCAAACCAATCCTTATCACTTTTCATAATGCATTACTGAAGTCTCGATTCCTAAGTTAGTGTTAGTATTTGATTACATCTCTTAAGGAATTTAAGTGATTAAGATAGATGTGTGATTATTTAATTATAGATGAGATTAATAATGTTTGCTTAGAATAAAATCTTCATTACATATAGATTATGCTTTCATTTGATGTGTGGATTTACATATAGTATTCATTCATATACATTTGATTTATATAATTCTAATTTAGATATTTTCTTTAAATTGCATCTCATCCCCACTTAACTCGTTATCTTCATCCCTTTGGTAAATTGCCCCAATATCTTTCAATAGTCTACGACCCCAAATTGACATTCAATAGGAGTAAATTGAATGTCCAAAGCAAGACCAAATCTTAAGTTAATTTGAAACACAGTTTTACCCAACATTTTTGGTGCCTCTGCTGGGGAAAAATATTAAAGGCATGAAATCGTAGCAAGTTAAGTTAGGAATAGTGTGCCCTTGAGAAGTCTTGAGAAATTGTCGACCTTGCTTAGGATAGTACCTTTGGTTTGCACTGTAGTAAATCATTTAGGTGCATGAATAGACCTAGAGATAGTCAAGGTAGGTTTGTTAAGAAAGAATTAGTAGGTAGTTCAAAAATTCAAAAACCACAAAAAGAGAAGAGGTCATTGAATAACAAACCTAAACCAAATGAAGAAGCCAATTTACAACCACCTTCACAGTTTGACTTCCCTACTACATCCTCTAAAATCTTTCAAAAATTCAAAGACTCATACGACACTAGGTGTAGTAAACCTAAGGATCTACCAGAGAAACCTTTTACAACATATTACACACCTTGGGCAACACAGGTTTTAGAGGAAATCATGGGTGATAATGCAGGAAATGTGGGGAAGGAAATAATGTTGGTAATGCCATTGTCCAACACAATACGACCTTTGAGTTTCCCATTTGACCTCCTAAGGATAATGCCCCTATGAAAAATATCCCTCACTCAGCACTTCCTATATTTAGAGGGTCAACCTCTACGAATCCTGATATGTTTCTATTTGAATTTGATGTCCTTTGTAATAGTTATGACTATCAAAGTGATGCACAAAAATTAAAGCGATTTCTAGCTATATTAAAATATGCTACATTATGATGGTTTATGAGTCTTAGGGACATTAGAACATGGGATCAAATGAAGGATGCTTTTCTAGAAAAATATCAGGAGTATTGCAAAACTAAGGAAGTATGGGATGAAATCTTTCGCATGACCCAATAGGAAGATGAGTCAGTTGAAGATTTCCTAGAGTGTTTTTCCTTTAGCTTACAATGCTCAAGACACCCTAATTTAACTATAGACACTATCAAGATGCTTTTCTTAAGAGGGATTCACGATGAAACCATGGATGCCTTAAATTTGATTGGTAAAGGTGATATTTCTAAAATGTCCTTCGATGATATTTGTGACATATGTAGGAGCTATTCACGATCTCATAGATCTGTTTGTGGACCTTCAAGTAAGTTTTCCACCATGGGTAATGCATTAGGTATATCCAAGTGAGAAATTGGTAACCTACTTGAAGACCTTAAAACTGATTTATTAAATCACATGGGCAAGCAAATTGACACTTTGTATACTCACAAGAAACAAGAAGAAGCTAAAAAGGCCTTGGCAGTATATTGCCCAACTTGTCGTAAGAAGCATGGACTAGAAGACTGCTCTTATAATTGGACTCATGTCACATCCCTTGAGGAAGCTAGCAAGACTTCAACACTACTCCCATTTCCTGAAGGGATTGTTCTTATGGAGTACACCGAAGAACCAGTTTACTATATGGCTCCACGATGCCTATTTCCACCTAGAGGGTTTTCTAATGAACATTTTTATGGACCATCTCAACAATTTTCCAGCCAAAGTCCATGGTATGGTGGTTGGCAACAACCTCAGCCTTATTCTCAATGACCCCAACCTTTTCAACCTAGTACACAACCATGGCATCAGGCATGGAGGCCACATGTGCCACAATTTTTGTATCCACCTCCAAAACCTTATACACCACCTTATTTTCCACAACAATCATTTCCACCACCACCAATGATAAGTCCCTATCAACAACCTCAACAATTTCTTCCTCCAATACCTTCATCTTCTTCAAGTCCACCTTTAAATCCACCCCAACCGCCTAGACCCACATCCATGCCAACTCAACCGAATCCAAATCCCAAAAAAAAACCTCCTCAGCCCGTATATAATAATGAGGTGGAAAATTACCCTACTTATCCAATCAATGCAATCAAATTGGAAGGAGTTTAATTAAGGTCAGGAAAGGCTCTCCAAGGGCCAACTATCATAGAAATTGAAGAAGAAGATAAGGAGGACACTCTAAAGGAACCTCCCTTTCCTCCACCCTTTCCTGAGTGCTTGCTTTCTAAACCTGTACCAAAGGAACCATTACAAAATGAGTTTCATTTTATGAATGAGCTCAGGAATGTTAACATCAAAATTCCTCTTTTGTAGGCTCTTAAGGATATTCCAGTATACAATAAAATAGTATGCGAGTTATGCACCCAATGATAGAAAAAGAAGGATGATCCAAAGACTGTTCAAGTTATTGGATAGTTAGCTAAATTGATGTTGGGGAATATAACCATTCCAAAATATGTAGATCTTGGTAGCCCTGTTATATAGGTCAGTATTAGTACAATTGTTATTCCTAACACACTTGTAGATCTAGGTGCTGCTATAAATGTGATGACCAATGAAACAAAAATCAAATTATCTTTGGATGGACTTAGACCTACTCCTACAGTGCTTTAGATGGTTGATCGATCCTTAGTCAAACCAGAGGGGGTTATAGAAGATGTTGTTCTTTCCATTGATAGTTGGGATTATCCAACTGATTTTATGATTTTGCAACCAAAAGCTAGGTTGGGGGGGTATCCTTTAATTCTAGGGAGACCCTGGTTAGCCGCTGCGAATGCCCACATCAATTTTCGGTCAGGTAATATGGTTATTTCCAATGGAGAGAAAACAAAACAATTGACCTTATATCCCCCTGCTCACCCCTTGTTGGACACAGAAGATCCTGCATGGATTGATAGTGATCTAGAAGATTCAGTACCAATCCTTGCCATCGAGCAAGTCGATCACCTTGACGAGCCTACCGAGGACACCATTTTGATGAACTTTCTTCAGAATAGGTATGAGTCCAATGATATCTTAGAAACTATGGTTTTTCCTTCTCATACAACTGTTGATTGTCCTTTTGGAAATTTTCCCCTTATCAACAATCCTCGATCTATCAAACACTTTTTCACCTTACACCAACTTTTGCCACATCAATGTTTGTATAGTCCATTATTATCTTTAGATAAACTAGGAACATCAATAGAACTCATTCTTAATGCTCCTACACCTTCAAAACCTATGGAGATTTTACCAGGATGTACCCTCAATATTAACCAACAGTTGACACCAACTCAAGTCAAAGATCTCATGGGTGTGCTCAAAGAACATAAAGATGCATTTGCATGGGAGTATCAAGATATGTGAGGTATCCATCCAGACACTTGTATGCACCACATTTACATAGAATAAGGAAGTCACCCTGTTTGACAAACACAATGAAGACTTAATCCTACTTTACGCGACATTGTTAAGGAAGAGCTTCAAAAATTATTGAATGTTGGTTTTATATATCCTATCTCAGATAGCAGGTGGGTATCTCCTTTGGTTGTTGTTCCAAAGAAAAATGGTAAGTGGCATATTTGTGTTGATTATAGAGCTTTAAATAAGGCTACTAAGAAGGATCACTTTCCGTTACCCTTTATTGATCAAGTTTTGGATACTCTTGCAGGGAAATGATTCTTCTCTTTCTTGGATGGATTCAATGGGTACAATCAAATCTGTATTGCCTTGGAAGATTAGGATAAGACCACTTTCACTTGTTCGTGGGGAAATTTTGCATACAATGTTCTTCCTTTTGGATTATGTAATGCCCCTGCTACATTTCAACGAGCAGTATTAAGCATCTTTGCTAATCTAGTTAATGGTTGTGTAGAAGTTTATATGGATGATTTTACTGTTCATGGGAATACTTTTGAAGAAGCCAGAGATAATTTGGAGAAAGTACTTAAAAGATGTATTGACACTAACCTATCACTAAGCCATGAGAAGTGTCATATGTTAATGACTGAAGGAATTGTCTTAGGCCACCTTATCTCCTCAAAAGGTATCCAAGTTGATCCAAAAAAGGTCCAAATAATCCAGGACCTCCCTACACCTTCAACTCAGAAAGATGTTAGAAGTTTCCTTGGTCATGCTGGATATTATAGGATATTTATTCAAAACTTTAGTAAGATTGCTTCTCCTTTATTTGCTTTGTTAGGCAAAGATGTTGCCTTCACTTGGACTCCTGAGTGTCAAGAAGCCTTTGAGACTATTAAAAGAAAACTTGTGACTACTCCCATCCTTAGAGGCCCTAATTGGGAATTACCATTCCATATTCACACTGATGCTTCTGATTTTTCAATGGGAGCACTACTCGGACAAAAAGAAGACAATCTATTCTATTCCATCTACTACGTCAGCAAGAACTTCACTGGTGCCAAGGTAAACTATACGGTAATTGAAAAAGAATTTTTAGCTGTTGTTTATGCTCTTAACAAATTTCATCACTACATTACTAGTTATAAAGTGTTTGTTCATACTGATGATTTTGCAATCTAATGAATAAACCCATGGTAACTGGTAGAGTTATTAGATGGTTACTTTCATTACAAGAATTTGATGTCACTATACTTGATAAGCCTGGTCAAGAAAATGTGGTGGTAGATTTCTTGTCTCAGTTACAGCAATCAGATGGTGAATTTGTTCCTGTTGATGATACATTTCCTGATGAACACCTCTTTTCCATTTCCACCAAGAGTCCATGGTATGCCAACATCACCAACTATTTGGTTACATGCAGGTTTCTAGCGCACTTCTCTCCTCGAGAATGTCAAAAATTGGTCAACCTGAGTGGACAGTATACATGGATCAATGGTCTTCTCTTCCATACTGGCATTGATAACATTATGCATCGATGTGTCCTTGAAGAGGATGTCTTTGATATTCTATATGCTTGCCATACTAAACCTTGTGGAGGACACTTTGCTACTCAACGGACTGCTCAAAAGATTCTTACTGTAGGATATTACTGGCCTACACTCCATAAGGATTGTAAGTGTTATGTTCATTGTGATCAATGCCAACAAATGGGTCATCCTACTCATTCTGATGAAATGCCACTCCATCCTTAGCTTTTTATTGAACCTTTTGAGAAGTGGGGTCTTGACTTTGTGGGCCCTATCAATCCACCTTCTAACAACTAGGAATATATTCTTGTTTGTACGGATTATGTTACCAAGTGGGTTGAAGTGGTTTCCCTCAAGCATGCTCATGATACCAAAGTTTCTACCTTCTTGTACTCTGAGATTTTCACTCACTTTGGTGTTCCACAAGAGATCACTATGGATCAGGGACCCCAGTTCACTTTAGATCTCATTGTTGCATTAGTCAAAGAGTATAAAATCCACCACCAAAAATCATCACCCTATCACCCTCAAGTAAATGGATAGGTGGAGGTCACTAATCAGGAATTGGAGAATATTCTTACCAAGACTGTTGCTCTTCATAAGCATGATTGGGCCACACAGCTTCCTGAAGCTGTGTGGGCCTATCATACAACATGGAAGACCACCACTAGTCTGACCCCTTATGAAATGGTCTATGGTAAGAGGGTTGTTCTTCCTATTGAGTTTGAGATTAAGACTCTTCGAACTGCACTTCAACTTGGTTTGAGTCTCTCTGATGCTCAGCAGGAATGCCTAACACAACTCCACTCCTTGGATGAACTCCGTCAGGATGCACTCCTCCATACCAAACTTGTCCAAAATTAGCTAGCACTTTGGCATGACAAACACATTCGTCAACGCTCCTTCCAGCCAGGTGATTGGGCACTTTTGTATGATTCTCGGTTTCAGGATTTCAAAGGTAAATTTCATACTCGTTGGCTAGGTCCCTATGAAATTGCCCATGTCTTTGATAATGGTGTTGTACAACTTTGTACTGTGGACTTAGAGCGTCGCACACTTCTTGTTAATGGGCATCAACTCAAATTATATCGGAGGCCTTTGTCCAAGGAGGCATTCTCTTTTGCTGTCACCAAGGAACTCACCATCGTTCCCCTTGGTTTCCTCCAGCATTACTAGAATATATCTATCTCTATATATATATATTTTTTCTATAAAAAAAAGAAAAAAAAAAAAGATCCAACAATGAAAACCAATTTCTGGCATTGTTGGCCAACTACTGGTTGAAAACTGGGTAATCCAGTGATCTGTAGTTGCAGACTCTCTAGTAGTGAAAACTGGTTCGCCAGCACTTCTAGGCAGCACTTGATTGAAAACCGATTTCTCAGTAGTCTTGTGTCATAAATAAATTAAAAAAAAGCATCTCTGCTAGTTGTGACAGGAGGTTTCCTTGCTCCTATCGCTCTTCTCTTGCCATCACACTAGCAACCACATCCAACCCTCATCTCTGATGGATGTGATAGGAGGTTTTTTTTTTAATTTCTGTCGCCATTCTCTTGGCGTCCCTGCCTCATAACCCTCCTGTTGCCCGGTGCTTTTCAGTGGCCTACACTGCCATGTGTCTCTCTGCTTTGCTGACTGTTTATTTGCAAATATTTTTTGGGCAGATTTTATTTACTCCTCATGTGCCTTCTATCTCTTTCCTTGCGGTTGGTAGCTCCTTACTTTCCTTAATGAGATGACCTCCTTGGATTTGCTGACGACTTCAGATCTTCCTTCCTCACTATCACCATGTCAGGAAGTATTTTCTCACCTTATGCTTTATTTTATGTATTTTATTTCTTTGATGATTACTTGGCATGACCGGGATGGATCGGCCGCTTAAGTTGGGGGGGTTCTGTCCCAGGTCATCATTTCCACATCATTAATTACATGCTCCTTTCCATTATTATTAAGCATTTGTGGGTTCTATGCCAGGTCACTTCTACACGAGCCCTTTTGTCCTTTGAAATTAATTACGCCTACCTTGCCATTATTACTACTTTTAATGATATCGTCCTCATTCCTCTACTGCTAAATTCATTTCATACTTCTTATCATTTTTGCCATTATTTTTTTTCTTGTTTCCTCGCTTTGAACCAGAGTCCTTGGATAAGTTATATGCTGATGAGGAAGCCTTGAAAATTTTTGCTCATGCTGGATGGACAAATTTCTTTAAACGCTTGTGTGGATTTGATGCAACCATAGCCACAGAGTTTGCTTTGGAATTTCAGGGGACTCCTACTACTGTTTGGGGACTACAGTTTCCTATGAATTTACAGACAATTGTGAAGGTTACCGGTCTACCCCAAATTGGTGACCATTTCTTTCCTAATCGATCATCAAGGGTCACAGATTTAAAGCTCCACAAAATTTAGTTTCTTCAGCAAGGAGAATCGGTTGAGAATGTCCAAGGGCAAGGGGTAGCGCAAAAATCACTTCCAGAACCTTGGGATGCTGTTGCAAAGTTTTTAATTCATTATATCACCTGCGAAGGACACTTCAAGTATGTACTTGCCCACCATTTCTACCTCATGTTACATTTGCGATATGGTGTTCTTGTTAGTCTTCCATATTACTTATTTTTCTCCTTGAAGCGGTCCTATGACCAATATAATTGAAGTCATGTTGATTCCTTGGCTCACCATGGATTAATTAAGCTCATTATTGACCACAACCTTCGTCTGGCTCAATCGGTTCTAGAATGGGATGCATTTGTGAACCAGACCCATATAGAAGACCCTCAAACTCCTGCCGCTGATAATACCCTCAAAGCTGGCTCTTCCAAAAAGTGGCATTTGAAACCCTCAAGCCTACTGAAATAAAAAGCCTTAAAGCCCAAAAGAAAAGTAGGAAGTGAAACCCCAAAACTTAGCCCTCATCCTATGATTACTCGATAGAAGTAGCATACCCTTGATAGGTTGTAAGGGTTACCCAAAACAATAGGGTCTACATGTGATATGGAAATTTTGGGTACAAAAGAACCTCTGTTAAAGAATGCCCAGCTTTTAAGGAGGATGAGAAGCCAGCAGCGTAGGAATAAAAAGAAAAAATAGAAAAAAGAAGACTCTACTCCTGAGACACCAATGTCAGAAGAAGAAAAGACACCTGAACAAAGAAATGAAGAAGATATTGAATTTAGTAAAGAATTTGGTGAAGAAATTGGGGAGGACACTCCACCATATAACATGAATGTTGAGATTAATGAAGAAGAGGGCGCTATAGAAAATCAGCAAGAGAATCCTGAAACTGCAAAATTACAGGAAGATGTCCATGAAGAAAATACTCAACAAGAAGAGACCGTAATACAGAAACACTCAAATACTAATACTAATATGGTCATTTATAAGGGTATGAATGTTGAGCATCCTCTTCATGAAACTGCCCTTGCAATGGTTAATATCATTAAAGCTAAACTCCCTGTCGCTCTTATAGTTCAGAATGACTTCAATCCAATTGCTATAGGAACAAGTGGAATTCATGGAGTTCCTTATGCTGAATAGGGCATGCCACACTTTTCTAATGCACAATTATGGTAGATTGTCACTCAACTCCAACAATCCAATCAATAGTTACAATTGCAATTGCAAGCACTCATTTCTCAGGAAAAGGGAACCATTGGTGCAATCGGAGTTGAAGTGAATACATAGATACTAAATGTCAAGCCTATTGGATCCAGCCAAACACCTCATTTGCATGAGTACATGCAAAACCTTTAAGCTGGGGGGAATGATGGGTGTGCAAACTGCTTTTGTTTTTGTACATTCTTTATACACTTTTGCCTTGTCTTAAGCCTATCCAAACCCCTGTTATGCCATTAATTATTAAGGAATATAATGCATTTAATAAAGTCTTAAGGTTTGAAATATTTCTTGAAGAATGGATGGTTAATGCATAAATATTGATGCATTTTGATTCATTTGGCTATAGGAACTTAGGATGCGAGAGTATGGAGTTGGCTGTCTAATCGAAGGAGCAGTTTGGAAGCTGTAGTTTTGTTATATTATTTTAGGCAAATAGTTTTGAATGACTAAACAGATCAGTTTTGGTCGTATGTTATTTTAGCCAGGTTGTTTTGTAAACTATTATGTGTGGCCAGCGGCCAAAACAAATCATCATCTATGTTTAGGATGAAGGCCATCGGCCATTATAGTTTAGCTATTAGTCAGTTAGATATTTTGAACCTATATAAGCAAGTGTTAAAATCACAAAGATAGTGTGTGTGGATGCGTGATATATAAAAACTCTGATAAAATTATTTCTCTGTGCTTTTGGCATTAGAAACATGGATTATCTGTAGCAGCATGTGTTAATTTAGTTCTCACCATGTGAACCAGAGGAAGGGCCCCCTCTTAGGAAACTTGGTGAGATCATTCTAGTTTTAGATGTTTATTTTATATTTGTTGTATAATCTCTTTCATTAAATTTTGAATGTATGAATATTAATTAGTATGACTATTGTGTGTACGAAAGTGGATTATTACTTTGTTATTAAGGTTTAAACGTGGGAGTTCATTGTTTATCATCTCCTTGCTCTGTTCCAAATATACTATAGTCATTCATTCATTATTACACCATTATCATCTGCACACCATTCTTGATTACCATAATTCCATAATAAATCCTTAGCCACGTTACATACCAAATAACTTCCTGTCATGAATTCTTACTCCACCTCACATAACTACCAAGCTCCTGTCGCAGATTTCTCTGTTTCACAAGAGTTCCTATCGCAAACCAATCCTTATCACTTTTCATTCTGCATTACTAAAGTCTCGATTCCTAAGTTAGTGTTAGTATTTGATTACATCTCTTAAGGAATTTAAGTGATTAAGATAGATGCATGATTATTTAATTATAGATGAGATTAATAATGTTTTCTTAGAATAAAATCTTCATTACATATAGATTATGCTTTCATTTGATGTGTGGATTTACATATAGTATTCATTCATATACATTTGATTTATATAATTCTAATTTAGATATTTTCTTTAAATTGCATCTCATCCTCACTTAACTCATTATCTTCATCCCTTTGGTAAATTGCCCCAATATCTTTCAATAGTCTATGACCTCGGATTGACATTCAATAGGAGTAAATTGAATGTCCAAAGCAAGACCAAATGTTAAGTTAATTTGAAACACAATTTTACCAAACAGGCTTCTTATTATCTCCACAAGTGTGGAATTCCATATTTCAGAATTACAATATGCAAAGCCATATGGACATTCCCTTTACAATATTCTATGGGACAAAGCCTCGAATCATTACCCAAATCTACCCAAAACTGCCATAGACAACACTACGGGCCTTCTTTATATAGGCAATTTCCACCGCCTGAGAAGGTTCCATAAATTTATCCCATAGGGCTGACCAAACTTAGAATTATTTTATTTTACAATTTATTACATCAAAGTCAGCTCAAAGTAACTTTTGAAACCCAAACAGAAATTTTCAAGGAAAAATTATTTTCTGCCATTTCAAGTGACCCAACTTCCGAAGACCATAAGTCATTGCCATTTCACCTGATTGACTATTATGACCCCATTTCGGAAAGGGCACAAAGTGCTCTATAGGCCTAACTCACGCAATTGCTTGTCACCCAAATTTTCAACCTCGTCTGGGGCCTCTAAAGCCTTCAAAACTAAGTTCAAAATTTTTGTACCCTACTGCCAATACCGAAAATCTTCAATATCTACAAAGCTAGACTTGATCTATTAATGAAACTTTACTGGCAGGTTGATACGACTGAGATGAACCTCCACATGTGAAATCAGAACATTCTAAGATCGTATGACCAATTTACTAAAAATAGCAAGTTTCCATACATAGTAGCTCTACACAAGATAGCCCTTATTGAATACAAAAATAGAAATATTTTTGGGTGTTGCAAGATTGCTCTTACACCCAGGATGCTCTTGCCTCAGACACCCAAGGTAATTTGAGAAGTGACCCTATCACGACTTAGGTGTGCAGAGGAAAACCAAGATGGTCAACCTCCTCCTTTGTCATCCATGATGAATCTTCAACAGGTCGTGCTTTCCACTTGACCAGATATTCTTCATATGTCTTGTTCCTTGTGCTTCTACCAACATGACTATCCAGTATGTCTTCAATCTCCTTGGTATCTGAACTACTTGCTGGAATACTCCACTGTGCTGTTGTGATGTCATCTTCAACACCTCCCTCATGATACTTTATCAAATCTAAAATGTTAAACACTGGTGAAATATTCAGCTCAGTAGGCAATTCTACCTCATACACATTTCTTGAATCATGCTTCTTCAGTATCTTACATGGCCCAAAATTCTTCATTTTCATCTTGTTATATGTACCAACTAGAAACCACTCCTTCTACAAATGAACCATGACTTCATCTCCAACTTGAAATTTCTTATGCGTCCTTTTCTAATCTGCCTTAGCCTTATACTATGCATTCATTTTGGTAATGTGCTTCCTCACTTCCTCATGGATGTTCTTCAAATGTTCTACAAAATCCTCAACTTCAGCACTACTTATTTCTTTGTTATCTATCTTTCTCAATTTAGATGCATTTCTTGGACTACTTCCATATACAATCTGGAATGGTGATTTACCAGTGCTCTTGTTGATAGAATTATTGTATGCAAATTCTGCCTGTGGTAAAATCAAATCCCATCCTGTTGGCTTATCTCCAACCAAACATCTCAAAAAATTTCCCAAACTCCTATTCACCACCTCTATCTATCCATCAGTCTATGGATGATGTGATGAACTAAACTTCAAATCTATCTTCAACTTCTTCCACAATGTATGGCAGAAATATCCCACAAACTTGGTGTCTTGATCTGAAACTATACTCTTTGGCAAACCATGTAGTCTCATGACTTCTTTGAAAAACAATTCTACTACATGAACAACATCATTAGTCTTCTTGCAGGGAATGAAATGTACCATCTTCAAAAATCTATCAACCACCACGGAGATTGAATCATGTCCCCGTCGAGTCCTTGATAAACCAAGAACAAAGTCCATACTGATATCCTCCCAAGGCTTCTCTGGTATAGGTAATTGCTGATACAACCCTGTATTCTGCTTCACTCCTTTCACCATCTGCCATACTCTGCAACTCTCTACAAACTTCTTGACATCTTGCTACAAGTGTGGCCAATAATAATTCTCACTAACCAAAGAAAGGGTTTTATCATGACCAAAATGTCGAGCCAATCCTCCGCTATGCTTCTCTTTGATGAGATTCTCCCTCATAGAACTTCATGGAATGCACAACTAACTCCCTCTGAATAGCATATCATCTTAGATGATGAAATCCAACCATTTCATCCTATCTAGAGTAACAAGTTTTGTACAAGCTTTCCAAGCTTCACCAAAATCAGGATCCTCTGGATACAAATTCTTGAGTTCCTTGAACCCAAACACTTCAATCTGCATTTCTATCAGCAATAGTTGCCTTCTAAAGAGCATCTGCAACCCTGTTAGACTTTCCACTCCTATGTTTCAAAACAAATGTATAACTCTGCAAAAAATCAACCCATTTCAAATGCCTCTGATTCAACTTTCCTTGACTATTCAAATATTGTAAAGCTTGATGATCAGTATACAAAACAAACTCCTTAGGAAGTGGATAATGTCTCCACTTCTTTAATGCCTGAACTATAGCATAAAATTCCTAATCATAAATAGAATATTTCCTCTTGGCATCATTTAACTTCTCACTGAAATAAGCAACACGTTTACCTTCTTGGCTCATAACAACTCCTATTGCAGTACCACTAGCATCACATTCTACTTGAAACACCTTATTAAAATTTGGAAGTGCTAAAATAGGTTGTTCTGTAACTTTTTGTTTCAATAATTGAAAACTCTTTTCTGCCCCATTAGTCCACTTAAACTCTTTTTTATCCCCTCTCATTGTTTTAGTCAAGGGTCCTAAAATACTGCTAAAATTTCTAATAAACTTTCTGTAAAAGATAGCTAGACCATGAAAAGATCTTACCTCAGTAGCACTCCTTGGAGTAGGCCATTCAAGGATAGCTAGTACCTTCTTTGGGTCCATTTTTAAACCTTCTATTGAAACTACAAATCCCAAATACACTAACTCTTTCTTCACAAAACTACACTTCTTCAAAT